>JAQQZR010000010.1:10845666-10862011 GCA_030068235.1 Notoglanidium macrostoma | reverse complement strand
TTCTGGATTTATTTTCTCATTTTGTCTCTCATAGTTGAGGTATACCTTTGATGAAAATTACAGGCCTCTCTCATCTTCTTAAGTGAGAGAACTTGCACAATTAGTGGCTGACTAAATACTTTTTTGCTCCACTGTATGCTTGTATAGGTGTACAGTAGAAATGTCTTTAAAATGTTGAGGTGGCTCCCTCATCACTGCACACAATTGGGAGTGTTTCTTCCTAATGAAGATGCTGTCATACTTATAAACCCCAACAGGGATGCCATTTGTGCCAGGGGACTTTCATGTAGAGGTCTGTCTGATGTGACCTCATCCAGTGATGGGGTAGATCTAGTTCCTCCAGTATTTGCCTCTGAGGGATCCTCGCTTCCTCGTGCATTGATGATGGATGTTTGAGGAGGGTATAAAAATGCTCTACATAACAATTCAGGATTGCTGACTTGTCTATGAGTTGTGTCTCCCCATGTGATGAGCAGATAAGTGCAGTGCCAATAGACTTTGGACCATACACAGTCCTAAGGCCTTCACAGAACACCTTAGTGGGAGTTTCTGGGAGCCTTTCTTTCCTAACATAAGTGTTTCATATGCCATAGCTTTCTTTGAACAGCATGAGGTATGATGATTTCCTTGCCGTATAAGTTTTGTTGGCAATGTAGTTTTTATGGGTACTGTGCATCCTTTCCAGTAGCTCCGAGAACTCTTTATCATTTTCATCAAACCGGTCTTGGTGTTTACATTTGACAGAATAGGTGGCATATATGAACTGTTTCCATGCTGTTCAGGCCCTTTGTGTCTCCTGAGAGGTCTGCTTCCTGGATTTTTTTCCCTTAGTTGATCTTGGATGGATGTTCCCTTTATAAAAGAGATGTTGACACATTTTTCCAAATTTCTGACTCATATGCAACCCATGGAGTAGGTGATTTGTAAAGTTCCTTTTCAGTACTGTCCCTAAAGACAGCTGCTTTGTCACCCATGCAGGATACAAGAGCCACATCTACCCCAATATATGGCAAAAAACCATCACACATGGGACACCTGAGTGCAGGATTGTGGCTAGGGACACCAAGCATCATGCTCGACCTGTCCCCATCACCACTCCCCATCACCACAGGACTTTGACAAGTACATGGAATGTCATATAGTATCGCAGGCACGTGTGGGTGCAAGTTATATTTAAGAGTGTCTTCCCCCTAGGTAGATTGCCTTGCAAGGCTTTAGATCCCCACCTGCTCTCACTGGTTAGTTTTGCATGATGGCCAATGGCTCACATTTGCGCTCATCTGCCCTTTACCAGGTCTTCTTTTTTATCCTTGCTGGATGTCATGCCACCCTCCTCACCAGCTTATGCTAAGGAGTAAACCAGTTTAGACGCTGACTACTCAACCATGCAATAGATGGTACTGGGTTACAATGTTACCAATAGCAGAGTCAGCCAAACTGACCTGACCTGGCTTCACCATACACTATATGTTAATACAGTTTATACTGTACCTCATGGGTTCTCAATGCTATTCTCAATGCTAATGGGGTATGAATGAATTATAGCAAAATCAAAACCAAAGCCTGAATTTCACCTAAATAACCACATTCAATTTTTTTAAGTCCAAATACATATTTTCTAGGTTTTTTACCCTTGACTTGAAATTAAATAAGATTCTATTCTATTCCTACATCATTTATCTCCATTGTCAGCAGAAGAATCTCCAGCAGTCAGTTTTTAGTATTCACATCAACAAACACGCTGGTCCTACAACACCTTTAGTTGTTAAGGTGGATGCTGCAAACACCAGAGAAGGAGATATGTTATCCCAGTGCCACAGCATTCCACAGTAAAACATAAATAGATAGACAAATATGAAGTTATGGAAGCTGCCTGCTATATGTGCACAATTTAACACCACTTAACACTTGCTGACCTAATGACCAGTCCTCTAGAGATTTTTATTCTTCTAATATATTTTTGCAATGCAGATTCTGTCCCCTCCCAGAATTACCCAACATTTTGGAATCAGTGGAGGCACCATTTCATCATGTGTTTGATTTGTGCAGTTTACCTGAGGACATGGTCAACACCCACAATTCACCTCTCATGTGTAAAGTATTTGTATATTACTCATTATCAGTGTCAGTTTAACATCTGGATGCAATCAATTTAATGTGTAACTGAAGTTTATGAAAATGACCACACTTAAATTTGCACCTACTACCTACCTTAATATATATTTTCATCTTTTCATTTCATGGCAGGTTTTTGCATACATTTATAAATATCATAGCCTATTCTAAGCTGTCTCTGCATACGAGGATTGTCTCCTCGTCCTGAGGTCATTTAAGTTTGGAGTTGTATTGCCTCATGTTTGCCCTCCCTCATGATCTGTGTAGTTATGCATCTCATGATGCATCAATCTCTACAATGGCTATGTCTCATTCATCATCCATCTACCATTGTCTTTCACCCACTACTTCTGTCCCTCCTACCATACCTCCTCTAAGAATTTCCAGTGCTTTAGACACACAGGCTCTATCTAGGTGGTCATATAATCTGCACAAGCATTAACTCACCTGGTTGTTGTATCTTCCAGCTTACCCTGAAGACATCTAAATATTTACAATTGCTGCTTCTTCAATCAGATTTTGCAATTTCTATGTTTATGTTGTTTCATATCTCACTGTCATTTTGAGTTCATTTCCTTAAACCCTGTGAAGCTTAATCTATAGTAATCCTGATATTCTTTGAGAAAACATAGTCATCAATGTGCTGATTTAGCAGTTGTCCATATTGAATATACACTAATTCTGTATGCATTATTCCATTACTTACAATTTATAGTTATTAAATAACTGATATTTGGAACAAAGACAACAGCTCAAAATTGGAACAAAGAAAACAGCTTAAGCATTAAGGCTTGGTTAGCATAAAGCAGAAGCTGCCCAGACCTCCAGCCCAAGTTTCCCCAAAGAGTCCCCAATACCATTTCATAAATGTTTTCTTTTCCGTATTTCCTGGATCATAAAGTAGTGGTATGTTAAAACAGTATTATATGCCTATATGCAGATAGGTACAAATAAAGCAAACAACATTATGCACCAACAACAGAGTAAGGTGCTGTTAGACCAGTTTCAATGCACCTTGGCATTAATTCTGCAAGTCTCTGGAATTGTACTAAAGGGATATAAACATCATATGACATAACACATCGTTCCTAATTATGCCATCATTGAAATCTCATGCAACAGTTTAAACTTTAGTGGTAAGGGATCCATTACTGCCCCCACAATGAGTCCATATTAAGAATGTGCCCTAAAGTTAACCCTATTTTACTAGCATCATATAACACACATTATATGGCCAAAAGTGCATGCCTGATCATCATACCACTCAAGTTCTTCCACACCTCCTTGGTAAACCATGTCTTTAATGAGCTCACTTTGTGCAGATTGGCATTGTCATACTGGAACTGGTTTTGGGCCCCTTAATTGCAATGAAGGGAAATCTTAAAGCTACAAGACAATATAGACAATTGTGTGCTTTAAAACAGTTTGATAAATTTGGACAATCATGTGCTCACATACTTTTAGCCATATAATCTAAAGGGGTAATGGTCAGATGTCCACATACTTTTGGCCATAAAGTGTATCAAAAAGTCAAACATTTACACAAGAAGAATAATTTGTTGTCACTAAAATTCCTTAGCTTTAAACTAAAAACTGTGTGTGTGTGTGTGTGTGTGTGTGTGTGTGAGTGTGTGATGGTCATGCAGCTGTAAGGATGCACTCGGCGAGCATTAGCTGTGTGGAATAACCCTCCAGTTATGTAATTTGCTCCACTTTTGGTAAGTGCTATTGGATGTACTCACACTTAGTGTGTGTATACAGCATGTGTGCTCTTTTGGCACGTGTCCTAGCATGCATGACCATATGCACATTTTTATAATGCACTACAGTGCACTATATTTAGAGCAGGCTGTAATAGTATGTGTGTGTATGTGTGTGTGTGTATGTGTGTGTGTGTGTGTGTGTGTGTGAGAGAGAGAGAGAGAGAGAGAGAGATTAGACAATGTCCATATGGCTCCCTGGTGCCTTTCTCTCATAGGATCTGGATTATATGTAGTTCTCTAATTTTGTTGGTGTTTATCATTGGAGTGTATCAGTGTTAATCTGCCATATATCATCCTTTGTGTGTGTGTGGACAAAATTAACACATTGTCCAGTGTGTGCTAGTGAATGGCATGAGTGTGTGCGTTTACATGTTGTTGTCCACGTGCCATGTGCTTTGCTCCAGCATTTTTTGATAGCTTCTTTCACTCACTGCATTAGCAGTGTGACACACAAGCAGTAGAATTCCAGCTTCTGTGTGTGATTCCAACTATCTTTCATTTCTTTTGAAGGCATACCATTCCTCCACACTTAACAATCTCCCACAAACTGGAAACACATCAAGGGTAGTAAACAGGTCATTGGCCTCTTATTTCAGCATAATCATTTTGTTGTTACTGTACATATATGAATCACTAATACCTAAAGACAAATTGAAGGCTCCCACTGGCATTCATCACGTAACAGTGGTCAGCTGTCAGATATCATCTGAACAAAGTTAGTCTTTGACATTCTGTTTCTGGTATCTATTTTCCTCACTACACAGCAGGATATAAATGAATATTGACACTTAAAGCCAAAAGGTCTTCACTGTTAAGGAAATAAAGGGACAGGGGAGATGCCCTACAACAGAGTCAATCAATAAGAAGAACAAGAAGCCAAGGCCATTGTTCACAGTCAGCTGATACACTGTAATATTTGTAGAGTACAGAGCTGCAGTGGGCACTTCCACTTGATGAAGGGGAGGCACTTATGGAGAGTGGACAATACCACTTGGCTCTGGTACAAAAAGCTTGCAATGGTCGTAACTTGAGGTAGTGTAAATAAGTATTCAGCCCCTCTTACATGTTTCATCACAAAGCACTAAATATGTGTGTGTGTGTGTGTGTGTGTGTGTGTGTGTGTGTGTGTGTGTGTGTGTGTGTAATGGGATTAACACTGTGTGAATTAATTCTTCCCATTCTCATTTGTGCCCTGAATACTGCAAGTACACCAAGTTTTTTCTTCTGCTGTGTTTTGGGTATTAATGTCTACAAATGCTTATGATACTGAATTCATAGTCTCAAACCCGAGAATAAAGTGTCCCTCTCACAATCAAAAGGCCACGATTATCCTATCAGCTTTTCACAGATTAACTAAAATACAATCTTTAATCAACCGGGTTGTATTAATTTTGTATACTTTGCATACTGCCTGTAATTTGGCAAAATTATAGTTCAAGTTGGTTCTTATTCAAGTTCATTACTAAAGCCAGAATTGGGAAGGAATAGTCTGCCACTTGGTCCTCTGGAGTAGCTAGTATTCTGTTTCTGAATTTGTATGTCTTCTGCTAAATTGAATACTAAAAAAAAAAAAAGATGTGTTAAGCCCAAACAGCATTTCGTTTTTGTTTTGCTCAGGCCAAACACGACAGTGGACACGAGTAACTTTTCAGCCCTTTCAGGTCTTCTAGCACCAATTATTGGCCTCTGCGTGAACATTAACCTCCTGCTGTTTGTGTCTCGGCGCCAGACAGACTTGGTCCAGACACTTAGCACTTGACTTTGATTCCAGGAGACACTAGAGCGCGAGTCGAGAGAGAACGACTGCGTGCAAAACAGCTTACGGAATAAGCAGACCAAATAATATAATAACATACTAAGATACTAGACATGGTATTTAACATAATATTCAGTAGGGTAGCGTGAGTACTTCGGACGATGCCAAAACGGCCGCTTTAAGCAGGGAGGTGTACTGGAGAGTTCAGCGCTAAGGGGGCAGGACTTTCTCTCTCTGTCTGTCTGTCTCTCTCTCTCTCTCTCTCGCCCTGTGTGTGTGCGCGCGCGCTTTTAAAGAGGAAAACTTTACGGTTGTTCATGTTTAGCTTCACTTCTCGCGCACTCTCCGTCCCGGCTCTTTTCCATTCAGCGTTTCTGTGACCTGCTCTTGTTTCGCCTCTTCCTGCTTTGGTGCGGATGCATGAAGAAGATGCGCGTCCACATCACGGAGCGGTTGTTTACATTTTCCTAAATTCCATCCCTAAGTCAAGTTAAGCCTGTTTATGTGTGTTTGTGTGTGTGGATGTAAACTGTGCTCTTTCTGAGAGATGATGACTGGCGCACTTTGCTCTATCCCCGGCGGCGTCGCGTCGCTGAAGATTGTTTTGCTGTGCTTCTCGCTACCGCGCATGGCCCTTCAGGACTCCGCGGGTCTCTCGCCACCTGTCAATGGGTCGGGCTTCGCACCTGTACGGAAGAGCGGCGGCTTGGTGCGCGCCATCGACCGGCTCTACCACGGAGGAGGGAGAGTGGGCTACCTCCTTTATTTGGACGATCAGCGGTTTCAGCTTGACCTGGAGCGGGACGAGTCGGTGCTGTCGCCTCACTCCGGTTCTCCGTACAGTGCGACCCCACGGGGAGCGGGAATGCTGCCTCGCGGCTGCGTGTATCGGGGAACTGTGGACTCCAATCCGGAATCCCTGGCGGTGTTCAACACGTGCAAGGGAGGACTAAATGGATTTTTCGCCGTGAACCATGACCGCTACAAAATCAGACCCATCGCGCACGCCAAAGAGCTCGAGAGCGACGCAGAGCGCACGCTGCACTATTACACCTGGGGGAGCTTCAGCTTCGAGGCCGTGGCGGAACACGAAAGCTGCGGGACGCGCGAGCCTAGAATGCGCGATGGTAGTGCGCGGAAGCGCCGCAGGACAGGTGAAGCTAAGGGAGAGTTAAAGCGTTTTGATTACGAGCTGCACGGCAGGAGCTTCTTGGTGAATTTCGCGCAGTCGCAAAAAGCAAAGATGCGCCGCAAAAGGTCGGTGTCACGCGCGCGGCACGTGGAGTTGCTGCTAGTGGCCGACGCGTCCATGGCTAAGAAGTACGGCAGCGATTTGCAGCACTACCTGCTGACACTGGCGTCTATCGCGTCTCGGCTGTACGGCCACGCCAGTATCGAGAACCCTGTCCGACTCTCCGTGGTGAAGGTCACGGTGTTGACAGAGAACGAGAAAGGGATCGATGTGACGAAGAACGCTGCTGCAACGCTCAAGAGCTTCTGCAAGTGGCAGAACCAGCAGAACCCACTGGGTGATGACCATCAGCATCATCACGACGCGGCTATTCTCTTCACCAGGCAGGTAAAAAGAAAAAAAACATCTGTGGCCATGGTTAGAAACCAAAAAGTGTGTGTGTGTGTGTGCGTGCGTGCGTGCGTGTACTGGGGGAAGTACAGAGAAAAAGTTCCCCGTGCTCCACGTGCAAATGTTTTGATTCAGCCATGTTTATTAAGATCCAGGAAATACTTGATTTCTAAGGTTGTTGCTTTCCAAAGTAGAAACATGCCTCATTTCAAACAAACTACCATGGAATGCTTGATTTTTCCATGATGAATGGATAGCATTCAGAAGAAAACAAAGGAATTCCATCATTTCAAAACTCTGCAGAAATGTCTTGTTCTGTTCTTGTTCTTATGAGCTTTTATTTCATTATGTATACCAGTCATTCAGAGACACTTGGCTCTCTCCACAGCTCTGCAAATGAAGCAGACAAAACATCTCATGTAATTACATAGCTCATGTAACTCTTTGATATTTGGAACAAAATGATTTTGGTTATTAGAAAGCTTACAGCCTCACCTTTATAATGACAAAAAGCATAATCTGGGTTTGTGTGAGTGATTTCTAAGACGATTGTTGTAGGTAAATCAGACATCATCAGCCTACAAGGCGTACATACAATACAGATAAGCATCATTCAGGCATTTCACTTGGACACATTCACACACACACACACACACACACACACACACACACACACACACACACACACACACACACACACACACACACACAACCAATAGAATATACTTATCTGGGGGGAAATTATACCATGAAAATGACTTTACTTCATCTGATTTTATTTCATGAGCTGCAGTGAGAAAAGAAATATCCTGTGCTGAGGAAAGCTTAGGACCTCACATCAGCAGGTGTACATTTTCAAAATGTATGTGATGTAACAAAATGTACTCAAGTCAGCATTCAAATAATTCTTTTATGTGAAAATATTTGTTAACTTCAGGTACCTCTCATGCCTCCTTCTTTCCTTATGGCTTTTGAGCTCTCAGAGACCATCCTTGTCTAAATTTCCCTCCTCTTTGAAGCAAACCCACAGCAAAGTACAATGTTTTGTCCCCCCCCCATGTGGTAAGCTTTCATCCATGCTTGCAAGTGCTATGTCCTTTGCCTAACTAAACTCTCAGCATATGTGAATCATGTGAGGTCCTGTTCGGTAGGGAGCAGATCCCACACTTAGTTATGATCCTCTTGGCATTGGGATTCTCAGCGGAATTTGCTCTGAGGTGCTTTCACTTGGCACTAGGTTGATGTTGCTTCCCCTTGGCAGGGCTCACTAATGCCATATTCCACTGACAGCCTGCTTTCTCTTGGCAGTGCCACACAGTGCTGGATTGGTGTAGAGCAAATCGGTGCCAGTGCATTTCTCTGGATGAGTGGTGCTTACACACCTGGCGGGGCAGCATCTGTGGGTGTGGTTACTGTGGTTGTCTCTGCCATGTCAACAGGGTGCAGCAGGCAAAAAAGAGCATGCAAACACAGAAGGGGAAGGGTTACCAACCCTCAGTGTTAAGTGTGTGAAATGAACACACTGAATCATCACCCTTCACTTCCTCAGGTTGCACAGTGTCCAAGTACATATGCAGTGACTGTAATAGTTAAAGCAAATCCAGTCTGGCCTCCCTTGGTGGAGTATGGTGGAGTACTTAGACTGTGAGCTAGGTAAGGCTCTGGGTTGCTATTCAGAAGGTTGAAAGTTCAAATCCTGACCCACCAAATCCTGGCAGTGTTGGGCTTTCTCTTACTGCTTAGTTGTAAGATACTTCTGATTGAAGCATCTGCTGAGTTAATAAATGTAAAGTTTACAAAGTGTTTTCACCAACATGCCTCAATCAATGGGAATCAAGTTGGGATGCACCAATTTGACAGGGAGTATCAGCAGATACTGATTTATACTGGGCTGAAACACTGGATGGGTCTCAGCTCACGTTTCACGTATTTTATGACCTGATCCACTGATATATAATCAGCTATGAACAGCTGGGAGGTAACTAACACCATGTGAACACAGGACAACCTGATTTAAAGCACGTCGTGATCACACCTAGTTGTGGACATGACACCTTTGGCACAGATCTTACCAACATGCACTTCACAAAATGCATTCCATTTTTTAACTGTTCATATTACATCATTCATTTTAGTAAGGAGAATTCCAAGCAAGTTTGGCACTGGCTTTTTGAGTCATGGTTTGATGCACAAAGTGTAGGCAGAACAACAAAATAAGCCCTCTCCCCACACCAACACAGTTCTCAGAATCCATTTGCCCCTCTTTCAGCTCCAGTGTGAATTCAAGCATGCGAGGATGACAGAGGAGGCCAGAACAAGAGGCACATTGAGAGGCATTATGAGATATTATGTCATGCAGGAGACGAATACACGAGTGTTCTGACACTGCAGGAGAGAAAGAGAGGACAATGCGTTCGGCTGTCAGCCTGTGGAGGGGACTGGACAAGAATGGGATGCACAGAGTGGCCGTGTGCCCAGAAAAGATTTGGTATTCAGAAGTGTCCTCAGAAAAGTAGTCTCTGACTGTATGAATGCCATTTGATTCAGATTCAGTTTGAAGTCTGGTGTCAAAGAAAAACTGAAAATGTACTAAGGTCTCATTTATCAACTGTGTGTACAAATAGTTTTTTTTAAATCCCATTTTAGCCCTTAGCTAATTCCCACCCCCTGGCTAGTTAGCCTTTATTACCAGGGGTATACAATCTTATTCACGATAATCTTATCCTGTGGGTGCAGGTTTTCAGTCCAATCAAATTTCAGTAGACTCAGGTATGGCTTCTGCTTGGTTGAACTGAAAACCTGCACCCACACCGGCCCTTTCCAGATACGTTTAGATGCCTCTGCTCTACTACATAACATCTACGGTTGAGGTCAGACATTTACTCACACCTAGGCAAAAGACATTCAAACTCAGTTTTTTGCAACTCCATACATGTCATGTTACATACATTTATTCTGACAAGTCAATTAGGGCATCTACTTTGATTTAGGTCATTTTTAAACCATCAATTAGAGACAGATTTACTTTAGCTTTCTGAATTCTGGTAAGGTCATATGTTTACATACACCAAGTTGACTGTCCGTATAAATAGTGTGAGACTCCAGAAATTGAGGTAATAACATTTAACATGTCCCATTAAGCGCTCAGGAATGAGGCACAAATCAGAGAGCACGTGGTAAAAGGGAGAGAAATTTCCTCAGTCGTGTCACTTGATTTGGAATGCCAGAGGAAAATGTTATCAAAACATGATTACCAAGGTATGATTTGTACTTGTTTGCTACCCTATACTCATTTGTGTTGGTCAATGGCGTTGGTCATTACTAAATACAGTACATTGATATGGGAGGCCCACAAACATGAGTTACACCAGTTCTGTCAGGAGGTATGAGTAAAATTTCTGGCAAAGTATTGTCAGAAGCTTGTGAAAGGCTACCCCAAGTGTTTTATTCAGGTTTAGCAAATAAAAGTCAATTCTACCAAGTTTATGTAGACGTTTGATGCACTGAAAGTCATATATCGTACATAAAAGCTGATATAAATTTGTTTCTTAGCTATTATTTTGAAATGACATCTTATGGAAGTAAACCTGATATACTCACTGACTCAATCAAAACTCAGAGTGATAAACACTTAATGAGACAAAACTATCTATAATGGTACAGAAACATTTAAGTAGTCTAATCGCCTATAACTGCCCTGCTGTCAGTACTGTAAATGGAGTTCATGAACTATTTCTGCACTTGGACAAGCCACTAACTCTTACCATCCTCTGGTTAAAGTTATGAAATAGGAAGTAGGAGAGTATACATGTGTAGTGGGTTTGTGAAGTATTTTTTATTAGTCTGTTCACTTAAGCTAAGCCTACATTGTATGATTTTGGCATCATGTTGTCACTGATATATTTTTTTTATTCTGGCTGAATTGTGTGTGAATTGGATGCCAAATCATAGGACTCACATTGTGATGGGGTAAACAATGGCAGATAAATGTTTTCCACTCAGCTGTCAGAGGATCCAGTGATTATCTGATAATAAAATATAAATAAACATCATGTAGAAGGCTGGAGATTTAATCGTCTCTACATGATATTACACTGAATTACATCAAAGTATATTTGAGTTAACTAACATTAAACAAGTATATATTTAACATCAGTTAACTTTACTTGTATATTAGAGATGCTAAAGAAAGTCTTTGACCAAAAATGGTCCACAATAACACTCTCGGTTTTCGAGCAAAGAGGAGAAAAATATGATTTTTTTTTTCATCAGAAAGTCTAAATAAGCCTGTAATGTGTATAAAGTGCTTACAAGTCATGGTAATAGTGATGATAATTAGAATGTGAATAAATACTCTGTTTTCAGACACTTTAAACAGTGAAAAATATCAGCCTTGTGAACGTTTAACAATCAATTTGTCAAGATAATCATGTCAAAAATGTAGTTTACTTTGTTTTACTGCAGAGTCACATAAAAATACAACAGCCTGAGAGTGTTGGCAAGCAGTTTCTGACTCAAACTTTAAATTATTATGCCCTCTCATATTCTTTTTAAACCAGAAATCAGTTCTGGATGATCAAACAGTTTATTGCAAGGTAAATCATGAACAGGGAAATATTGATATCTCGAAAGCCTTTTGTGTAGTATGGACAGTGTCACAATCCACTGCATGTATCAGAAGCCTAGTTAGAACCATCAGTTAAGGTTTTGCCTTCGTCAGCAGTGTGTGGTTGCTCAGTAACCATATTTATGTGCTGCACATACAGAGTAACTGACTTGCTTTCCAAGTTTAAATCCAACAGCAAGTTAGTATTTAGACAGAGAAAAAGATGGTAATGGAAGCAGCAGTAATTGAAAAGTGGCAGTGGTGTCTTCTGTGTCTTCATGCATTGGATCGCCTTCCTTTTGAAGTTTTCATTATTTTACTTTGGACAGTAATACAGAGTGCACACAGTGTCGTGATGTATCGTCCAGTGAGCACCTTTGTGATATGATTTTCAAGGTGGCATCATGGAGTCTGACCAGCAGTCAGAAAACAAGATTTCTCTCATCATTCAGCGCATGCATAAGTTGTTTTTCTAGATGTATAGCACAAACAAAATGAGAGGCATAGTTTCCCATGAGTTTCTTCTCTAATGTTTGTATCAGGGTCCGGTATTTCACACATCCTATATTTCTCTCCCAGTACTGGAAGTTGACAGCATGCTGAAAACCTCACACAAATTTGGGATGGACTGTGTTGAACCATGATGCCGGCGGCTTGGCAAAAAGCTTTGGGCCATGTGCCAGAGTCAGGAAGCAACGCTGCTGGATTCGATGCGGGAACTTTTGAGAAACTCAATATGGCAAGAGGTTTGTCTTTGACCACAGTGGATCTGGAGTCACTCATAAATTTTTGTTGAGATTATGGGAGGGGGTCTTTTTGTTTATTCATTTGATAACTTTATTCACCATTGAATACATATATATGCATATATATATATATATACAGTAACCATGACATTGGGAATGAAGTACAAAGCCCCGGCTGCTGGTCTGCAGTTTTCTTTAATAATGATGATGAAGATAAGAGAACCTCCACTCATATCTCTTACAAATGAGACTAAAACATCAAATACATGCTTGTAAGGAGCAAGACAGCTGAGTATGGAATTAAGCAAAGAGGAAGCAGAGTTGTTTTCACCCGTCCTCAGAAGAACAACAAATCAGAAACAGCTGACAGAATCTTGTGGTGTGGTCACACCTAGCATCAAATATCCAAAGTTCTCTCCACCTAAATACCACTCTTCCTGTCTCTCCTCAACATGTTTGCTCTGAATGAATGCCAAGTGTGAGGCCTGACCGAGCTTGCAATAATGCCGTAAGTTGTACGGGTGAAGCTGTGGGAGTGTATTTGTGATATAGAGAGAGAGACATCTTTCTCTTGGTCTCACCAAACATTCGAAACCCAACTGTAAACTGCTGTCGTCACTATAATTCGGCACTTCTGCAACTGACAGGCCATCACTGTCATGGCTAGTTACTCTAACTCTGAAATGTCCCTGGACCACAATCCCCAGCTTCTGTTTTGATTGTTGCCTCACATATGTTCCTCTCTGTTGTCACTGCCAATATTGTTTTCCATGAATATTTCAGAAACTTTCATTTCCTTTTGGCCTCCCGTTTGCCTTGGTGTACAGCCAAGGGAATTCCTCAAATCACTGTGTATTTGCCTCTTTCTGCCCATATTTTCGTCTCCATCTTGTGCCATGTCTCTCTCTGTCTCCATCTCTGTTTATGTATGTCTGTGCCCTTCTCTCATGAGTCTGTGAAAGATCCATGTTCAAAATCAACAAAACGGCAGTAAAGGGGTCAGTTGCAGGGGATAGAGACCGAAAATCGAAAAAAACCAAAATGGATAAATGAGAGCGGGTGTGTCAGGAAAAGGGAAAAAACAAAACGAAAAGTAAGATAGATACTGGATGAGGGAGCCCATGAGAAGGGAGGAAAAGAAAATGTGGAATAGCCTAACGATTAGTCCTTTTAATCACGTATATCATGTGAAACTGTCCATATATATCTATAGATTTTTTTTCTAGTATACAACTATTATTGTATATATTGTTCACAGTTATGAATGTTGCGCTATACTAGTACAGGGACATGTCATCTCAGCGGTACACATAATGTAATACATGACCATACAGTGCAGTACAACACTCAGATACAGCCTTTAGGCCAATCAACAGTGTCCTCACACTGGCCCGTACAAAGTACACAACACACATGCAGTCCACTGATGTAATCACTGAAACTCAGCCCATCAGGATTTTTATGCTCAGATGGTCCAGTAAACATACTTGGTCTTCTGAGAACTTGGCAGTTAAGAGCACCTTTCTCTAATGTGGTTTGGGTGTGAGGGGAAGTGACTTGTTTGCATGTGTATGTGTTTACATCAGCTTGTGTGTGAAATGCTGAAACAGAGTGTGGTTTGTCTCTGTACAGCATGAGTAAATGGGTGAATATGCACTCAGAGCAGCTCAGTCTGTTACAGAGTGAGGGTGTGTGGTTTTTCATCTCCACAATGAATTTCCATCATATAGATCTGATGGAGGATGAGGTACAGAACCAATCAAAAGTTTGGATCCACCTTCTAAGTCAAAGTTGTTTTCTCAATTTTTATTATTTAAAAGACACTTCATGTCTTAAAGTAATGATTTTGAATGAAGACTGTCGTTTCTCTTTACTTAGTTGAGCGGATCTTGACATAACATGGATTACAACAGTTGTTCAATAGGGTTATTTACTTTATACCAGCATTAATAAAGAAAAAACTAAGATTGAGTAGGTGGGTCAAACTTTTGACTGGTATTGTATGTTTGCAAAAAAAAAAACACGAGGGTGGGTGAGGTTTTCACAGTAAAATGGCTATTACATTATTCACAGAAAATTCTCTGCATTCAAATCCATTATCTTCCATTAGACCCATGAAGCATGAAGTACAGATGGTTCCAGGGAGTGAGTGTAATGTGGTTATGCAATAAATGATGAATGTTGAGATAAATAAAATTTTTATAACTGTGGATTTCCTACGGTAAAAAAAGCTCACTGAATTTACTTAATTCAAATGTGGACAGTGGTTCCACATGAATGAATTGTGTTATGTCATGGCTGTACCTGTACAACCTGCCTCAAACTCCATTTCCTAAGACCCCTTGCACACTGACAACATGGCTGACACGCTCTCACACACACATCCTGTTACAGACTCCCATAAGCACCTGCACACAGACAACATGGCATACACACTCCTCGCTCTGAGTCACCTGACTTCTGATTAGGTGCAGGTGCATCCATTCAAAACACACACACACACACACACATACACAGAAAACTCTGTTTAAAGGCTCTCAGTTGCTCACTACAGTTTGTGAAGCCTTTTGTATTCTGATTGCCCTTCTTCTGGCTTTGTGACTCTGTTTACGTGATTTTGGATCCTGGTTTTGTCCCATCTGCTCTGCCCTGTTTGCCAATTGCCTGAATTTTTGATTAATTTGAGTTTGTTGATTCTAAGCCTGCCTGCTGATTTTGTACCTTTGCATGATTATTTCAATAAAAAGGCCGAACTGTGCATGCATCCTGCCTCATCTGGCCTTCATGACATGTTACATTAACACAATTTGTTTTCGTACATCTGGTATGATTTGATTATGTATTTTCAAAGTTCCTGAAAGCTCCACGCTTTCACCTGAGCGAAGGATCAAACCCAGATCCCTGTCATATTCTAACCGCCCTAAATGAATTCTTTAGTTATCGTTCCCATCAACATTCCCACTAGACTTCATAATGTAATTGCTTCACATTTATACCATGTGAATTGATTATGCTTATTTTACATAATTTAATCAAGTAATTAGAAACTTGTTTAAATTAAGTTTAGTATAGGCCATGAAATCACATTTCGATAAGAAACTTATCATGTAAACTACACATAATATATTCTCTTAAGTCTGACTTGCCACATATTCCATTTTTTGAGTGTAGGTAAATCATAGACATTCCCTCTGTTTTTCACTATTAATAGAAAGGATGCACTGAGCTAAAAACACTGCTATGAGCTCACTATCTGCTGCTATGAGTGCACTTAACATCCTACTAATAAAACAGAGGCTGAAGTTAGACTTTAAAACAATCCTCCAGGACAAGCCTGAGACTGCTGTTTAGGGAACTTTTGCTCCTCTATTACAGACTGGAAAAAGCACAGAAGAGCTGCAATTGAAATGATCTGTCTAAATTCTCTCTAGAAATTACAGGCTTGTATGGAAGCCATTCAGGATTCCTCATATCCACTTGGCCCAAAAGCATTAGTTTTTTGCGCTCATCAGTTTTTTTGCATTGCCACAGCAGTTTCTCCTGGAAGAGAGGAGGCATTTAAATAACTTGGAACCATAAGAATGAAGGATTCTTCTTTCAAGTGGAAAGACATAACATTAATAACATTTCTGCATTGCTATATGTTGCTACAGGAATAATGAATACCTTAGGAGAAAAAAACTTGGTGAAAACTCTCCACTCCACACTATATATACAGGGTTGACTGCTTATGTAATCACTACATTTACATGTTTTTATTTATTTATTTATTTATTT
>JAQQZR010000010.1:10833892-10845566 GCA_030068235.1 Notoglanidium macrostoma | reverse complement strand
TCCACACTATATATACAGGGTTGACTGCTTATGTAATCACTACATTTACATGTTTTTATTTATTTATTTATTTATTTATTTATTTGTAATTATTTTTCCATGCAAACTTTATTGAAGTTTCCCCACCTCACTATTACATGGTATTTTGTATAGATGCATGATATTTAATTAAAAGGTTTAAGAGGCACTGTAATGTCCTGTTGGCAGCTGCATGTGTTTGTATGTGTGTATTCATGTTGTGCAGTGAATCTGACAGCATGTTGGGTCGGTCACCTAATTGATCTCTCCATTGCTGAACAATAATCAGCCCTGAAGGTGTAACTGCATGTGAGAAAGGAAGAGCAGGTTGACCGATACCGCAGTCAGCGTCACACGGTTGGATAAATCAGTGTGAATAAAAAGTAATGAGCAAGATGCAAAATTATCAATGGGCATGAATAGGCACCAGCTTAACCACCTCCTATCACTAAAGCAGGCGATTTCCTCTTGCTGTTATTGCTTTTCATTAAACGAGTTATCAATGTGTACACTTGCCGTACAGTGTGTGTGTGTGTGTGTTCATTACAGGGTGTTTGACAGTAAATTGCCCAGTGAATTTCTCAGCAGAACTTGAGTCATGCACGTGTATGCTCTCTTTAGGATCTGTGCGGACATCACTCGTGTGATACACTGGGCATGGCTGACGTGGGCACGGTGTGTTCTCCAGAGAGGAGCTGCGCTGTGATCGAAGATGATGGCCTGCACGCTGCCTTCACTGTCGCACATGAAATTGGTATGAACCAAACGCCATAAAACATTTCTATATGCACTGCTCAGTATAATAATATTTTCCCTGCTTTCAAACTTAAGGTTCAACAAACACAGGTCTCGTGTCATTATAACTAGATAATGAATTGAATTAGGTAAAAGTAGAAACAAGACTCAATTGTTTGGTTGTGCTGCAGAACCTTTTTGTAGACCTGATTAGAGATGAAGAGAGAAAGAACACTCAGCAGTTAAAATCTGTTTTACTACAAATTTTCAACTGTGAGGACTTGTTGATTATGTTTATTGTATTTAACTTTATACTATTATACTATTTTCCTAGATATTTATCAGTTTTTAAATGTATGCATTTTGGGATCAGTTCTCTAACCCACAAATTACTCACAAGTCATTGTAACAATCTGCTGTATTTCAGGGCACCTTCTGGGCTTGTCTCATGATGACTCAAAGTTCTGTGAGGAGAGGTTTGGCTCCACAGAGGACAAACGGCTCATGTCTTCAATCCTGACCTCCATTGACGCCTCCAAACCCTGGAGCCGCTGCACCTCGGCCACCATCACTGACTTCTTTGATGATGGAAATGGTGACTCTTTATCACAGTTCTATAGATTAACAACATATTAACCTAAAGCCATGTTTTCATTAAAATGTGGATTTTTATGGGTATAAGGGGTATTTAATCTTAAATACATCTCAGCACTCCTCTAAGGGGCTTGTAAGACGTTTAAAAAAGTGAGCTGGATGACTGAAAACATTCAGAGATATCCAAAGCATGTGTTCTGTCTGAATTGACACAGAAAAAAAACTTAATTTATGCACTTTTAACGAGCACATCATTTTGCTGACTGCCCAATCCTTCTGTCTTCCTCTTCAGCGGAGTGTTTGCTGGACATGCCACATAATCCCTTGCTTGGTCCTGAGGAACTTCCTGGTCAGAGCTATGACGCAGTGCGCCAGTGCCAGCTAGCCTTTGGGCCCGAGTACACGGTGTGCCCAGGCATGGACGTGTGTGCTCGTCTGTGGTGCGCTGTAATCAGGAAGGGCCAGATGGTGTGTCTGACCAAGAAGCTGCCAGCGGCAGAGGGCACTCAGTGTGGCAAAGGCAGGATATGCCTGCATGGGAAGTGTGTGGACAAGACCCGCAAGAAGCACTATTCGGTGGGTTTGAGGGAGAGTATGGTGCACTGGGAAAACAGTTTTTGATAATCTGATCAGATAAATTGACAAGTTCTGATAAAAAGCAAAGTTTAACATTGCAAAGTTTTAGGAATCTTGTGTAGAGAGGCTAAGTGTGATATATTGCGGTCATAGAGTGGAAGAGCACTAGAGAAAATATGTAGTTAGACATGTTGAAGAATGTGGAACGGCTCTCCAGGAGGCACTGGGTGGATAGAGAGGTTTCCCCAGCATGAACTTGGGGTGGAATGTGAGAAAGAGACAGACCGAGTGTCAAAGGGAAAGTGAAACATGCTTGGTGAAATAAATTACCCCCTAAGAGAGACAAATGCATGGTCAAAGACAGGGAGGAATTCAAAGTGAGGAAAGATGGGATGGAACTACAGACAAAAAGCTGAGGACTGATGAACTGGAGATGTTATTAAGGAAAGTGTAAGCAGAAAAGAAGGTCAAATGAGCCATGAAGGTGTGTGGGCCTTCTCACCATGAGAAGCAGGAACGTGAGAGTGAGGTCAAAGCTGGAACTACCAAGTGTCTTCGACTTGGCAAGAGAGGGTATTCTCTAACGCAGTAGTTTGTTACTTTGATGGAAGACAGAGATATGAGAAAAATTGTCCAATGACATAAAATAAGGGAAGACTTTAAGAAAGTGAATGGGGTCAAAGAGGTTTGTTGAATAATTTACAAGTACCAAATGACTACCAATCCTTTATGTCCCTCGGTTATTGTTCATAACTCTATAGTAATGTAGTCATAAGACATTTTTCTAGCCTAAGGTAGCCAAGATAACATCAACCAGATTAATCCTGCAGGACTTGAGGAATTTTATGTACTGTCTGCCCTTCTCCAGGCTGCATGGGTATTTTTGTCTGTTAGGTTATTAAGTGTCACAGAGACTCATTTTCTTTAAAAGAAGAATGTCCCCTTTGAGACTATTTCCTCATGTCTATTTGTTTGCACTAAGAATCAGGAAAATGTGGCTCTGGTGTGTTCCATTAAGACTCATACATGCACACTTCCCCTATTTTCCTCTAGTAAATTTGTCTTCAATGTGCATTGCTTATTCACAGTGTCCAGTGTTTGTAGAGAGCCATCACTCAGTTACGACAGTTGTTGAGCTGTTGTTGGCTTCATGCTTGTTTTTTAGAAATGGGAATGGGTGTGCACACATTCTTATATAAAACATCGCTCTGAGACTCTTAACTAACTTAATGCTGTAGCTAAATTCTTTTGACATTAAGCAATTTTAAGAAAAATGTCTGTCAAGTGCTACAGCTCCAAATGCAGATGCCTTTGAATTTGTTAGCGTTATTATTTTATTTTCTCCATAACTTCAGCAAACAAGAATGTAATGTCATAGTACAGTTCAGTTTTGCTTTTCCTGATCTGTGGCAAAAACACAATCAGTTCTCCAAAGTTTCAAGTACTTGTTGTAGTATCTTGAACCAATTTGTTATAACAAATGCGTTCTGCGGCAGGATTTCACGTGTGGTTTATGGTCGCCACATGAAGAGGCTTATTTGGGCTCTCCCCAGTTGTATTTGCACTTTCATGCTGGGATTTTAACTGGCATCCTTATGGTCACTAATCAAGAACTTAACCTCTTATCTCTACAATTGCCCACATTTTCTTAATAACTCATTTCCCTTCTGTTTTTATCTTCTTTTAGGCGTCTAACCACGGGAGCTGGAGCTCCTGGGGACCGTGGGGTGCATGCTCTCGGACATGCGGAGGCGGAGTGCAGTTCACGCAGCGTCTGTGCAACAACCCCCCTCCTCGCAACAACGGACGCTACTGCACAGGAAAGAGAGCCATCTACAGGTCCTGTAACATCACTCCATGCCCCACTCGAAGTGAGAGCCAGCCCTTGCATACACACATGTATACAGTACACACCTATCCCGAACATAGTTCATGAATACATGCAATAACACATCATCTAAGTGTTCCCATATGCAGTATACTTGCAGGTATATACAAAGCTCTACCACCCAGTTATACCCGCGTTCATTTTACTAATCTGATGAACTTCCATTGACATATTTATTAATGCAGCTAATTACACCTAAATTAGCCACATTAATAATAAGCATCTAAATTGAACCCTAACCTTAACCTCAGTAACCAAGAGGATTTAAAACTTTTTGGCTCTTTTAGTTCTGTTTGTTTGTTTTGTTTTGAATTTGTTTTTCATTTTTTTGTTTAAAAAAATGCAGTAGTCTGATCAAAACTCTCATATACCATCATATATCTCCTATGCTTGTACACACACACACACACACTCACTCTAATGTGACTTTTTGCTTTGAATTAGATAAGAATTTTAGGCAGGAACAGTGTGAGGCAAGGAACGGGCCTCAGACAGACCCTAAAGGAGTGAAGACCTTTGTCGAGTGGGTGCCCAAATATGCTGGTGTGCTGCCAAAGGACATGTGCAAGTTAACCTGTAGGGCCAAAGGCACAGGCTACTATGTAGTGTTCTCACAAAGGGTAAGATCAGCATAATGTAATATGAAATATACTATATTACATATACACCACCAGTCCAACATTTCTGAACTCAAAAGTTACTGTAAAGTACTCTTTGCCCAGATTTGACTTACAGTTGATATTACATGTTTTTAATCTCATATTTCACCAGAGTGGTTTGAACTGACAGAAATGTTATGGTAACTCAAATAACCACTCTTTACAACCATAGTGAGCAGAAAAGCATCTCAGAATGCACACATGCTGAACCTTGAGGCAGATGGGCTATGACAGCAGACGGCCATATTGACAGGAACAGGAATCTGAGGCTACAGAGGGCACAGGCTCATCTATTTCAAATTTTATTATGGGAGATTGGAAAAACATCTCCTCTCTGTTTCAATTCTTCAACTCTTCATTTTCATTGAACCTATCTCTATCTGAAGACTCAGATTCCTGTTCTTGCCTGAGATTAGTAGAACCTGATGCAGTTTTCTATTGTTGTAGCTCTTCTGCCTCAACATGTGACATTTTGCATGTTCTGAGATGCTTTTCTGCTCACCATGGATGTAAAGAGTTATTTGAGGTTCCATAGCTTTCCTGTCAGCTGGAACCTGACTAGCCATTCACAACCAGAACCGCTGCTCACTGAATGTTTTTTTTTTATTATTATTAACACCATTCTGTGACTTTAGTGAAAATCCCAGGAGATTATCAGTATCTGAAATACTCAAACCAGCTCTAAATTGAAATAAACTAAATAAATATTGCATAGAACGCTCACCAAACTTTTCTGCGGTAGCGATAATTTAGAAAGAGTCAAGATAAAGCCAGTGGCAAAAGGATCAGTTCAGTGTTTGGTAGTGATACAAACTTCTATTTCTTAGGTGATAGATGGGACGGAGTGTAGGCCCTACAGCAGCTCGGTGTGTGTGAAAGGGAAGTGTGTGCGCACTGGCTGCGATGGAATAATAGGCTCCAAGCTGCATTATGACAAATGTGGCATCTGCGGTGGTGACGGCACAGGCTGCGTAAGAGTGGCTGGCAACTTCACCAAGAAGAGGTATGAAAACACTATGTTCTTTGTGATCAAATCCATTTGGCAAAGAATGAATCTAAATGTAGACATTAAGTGATATTTGCTTCAAGTATTTCATATATAAAATGTTTAATCCCTTAATCTCCCAGGACTCCACAGTGCAATCCATACCTATATTTCTCATTTGTGTAACTACATAAGCTATCCTATTAGATTAACTGAAAATCCTGAATAATTCATTGTACTTACCAAAGAATGTGTTTTAGGATAAATAATTGAATAATAAGCAGAGACTGAGTAATAAGTCTCAAACTGCACACTCCTGAGAGTATTCCAGATGACTTTCCAGATGGAAAGTCAAAGTATCTAACCTCCTACTTGGAAAAGTGTAATGGAATGGCACTATATTTCGGAGTTCCAGCTGTTCAGGCGAGGTTGGGCAAAAAGCAAAAATCCCAACTTCACCGAGAGACTTAAATATGACATCACATGAACATGGCAATGCACAGACAGAAGCACTTCATTATTGGTAAACTAGTTTTAATGCACTTGAGTTCATTCATTTTTTATAAGACTTTTCTAACACCAGACAATGGAGCAATCCATGGTCAAATGCTGGAAATATCAACTAGGAACTTGCTGCATCTGATTTTGTTTAGAACACATTGTTACATGCTTTGTGCAGTTACTTGAAATCCTTTTAAAAATGCTTGATGTTTTCAAGATTTGAAATGTTCTTCATTTTGAATAAACAACTAAAGAATGTTTGACTTTTCTGTTGTAATTCATCTAAGTAGCATGGTAGAAGATTAAATTACTGACACTGCATTGCTAAAAGTCCTCTCAATAGAGTTGACTGTAAAGTTAGCACTTAGACTTGTTAATCTGATATTAGCATTGGATATAAAGCACATTGGCAAGAAATTCTCTTATGCAAGCATGAGCTGACAGTCAGAAATGAAGGCTCAAGGACAAAGAGAGATCAATATCATATGTGACCCAAACCTAATCATTAGCAGTTCCTCCAATTTTGTGTTTTTCCAGAAACACTAGAACACAACCAAGCTTCTTTTTTGCTTCCTTATGCACAACAAGAATAACCACCACTGGAATTCCTTTTTTTCTGTTTCCATTCCTTTCTTAACCCAAAAATTTCCTAGCCCAATTTTCCTAAATTCCTGTATAACCTAAAAGTGAGTAGCTTAAATCTTGCTAATCAAATGACTTGGTCTGTTTCTTGTGTTCCCTCAAAAGAACAACTTCCAATATCAGTTCATATTTGGAATGGACCACCTGAATCAAACAGGAGTGAACAGATGTACTCAGATTATTTGTGGAACATTTATGACTTCTTTTACTACAAGCATATTTTATGTATGTCTCCATTAAATGTCTCCATTGTATATTAAATAATATTAAAGTAATCTTATTGCTTTCCATCTTCTCTCTTCCTCTCCTCCTGAACGCAGTAAGGGGTATACCGATGTCGTGAAGATCCCAGAAGGTTCAACTCACATCAAGGTCCGTCAGTACAAGCCAAAAGGTCAGGCTCATTTTTCAGCTTACCTAGCCCTGCGTCGGCCCAGTGGAGAGTACCTTCTCAATGGCAAGTTCATGATCTCCACCTCAGAGACAGTCATCCCTCTGAATGGCACCATGCTTAACTACAGTGGCTGGAGCCAACATGATGAGGCTCTTCACTCCACAAGTCCTGGGGCTCTCCGAGAGAGCCTTGTACTGCAGGTACTAGCAACTGACCCAAAGAAGCCTCTAGATATACGTTACAGCTTCTTTGTTCCTCGCAAAACACCGCTTCCACCTCGGACAGCCTTGGTGTTTTACGCCACACCTGCAGCGTTGTCCTCTGACGAGGTCTTAACCATGACCACAAAAGTTGTGCCCACAACAAACTCTCCATCAACGACCCCACCTGGACCACGGTGGGTGACAGGTTCATGGATGACCTGTTCCAGGACTTGTGACACGGGCTGGCAAAGTCGTACAGTCCAGTGCAAGGACCCGCAGGGAAACCTAGCTAAGGGATGTCCTCTAGGGGATAGACCTTCAGCTTTTAAACACTGTCTGGTTAAAAAGTGCTGAGAACTCCTGACGGACGTGTAATTGGGAAAACTTGTGCACACGGATACGTGCTTCTTCTTACGGGTCTACGGGTCTCAAGAAGAGACAGACAGACAAGCCTGGAGCACATAGTGTCTTATAGAGCAGAACAGTCTGAAGTTCATATGCTCTTTCATGCCTGAACTTCTTCACTGTGGAACTGAATATTTCTAGCATTATGACCCTGGACAAGGAGCGCCTGCCCTGGCCCCTAATGCAGTCACATCATCTGCTGCCTGGAATCACTGAAGAGTCAACAGTATGTAGCCACTCATCTTATGCCAACCACAATCCTTTTGTCCAGCCATCCCTCTATGGGGTTCAGTGCATTTCAGCTCATTAACTACATCAGATTTAAACTGTAACCCAGAAAAGTCAGTAGAAATTAATCTTGAGTTCATCATAAAGTGAACCAGCAAGTGAATGGAGTGAATTTATGCATGATTGGACTGTATTAAAGACTACTCTGGCTTTGGTATGAATGGAAACTTTTGGACACATGCCCAAAGATCTGGATGATCATGTTACAGTACATTCTCACTTGCTTAATGGAAGTGCCACCATATTTGAAAAACTATAACAGCACTCAATCAGATTTATGACAGTGTGAGCTCATCTGTGTCTTCATGGCTAATTCTTTGATTAATGGCTGCCAATGTTTCTTAAAATGTGTCCTGGGTTCCTGCTGAGAAAGGAATGGACTAGAAAAAAATGTACACTTTTGTTGAACATGTGTTGATTTAACACATTTCCATTAACATACATAGACATTTACAGCAATAATGGTGGACGTGTATGATGTTAAAAAGCATGCATTCATACTAAACAGGCAAAACCATTTTTTACACGATTTTTTAGACATGTGATCTGTGTCAACAAAACACATACAACACAAAAATGCACACTAAAAATAATTCTCATGAGTAGTAAATAAAGATTTCAAATAGAAGTGTAAATTATTATCAAATTAAATTTGGTACATTAACTTCAAATAGTGAGTTCAACCTTTTTTCAATCTGGACACATTTTTGAATGCATAATTTTGCATTTAGTGAACTGCAGGCAAATTAATAGTTGAGGCAACTAAATACACACAGGTGACAAAGAGAAAAACAACAGATTAATATGGGACACTGTTTGTAAAAACAGCTTAACGGTTTTAAACATGTCATTTTTCTTACATTTAGCGTAATTTTCATACATTTAGAGATAAAGTTCGAAAAACAGTGTTATACTTCATCATGTTAGTTATTGCTATGTAAATGTTAGATGTTAAATGTAAATGTTATATCTAAATATAAATGTTTAATCTTAAATCTAAGATCCCACATTCATCATGACATGTAGCTGAGGAAAACCCACCTTCTTGAACAAGCATTAGCAGCACTAGCATAGTCGGAATACCCGTGGCTACTAGCAGCATGAAATCCTCCACATTGGAGAGGAACATCACACACGCAGTGCCCCGCCTTTCCAAGTAAAAGCCAATAGTAATCACGGGACAGGACAAATTAGCACATCTTCTGAACATTTAAAATGCAACATTTAGATTTAAGATTTAACATTTATATTTAAGATTAAACATTTACATTTAACATCTAACATTTACACAGCAAGAACTAACAAGAAGAAGTTTAACACTGTTTTTTAAGAACTTTATCTCTAAATGTATGAAAATTGTGCTAAATGTTAGAAAAATGACACGTTTAAAAACGTTAAACTGTTTTTACAAACGGCGCTCCATAGATTAAGGTGTTGGGCTAACACAAACTGCATGAACAGCTTCAACTCGCTATGCCATTGATTTTTATAAATGAAGACAGTTTTCCCAAATATTATTCCCTCAATTAGTGTTTTAATGATGACGGTACAGGTTAGTACTGTTGCCTCACAACCAAAAGATCCTGCGTTCCAACCTGGTGGCCGATTGTGTGGCGGTTGCACCTTCTCCCTGTGTCTGTGTGGGTTTCCTCCGGATGCTCCTGTTTGCTCCCACAATCCAAAGACTGCAGATTAGGTCAACTGGCTGCTCTAAATTGCCCATAGGTGTGTGAATGGTTATATGTCTCTGTGTTAGCCCTGTGATAGATTGGCGACCTGCCCAGGGTGTACCCAGCCTCTGGCCGGAAGTCAGGTGGGATTAGCTCCCCGTGACCCTGACAGCTAAGTGGCATGGATGGATGACATGTGGAGAGTTCTGTCAAACGCATCAAAATTTCCTATGAGTATTCAATTGAGTTAGGTTACGGTGACTCTGAAGGTATATGTTCGTACTCAACAAGCCATTCAGTGAGGCCTCATGTTGTGTGGATGAGGTGGATATGCCCTGAGAAGAGACTACTTTCAATAGGATAGAAATAAGATTCTTCACAAGATAAAGGTGGTCAATGAGAAGAATGTTGTATTGCTTTGCAGTGAAGACAAACCTTGCCAGCAAATGCAGCTGCATAACAGAGCCACCATTTTCCTTTACTTTGTTACCCATCTGTATTTAGACACAAACCACTGAAAAAAAGAGAAAAAAATCATTCCTGCCATAATATCTGTTTATTAGGGGTGTGTGGAGACAAATGTATTAATTGATTAATATTAACATTAAAATTCTATTCTCTTTATACTGGGCTGATATAAATATACACAATTTTATACTGAATGTTAGGCAATTACTGCAAATTATAACACATACTAGACTGACACCAAGTCATAGTCTTCAACTTGGTGCAACTTGCTAACCAATACACACCTACAAAGTTAAAATATTACTAATTCAAAAGAGTAGATAATGTTTTAAACTAAGCTAACAATTTGCTTGCTCATTTTTAAGTGAAACTGAAGTGTTAGCAACAGTTCTTACAGAGATAGCATGCTTGCCTTGTAATCAGGAGATTAGGGTTTTAAACCTGATGGTGCCTTGGTATTCCTTTAGCCTTGAATATTATGTTGATTCAGATTAATTTACAGAATATTTCTAAGGTTGAAGAAAATCATGTTGTTAATGTATACTCTAGCTGAGTTTGTCTGACAATAGCACAGTAAAGTTGGGAATACTTAAAACGATCAAGGCAAATTGTTGGCGTATAACATTACATAACATACTTCACATTATTGAGTGTTTTATGGTTTCAAATGCATTCATATTAAGAACACAAAGTGGAATTGTTTTTTAATTGTTTAAAATTCATGTCATGCCACACACTTGTCCACTCAAGCTGAAACTTCAGTTGACCTAAATCCCTGAGGGCCTGAGATTTTAGCTTTGTTTTTTATATATGCAGTACTGTCTGATCATCGCCATGGAAAAATGCCTTTGCTGAATGACAAAAACACAGCACTGAAATCATAATTTATTGTGTGTGTAACTGGTATGTAAAAAAACTTGATGAATTTATTTATTGTTTTTTTGTATTTGACAAGGAATATGAGTATATGACTTAACAGAGTATTTCCTTTTTAAGTATGTTTTTGTTGTTTGTTTTCAAGTCATCTTCAGAATATGTATATAAAATCTATATATTTAATTTGTTCTTTCTTGGCTTTCTAAAATTTCTTTTACCTTGCACAATCATATTCTATATAGAATCACATTTGTATGATGTTGCACAACCAATGTAAGAATGCAATAGAGAGTATATTTTTTAAAAAGACAAAACCAGTTATTTTCTTCTATCAAATCAATGTGATGTGACAGAGTCTCATAACTGAGGTATTTTCGTACTTTGCTGGTTAACATCAGTCAGTTTCATTCCACTCCATTCAACAAAAAATCCTGCTCTGGATGTAGACGCCCCTGTTGAACTCAGCCAGCTGGAATTTATAACTATTTATGTGTCTATAATTACATCCACGTTTCACACAATTTAAGCCAGCTGAGACAGCTGAAACGCAATAAAGAGTAAATTCTGTTTTGTGGTGTTTTATTCTATTGCTATTCTGCTATTCAGTATCATCACTGATCATATACTTTCCACGCTTCATAGTGTTTAGATTACACATATATATATATATATATATATAATTCACAAAATTCAGAATACAATACTGTAGATACAATACTGTGTAGAATACAATATTGCCTGCTTGTGTATATATATATATATATATATATAT
>JAQQZR010000010.1:10778951-10818369 GCA_030068235.1 Notoglanidium macrostoma | reverse complement strand
GTGTGTGTGTGTGTGTGTGTGTGTGTGTGTGTGTGTGTGTGTGTGTGTGTGTGTGTGTGTGTGTGTGTGTGGAGCTGGAACACGTGGGCCTCGGGTTATAAAAAGTCTTCTTTTGGATTCGCTCTTTATTTATTACCTCCTCATTCAACCCACATCAACTTTCTCTCGAGCCAGGACCGTGCTGTCACTCTCTGCGCACGAGCTTTTATTTAGTACACAGATATGTTTAGTAAACACTGAATCGTCTTGCTGTCTTATGTGCGCTTTTGGGATAACTGTGCTGCAATTCCCCATGTGAGTGGGGGAAAGGCTATAAATAAAGATGGAAAGCCCCAGGACGAGGAGTTCACAGACGGGATGGAAACTCTTCAGGGAGTCGCTGCTCCTGTGCCTTTTTGCCGGTAAGCTTCATTTCCATTCTGTCAGTGAGTACAGATTACACTTTTGTCAACTTTTCCAACAAATACTGAAAGCATTGTGATCATTGTTGCTCCACAATCTAATGCATGTAGCCATCATCATCATCATCATCATCATCATTATTATTATTACTGTTGTTAAGGATTTCTACATTTTATATATATATATATATATATATATATATATATATATAATGTATATGTATATTTTGTATATATATACAGTATATTGATTGTTTGATCTGTCATACAGCCTAGTGAGAAGAATAACTTTTAACTTCTGGTGCTGTAATCCTAAACTTGATTGAGCTTCCATCATTAATAGCTCAATGAAGCATCCATTAGTAAGCCTGTAATGCCAGCACATTGCTAAACCCCTATTCACACTCTACAATCACGGGGTGGGGGTTACACTGGGTGGTAACATTTAAAAAGTTGCCTGAGGCTCTATAGGCCCTTTTGTCCTGATCCTGTTGGCCGACAAGACCCAGAGGAATGAGCAGGACCTCCTGGGGACCACACACAGTGATGCACACATCATCAACCACACACACACACACACACACACACACACACACACACACACACACACACACACACACCAGCCACACACATTAATCCAAAGGGGGGTCGACGCAAGCCTCAGTGCGGGGTTTGCAATTTTCTTTTTAAGGAGTTCATTATGCCTTTGGCATCCCTTCCGATTATTTAGTCAACAGAGTTTAGACATGTCATCAAACATGTTTAGTTATGTAGGTGGAGACATGTGGACTCAAGAGAATTGTGCAAGAACACCTAATTTGTCGGATCTTATATCAATGTATTCCATCCCTAACTTTCATCACTGTTAGTTTTATATTTTACACAGTTTGTGAAATGAGATCGTGTGAGACCATGTTGGGGCGGAGATGTTAGCAGAGTTTAAAGTACCTCCATTAATTTGATCAAAATCCTAGAGATCTCCAGAAAAGCTCGAGGAGATGTTTTTTTTTCTATTCCTAATCTAGCAGTGCTGATCCAGCTAATTATGAACCTTTACTCCAACACAGAGCTACGTGTATTAAAACTTCGCAGGGTGGTAAAGTCTCCATGTATGTGGTAGGAAATGCAAACTCAGGTCTAATTGAGCTATCAACTCATTGAAATGAATGCAGACCATATGGGTGCTCATCGTTAGCCCAGTCTTACCAAACTGTGCATCTGGCAAATGACTGTTAATATAACAACCATCCAGCACATTTAATGCCAGTGACAGTGCCATAAACAAGTGCAAATGAACCAGCTAGTCATCTGCTTTAAGGAAAAAAAAACAAGGCTCCCATCAGCAAAAAAAGTTTTTCAAGCAGCAACTATGTACTAAGTTTGAAAAACGCTCAGCAAGAGAGATGAGGGTGAATAAATACAGAAAGATTGTGTTTAGAGCATTGGTCGCTCCTTCAGTGCAACTCAGAACTGAAGTAACATATGTAACAGGCAAGAAAATTCTTGTAGATTCTTGTAATGGAAATTCACACATTTTGTAAATACTTCAACATTTTTAACACAATATGTACAACTGCTGTCCTGTGATAAATTATTTAACAATTCATTTAACTTGGAGTAAAATGCAAACTGATTTGCTCCGTGGATTTAACAATATAGGAAATCATCGTCAAGCTACAGTATTTTTTATTTTTATTTCTGTAAGTTTGTAGTAATTGTTACTTCATGTAAAGTCTTAATCATTGTTACAGAATGTTCCCTTATTAACAGAAGTTTCAGTCATGACCATGTGGGTATATTTTATTCTCAAATTTAAAAAGAAATTCTTTGTACCAAGGATGCTGAGTTTATTTGAGTGGATTAAAGGATTTCCTTTTAGTTGCCGAGGTTATGGTTATTTGTAGGCATACTGGTATTTATCTTTGTGTTTGTATGCAATTACAGGCCATGGAGAGGCTCAGTGTAGTGGCTGTGTTGAGTACTGCTGTGATGGGGTGCCTCCTTTCTGCTGCTCGTACTATGCCTACGTGGGGGATGTTCTCTCGTAAGTACCCAGTGAAATGCGCATAACCGCAGACACTCGTCTCCCCTGCCATTTGTACACTGACCTTTACTAGCAGCTGTTTCTTTTTAATTGTCATGCTCATGAATCTGAAACCTCATTGATGTCCAGTTTTCTGAGACAATAAACATTCCTGACTAGCTCTTTACTATGACAAACTGTCTGTAGGGATTTGTGTTCTGCTCTGTAGCCAAGTCTGTACAAGGTGCTTAAAAAAAGATCTTTAATTTTCTTTTATAGCAGGGAGAACCATTTAAGGTTCTATGTTGCATTAACAGCATTTACATGTGTGGTTAAAAATGCAGCTCATACACTGAAGGATCTTTATACACTTAATTCCAGAGCAGTGAGTGGATATTATATGGGCAGAATCTCTCTGTGCAATACTTTAGACATGTTTGGTCAGGTGTGTTAAGCATGTTTTTTCCTCCATCCTATCCACCCTTGTCTTTACTTTTTTTTTTTTTGAAAGTGCTCCATCTTTCTTGTGACAGAACAGTGTTGACTTGGCCTCTTGCACACAATAACAAAGGATTTCAAGCAGCAAATAAATTTCAACAACTTGGGTGGCCGTGTTTGACGTTACAAAAGCACTGATTGACTCGGGGATAGAATGACCCAGACTGATGTTTCATTACATTTGTCAGGTTACGAGACAATATTACACTAACTGAAATTGGCAATGCATACAGTCAGCTCAGCCGTATTGTCACCTTTTGGTAAAGCTGCTTTCATACTGGACATGTTTTCCATCACATGGACATTAATACTAAGGAAAGTGACCACAAGGCAGATGTAATGCTCACACTTTTTATCTCCTGGCTGTGTGAGGGGAAAAACAACCTGGAGGACAGTGGTGGGTGGGGGGAAAAAAGTCTTGTTTTGAAGATGTGTAGATAGGGTGGCATAATGAGATATTCAGTCCAAGGTATATCAAAGTTAGTATTTTAATGTTGCAGTGTAACTTGAGATAACACAGTAAGTTAATTTTGGGAGATTCCTTCTCACTTTAAATATGGCAGTGTATATCTTGTCTAAGCCTGGTCTAAATCTAAATTTCCTGCCTCCCAAGCCAAAGCTCAGAAAGCTGCCTCCTTTAGACTACGGGTGCTTTCACACTTGGCCTTTTTTTTTTTTTTTTTACAAAAAATCTCTGAAAAGGCTGTGGACTGTTACTAGTCCAAAAAGATTAGATTTATTATTATCAATAATAAAGTTTCCTTTAAAGTAAAGTATAGTTTATTTCTGACCATGGGGAAGTAGCACAGAACAGACAAATTCTAGTGAGCACCCTCCATGACAAATGTTTTTTCAGGTAGCAGAAGGACTCCAGGTGGAAGCACCAGACAAAGAATAAGAAAGCAGACAGAAAAGAAGAAAGAAGAGGAATCAGAGAACCCAAATTTTGAAAAATGGAGGATTGTACTTATTATTTAGCACAGAAAAATCAAGGAAGTGTGAATGTAAGTACTTGGAAGGACGCAACAGGGACCTGATGGCCACTGTACGTCCTAATATACACTCGGAAAGGAAGGGGTAAGAGAGGGGCATTAAGAGAGGGGCATTCAGGGGGTTGAATCCTACCTTTAACTTAATCTCATAATGAATATATGAAAAAAAAATTAACCTTTAATTGAAGCAAATTTTCGTTTAAAAAGATCTAATAAAAAATGCATTTTTTCTTTCAAAACCATGTGTTGCACTTATTGACATATTTGCATTTAGTACTTTGTGCAACATCCCTTTTTCCAACATAAATGCACCGAGTCTTTTCCAGTTATGCTTGATGAGAATTCAGAATAAACTAAAAGTATCTCTCCAGAATTGGAAGTATGTTTTGGATCAGTATTCTGCAGGAAGATCAAACCACGAGTCAGCTGTATTTTCCTGGCAGAGGCAGACAGATTTTTCCATTCTCCATTCAGTCCATGATGGCATGTGTCTTAACAAGGTTCCTGGGTCTTTTGGAGGAAAAACAGCTCCACATCATCACAGATACTTAACAGTGGGGATCAGGTTCTTTCCTACATAACTATCCTTCTCTTTATACTAAACACACCTTGATTGTTGTAACAAAGCTCGATTTTTGTCTCATCGGACCGTAGAACCCAGTTCCAGTGAAGGGTTCCATTACTGTCTTGCAAACTCCAGACACTTATATTTGTGGTTAGATGAAAATGCTTAGATGCTTTCCTCTGATGCGTCATCCAAATATTTTGTTGTGCAAATCCACAGCCATGATCGAACAGGGAATGTGTATATTTTCAAGTATGTAGCTATTTTTATAGCCATTTCCCTGGTTCATGAAGTTCAGCAGTCATTTGGCTCATTTCTTTTGTGTATTCGCTAATATTTCTCATGTTGATGAATGATTAAGAGAACTTGGTCTCTGTGTCACCTTTTATTTATGCTCCATTTAAACAGGAGGTTATGGAAGAGTGCTTAAGATCTTAAATACTCGGATGAACTTACAAAAGCATTTAATGAGAACATTTATGTTTATTACATTTATTCAATTACATTTTCCATGGGATTTTATTTAGAAATTTTAACATATACACATGATGAATATTTACATAAAAATAAGCACAGTTGTGGCCAGATTCATATCTGATTCAGATTCATATTCAGATTTGACATAAATGTGAATTTGATTAATTGTCTAAACAAATTAAATAAGCAAAAACACAACTGATTGATGTAGTAACTGGGTAAGAAAAATATCTCATGCCATTCAAGATATTTAACATGTATTTCGAAGCTCAAAATGTAAGAAGTCCGCATATTTTTTTTCTCTTGAAACTTTACTTGAGCAAGAGAACAAAGAGTTAAGTACAAATCTTCCAGTAATGAAGTACAGTTACTTATGTATTCTCCACCCCTGGGCAGAGCTACAGCATGTGTATAGCTATGACATCTTTTTCTGCAATTTCGTTACACTTTTTACTACATTTACATAAATACATAACACTCCATATTGAACAAAGCATCTACTATAAGTCTGTATGTACCATTTCTATGACGTCATCTAATCTAATGAAGGTGAATGAAGATATTCTGAATTCTGTTGAATTACTGTATTTTTATGTGTTTAGTTATTATGTGGTGGTGACGTGTCTCTTCTCCTTTCTTAACAATTCTAGGGGCACAGCTATTTCAGGGATTGTGTTTGGAGTAGTTTTTCTGATGGGAGCTGTGGCTGCCATATTTTTGTGCATTTGCATGTGCGTGAAGAATGGCCGTGGAGCGAGAGTGGGCGTCTTCAACACATCATACATCAACACAGTGACTCAGGGCTATCCAGGTAACAAAACATCACACTTCATCACACTCTTTACAAAAGTGAATTACTTCTTCCACAAGGGAACACTGCTGTGAAAGATGAATTGCTTAAATGAAATGCATTTTTTTTCTATACTGCTACACTTCTATGTATGGCATTTATGTTGTATTAATTCTTTGCTGTTTTTCACCTACAGGGCCACCACCTCCCTACAGCTTTGACTATGAGATGTATCCCCCAGATCTTCAGCCTCCTCCATATACTCCAATGCCTCCCAGAACAGCGAACTATTCCCCACCACCGCCTTACCCCGGCTACAATCAGAAATAAACTTTCCTCATACCTACACAAGTTGGTTGGAAAACACTACTTCTGATATACAGAGCTGCATGGGGCAGAATGATAATGTTGCAAAATATTAAAAGCAGCCTCATTGTGAGGAGTAACTGAACTCGGGGATGTTGGGTAGGCATTCTGTGCATTCCAATGCCCCACTGCCTTTGTTAATACGATCTTTATTAATGGGGATGTGGATCATTCCCAGTGTTTGTTTACAATGACTTTTTTTTTTAAATAGTTTGTGCGGACATTTGAATTAATATGCAGGTGATCTATGGACACTTGGATTATGTTTTGACACAACATTTAGAAGCAATGTCATGTATAAAGCCATGTTCCATTTTGGGATTGTGACTTGAACAGTTATATCTATTTCATAATGACGCAAACTTTGTGCTTTCATCTGTGAATAGAAAGCAGATGATCTTGATTAAGCCTCTGAAATTCCATAAAACACAATGACTGCAAGAAAGTGGTGACTCAGCAGTTAAGGCTTTGGGCTACTGATCAGAAGAGTGAGCAAGACAATTAACACACAACTTCTCAGTTGTATATTGTCTCAAATGTCAGCCTAAGTAACAAAATGTGAAAAATGATTGAGTGGTCTGATCATAAAGAGAATAGAAAATGAATTACCTTTTTTGATAAACTCCCTTGTGGTCAGAAGTTTTAATACTCGAACATGTCATCATGAACATAAATGTCATGGTAATATTGGGCGTTCAAGACTTCTTTAATAGAATGATTGTACAACATAAATCTTTAATAGAAAAAAAGCAAGAACTTGGTAGACGAGTTTTAATTTAGTTTGGTTTTCAGGGTCAAAAATTATACATACACGCACTTATTAATTTAGTGGTGCGAAAAGTCCCAAAATGTCTCAGCTTGCCAAGACCAAGGCCTCTTAATTCCTGTTAGTGATCACAATTGACTACAGCTGGTAGTTTCTCTGTGCACAACATAAAAATGGTTTGTTTGACAGCACTCATTGGATTGACCAACACACAGTACTGTGTGAGAAAGAGAAAGAGGCTCGTTGCGCTACACACTCAGGAACATCTCTTGGAGCCGATTCTGAACAACCGCAGATTCCAAGATCAATAGTTGAAAGGAGTGTATGTAAGTACATGTTATTGGGAGGTGTAGCCACTTTAGTGGAAGAAGACCTAAACTGTTACACTTTGCTGAGAGGAAATTGGTTTAGATGTTCAGGAACAACCCAGGAACCATGAAGGCACAGGCCTACCATGAAGTGGAAGCTGATGGAACACTGTCTACAGTCAAGAGAGTTTTCCATAACCATGAACTGAGAGGCTGCCATCCAAGAAAGAAGCTCCTGCTCCAAAATCAACACCTTTGAGCTACACTAAAGTTTACAGCTGACCACATGGACAAAGAAAAACCTTCTAGAGAAAAATTTTGTGGTCAGATGAGACAAAGATTGAGCTGTTTGGCCACAGAATTCTTCAGCATAACCTCAAACCATCAACATCTTGGACTCAACTGGGTGTTCCGACAGGACAATGACCCCAAACACACATCAAAGCTGGTTGTGGAATGGATAAAGCAGGATAACATGAAGCTAAAACAAGTCCTGACTTGAACCCTATGACTTGAAAATATGTGGACTGTGCTTAAAAGTCTGTGCCAGGAAATACACAAATTTAATTGAACTCTACCAATTCTCCCAGGAATAGGTCAAATATCCAACCAGAATGCTGCCAGAAGTTTGCTGATGGCTACCAAAAGCATTTGGTCAAGGTGAGACTCTAAGGGACATATTTAACCAACTATTAGGTGTGCTGTATGTATTATTTTTGACCCTGTGTTGATTTCAGAAAACCCAAAATAAATTAAAACTTGTGCATTAAGTTCTTGTTTTTTTCTATTAAAGAAAGATAGATGTATAATCATTCTACCACAAGAAAAGAACTGTTCAAAACTATAATTGAAAACTTGATATTACCATGACATTTATGTACATGTATGTACATTTCTGACTGCAACTGTAAATATACAATGACTTATGATTCCATAGCACCCGTGGTAATAAAAATGTTTTTGTTGTTCATCTTACACTGAGCATATGAGAGAGATAAAACCTTTCATGTGAGATAAAATTATTTAAAGAAAGAATAAACCTCCTTTAAAACTGCATGAACAGAATGTATTTTCCATGTATCTTCAAGCATTTCACCCGATACACCTTTGGGGATGGACTTTTATTTATTTTTTTGATTGGTTTTTTTTTTGTGGAGGTTAACAATGTGACCATGTATTTCCAGATTCGGTGCTGAGGTGGCTCCGCACTCTTGGATGAATTATGGCATTCTGGCACAGACAGTTTCTTATTGTTTTGGTTCTTATTGTGTTGCAGCACCCCTGTGGCCTTCACTGTGCTTAACTCTAACCATATACAGTTGTGATTTCTGCAATCAAACTTTGCGGAAATAATGCAAGGCCTAGATTCCTTTAGTTTGTGCATGAAGTAGCTACTCTTTTTCCCAGCAGGTTGCACTTTGCTGTTGTAATGTTGCTATCAGCCATGCCCACTGCCTTCTCTACTTTTTTTTCTGATTCAGTAAAAGCACTCACTCCTCCTCCATGAGACTAATCAGTCTTCTCTTCCTGCCGCTGCATTGCAGAGAACAAGCTTGCTTTCTTCCCAGTGGGCTCTGCTGCCATACGTGCTGCTCATTTCACTCCTCCCTGCAGCCACACAGGAAGATGATGCATAGCCAGCAGTATTTCCATAGTCTGCAAGGCATGCTTCGTGTGTCTCTAATGGAATTATACAGCAGTTATGGCTAGGCTCTGTAAGTTCATATTGCAAATGTTCAGGTTCCAAACAATTTGGGTGTTAACCTTATCCATCATCCAGCTATATCAAGGAAGAACAAACCGTTCCCCACCCAACCTGGAAATATACAAAAGGCTGGGAAACTTACAATCTTCAACAGTTCACACAAGATATAACATTAGTTACCCTGCATTTACACTAGTGACAATTTGTTTGAGTCATTAGTAATTTTTCTCTTGTGGGAATGCTACAACTGATGCTGTTGTTACTGTCAAGAGGGGTTTTTTGTTAGCTTGTTTCAATGAGAAATGTTAGTAGTTCTGTTCCAGATGGATAGATAGATGGATAGATGAATGAAGTAGAAGTGTCCCCAGTGGTAATAGGAGCATTAGGGGCTGTGACTCCCAAACTTGGAGAGTGGCTCCAACAGATTCCAGGTAAAACAACTGAGGTCTCTGTCCAGAAATGTGCAGTTGTTGGAACAACTAAGATACTGCGCAGAACCCTCAAACTACCAGACCTCTGGTAGAGGATCCGAGGTTGAGGAAGGTATACAACCCCCCCTCCCATATCCATATCTATATATATCTATAACTATATATATTTCTATATCTGTGCCCATGATAGCCTCAGATTCCTGTTCTTAGCTGACCAGAGTATGGTCTCCAGCTGTTTTTTCTCCCTCTGACCTCTCTTATCAACAAAGCATTTCCACCCATAGAACTAACACCCACTTAATGTTTTTGCACCATTTGGTTTAAACTCTAGAGACTGTTGTGTATGAATATCCCAAGATATCAGCAATTTATAAAATACCCAAACAAACCCCTCTTGTACCAACACTCATGCCATGATCAAAGTCACAGAGATCACATTTTTTCTTCATTCTGATGTTTGATGTGACACTTGCATGAAACTTTTGCCCTGTATCTGAATCTCCACTTAAATAGTGTTTTCCCAGTTCATTTAGCACAATCTGTTGTTTTCTTGGCAGAGAGGGCACACAAAATAACAACAGAGATGCAAATAACACAAATGTTTAATATTTTTATATGACATATTTCTTTAAAGATTTTACCCAGTTTGAATGCTGACTTACTTGCATATTTTCTTTCAGAGATAAATATAACTGCACAGCTAATAAACTTTTAATTCATAGCCTTTTTCCCAGGGTAAATATAACATTAGTCTAACAATCATTATAAGGTAGAATTTGCTGTATTATGGCTAATTACTCATCTATTCACACTACATTTACATGAATGGGCTTGGCAGTAAAGTGTCTGCTTTTCTCCCTCCACCAAATGAGCTTCAAAGATTAAGTCTGAAATCAAAACTTTTTGTAAAACGTCCAATGAGCTTTTTAAAGGTTAAAAGTTGAACCTTTACAATTTAAGCAAGGCCCTCTATTCAATCTATGTGCATGAAAAGCAATTTAAGTGGATTTATAAGTGGATTTAGTTCCAGAAAGACCTGGATTTACCAGACAGGAGAATATAATCTTGTCATATCAATTGTTTTCTCTTGCAGTGAAAGCAAAATCCCCAGAGAAAACACATTTATTGGACCAGGTATTTGGTGCAGCAGCTTCTTTTGATGGATCACCACACAGTGGCAGCAAATAGCAGTAAAGAGTTTTTTTGCACATTGCAGAGGCATGTCTCTACACTGTGCAAAATGCATTTTATGGCATAAAATTGTTCAATCAAATACATTTAGTGGCTGTAAATCTTGGTGCCAGTACTTCAAGGAAGCTTCTGTCTAAACAATGAGAGAGATCTGAGTGAATTATAGAGCATGAATGATCTCCTCGTCGGCTATTGATTTTCGAAGAGATTGAGGTGAGTGAAGTCAACCTCAGCTATGAGAACCAAGGGCCCATAAAACTACCATCCATCACCCCATCAACCAAACCCCCAACTAAATTTACACACACACACACACACACACACACACACACACACACACACACACACACACACACACACAGGCTTGTTTTTATGTCTTTATGGGGACCTCCCATTCATTTCTATGGGCATGCCCTCACCCTTACCCTTAACCTTAACCTTAACCTTAAGAAACCAAAACAAAATACAAGACTTTTGGCAACTTCAGTTTTTTGATTATTCACAGATTTTTGTAAAATTGCGTTTTTCCTTGTGGGGACCGGAAAAAATCCCCGCAATGTAATGTTGGTACATGGTACACAAACACATACCCCTGCTTTCGCTTGGCAGGCTGTTCAATTCCAGAAACGTTGGAGTCGACTCTGATTCAGATTCTAATGGACGCAGAATCAATTTACTTACTAGAGCCGATTCAAAGAGTCGACTCTGCACAATATGTTCAGACTGTCAGTCTTCTACGATGAAACGATGAAAGTGAACTTTTAGGCCCATGTCTGAATAAACTAGTACTAATGTTACACTCTAATTCTTAATTATACATCAAATTAATTAACAATTCAATTTTGCGACCTAGGTAAATGTACTTATTTGGCTAATCGAAACTAAACCGGTTTCTAACGTGTACTTCTTAAGATGGATAGTTTCCAGCCCAGTCTCCAGTAGCACTATATAAAGTCAGACTTTTTGTAGCCTAAATTGTACTTTATGCTCAGTTTTCCGGTGCACAGACAGGCGGTCGGCTGGAGCAGTGACGACTGGAGCTCCTACACTCACGTGATCACCTCGTCTGGGTGCGAATTTAAGCAGGCTCATGTTCACTCGTATAGAATCGACTCATAGGCTCATTCTGTGCCGAATACAGATTCTTATGGAATCGGAGATTCGACTCTTTATGGGATCGACTCCCAGTTCTACCCCTGAGTCGGTCAGGTGACGCTGCGTGCATTCTCGCTGTTACACACGCTCCCACTAAGAGCACGGATAAACCTATTGCTCAGTAACTGACAGGTAAAGCGAAAACGGTCGGTGAATATCAGAATCGTCGGGAACATCTTCAGGACAATGTGGGATCGTCGGCTTTTCCTGTTATTGATGGTCGCGAGCTCGGCTCTCGCGGTGGAGGTAAGAAGGCGATATGAAGAAGGTTGTGTTGTAAATGGGTGCGCCGTGTGTTACAATACAGTACACAGCTATAATAGACTTAAATGAACAACTACAGGGTTTAAATACGCGCGTCTAAACACAAAAACAGCCGTAGGTCGGTTAGTGAGGCTAATTCAGTAATAATGTCGGGTGTTCTTTAACCCCGGTGGTCTTTAAACTGTAATAAACACTGGGGCGACTGAAATACAAAGATTACTAGGGCAGATGTGCAATAAATGATAAGCTGTGTTTCAGTAAAACATGTTTGGAGCTGGTGGTGCTGTCTATGAGGACATTTCACCAGATTGTGTGTTAACCTGAGCTTGACATGGCGTTCTCGCCCATTCTACTGCGCTTGTATAAGTGCTGTTTCTCTCACACGCGCCTTCACTTACATTAGACTGAGGTTGGATTCAGCACTGAGATATTCAGACCGGGATTTGAACTGGGATTTTGTCCGAGTGAACATTAAACAGCCGCATTTCACTTCGGACAATGTGTTTGCAGAAATACGCTGATCCATAAGACAGTGAGGCGCTTTAGTAATAATGTCGTGAAACATGATCTCTGGCAGGGTTTCCTTTAGAAACGGGCTTTATTTCAGGCTGCAGTCTGAACAATTGCGCAGTAGTCGCCCTGCTTTCGTTTATAAATAGCAGTGCTGTTAGTGGGGGAAGTGGAAAATCGCAGTTTGTGTGCTCTGTGAGGGAAACTGAGTCTCTTGTGCTTACCATGCACTTGTCCGTGGTAAATAAGGACTGTTTCCTGAAGAACATGTTCCCCACTCAGCCTGCCGTGCACTGGGACACACACGAGCAAAGATGGCGGCCCTCAGCGAGCTGCAGTAAGCTGGGCCTTTCAACTCACTCCGAGGAAGAGAACAATAGTATTTACGCCCAAAGGTGTGAGGTCTTTCACAAAGCTACAACTGTAACCGGCCACAGTTACTTACTATTGTTAGTACTGATACAACACTGAGCCCCAAGACTGAAGAAGCTCTGTCATGTCTTTGGCCTTAAATTCAACTGTATTTGTATATGAATGTTGGCTGTGTTGTACACTCACTACTACATCAACACATCCAAACACCAGCAGGGAAGCTGAAACAACAGGCTTTTCACTGAGGTGACTTCGGTGTCGCCGACCACGGACAGTCCGAGGACACAGTCGGAGAATGTGTAGCTTTTTAAGGACCTACATTTCCATGACCTTGAAAATAAATGTAATATTTATATTGTTCATGGCTGTGAACATGTCTCTCTTTGTCAGGTACAAAATGTACTGATTTGGTTTTGTAATCAAGTAACAAGCGTAGGTGATGTGTGTAAGTATATAGGCTCTGTTGGCCTCTCATGCTGAGCTCAGGGTAATATCCCAATATGCTGTTAAAAGCACTAAGCCTTAGTCAATATCAATAATGAATGACGTGAGTTGTGCTGAAGGTCAGCCAGCTTGATTGAAAACCCCTTTGGTATAAAATCATTTCTAAGACCGACGTAGTTCTCTTACTAGGAGTACGTTTCTTATCAGATAGCTCGTCATCGCACTTGAAGGTCCACTATGTAGGATTTTGAGGAAATGTTTTAGCAGAAAGAAGGTGTATATTCCGTAATATACTTATGGAATTTATGTATATGTTTTAATTAGTGTATAATGAACTGTGACTTACGAAGCATGTTTCCGTGAGCCTGGAACGAGCTCTTTATATCTGCATAGGGAGCCACCGTGTCGCGCCGTGACGGTAGACCAGGACGGACAAACCTGTAGAGAGCGCGTTCCGTGTTTTGCGTTTTTATAAGTGACAACATGAATCCGGAAGGAAGGAAGCACGGGAAGGACGACAAAGAAAAGAAAGGAAGAAGGAAGAAAAGGAATCAAATGGGAACATACATTTTAAAAAACCAAAACAATTTTTTAGCATGGAAACAGCAAGGGAGTGAATGTAAGGACTTGGGAGTACGCTTTGGGGGCCTGAGGCTACTGTACTTTCTGGTACGCTTGGTAAGGGAGGGGATTTCAGGAGGTTGAATGATACGTAGTGGATCTTTAATGATGTCTGTTAATTCTGAAATGTTTCTTGTATAATAATAAGTGATATCCAGAATTCTTGCTATAATCAGAGCCTTCATTGCTAAGGTGTTAAATATGGTTATGGAAATCATGAATTAAAATATTGTCATAAAAAATTTAATTGCTGCTTTTATTCACTACTTTTAGTCGTGCCTTGCTGATTGTCATTGCTTTCAGTTCCTGCTCATAGAAAACTTTGTGTACCATCAATTGCATACTTTTGTTGCCAACATTTGAATTCATTATAAAAGTGGTCGTTCGTACTTTTGCTTTCGATAACAGATCGTGGCTTTGTTCTGTCTGATCTGCCTGCCCTTCATGGGTTTTCTTTTCAATTACCATCGTGGTGTACTGCTGTTCATCGGCTTTATTCAGTGCTGTAGTGCTGAAAAGGTCACATTACCTACAGTGGAATGGAAAGCATTCAGAGCCGGTCACTGAAAAGCTCAGCGTTGAATAGGCCGCTTTGTTTGGCTAAAACTCGGCTTGTCAGCAGGTGAGGCATGTTGTGTCTGGAGGGAAGAGCAGAACCAAGGCCTTCTGCGTAATCGCTGTGACCAGCTGGCCAGGACTCATCCTGTCTGCATTAATGTACCAATAATCGCTTATATATTGTGTTATTCAACACACAGTTGCTCATCTTGTACAGGTCTTCTTACTTCTGCCCCACAGTTGGGAGGAAACTCTCCAGGTAGCTTTCATGCTTTCCCGGGATATCAGCTGTCTTTTGGGTACTTCAACTTGGTGAAATTTGAAATCGGATATTTATCAAGTGTGTTCGTTACATAAAAATACATATATATATATATATATATATATATATATATAAGTAAATAATGGGTGAACACGGCTAGCTGACTAAATAGTCACCTAGCTAGCTAGTCAACGCATTGTTAAATCTATATACGCTGAGAAGTTAAGAACAAAAATGTTCCTTTTTGTGATAAAATGTTACTTGTAAACCTTCATCAGCGCATGCCTAGTCATGCCTAGCGCTCTAGCTGGGTGCAGGTGGGGCTCACGGGTAGATGATGAGATCCAAGGTTAACGCCGATCCTCCAGTGGTCCCGCTGCCATGGAAACGGCACTGCAACCAATTGCAATCAACTGTGCAGACATATTGTGACAGATGTTTCTTTTGGGGTTAGATGACCTTTGACATTCACAGTCAGCTGTGAACAGGACGTGTGATTATTGCAGAGCTGAAAAGCACCCAGGGGGCCTTATTCCTCATGGAAGCCACAGATGGAGTAACCTTGGCACCACGACCTGACTACAGGTAGCAGCGTCACAGGCTGAGTGAGACGCCTCCCCTCAGAGGTGACAATTTCTCGTGCTCTGATCATAGGTTTATGGTAGTAGCATAGCTGTAAATGTAGGCTGGCTTTCCAAATATATATCAAAAAGATAAACATAGATATACAAAAACATCCAGCCTACATATTTACACTGTTTTATTCTACGTCTTAAATCGTCTTGGCTGTGTGCGGGCTCCTCCCTTCTCCTCCGCAGTGCCTGGTTGTTGTAGCACCCAGGCCATCCCTCGGTGCCCACCTCTATAATTAGTGCTCCCTCGGGTAGAAGCGCTGGAGATGGATTGCTGCATGATATCTATGCATCTTTTCATGTTCCTGCTGCCTGTTTTTTTCCACTCTTCGTCTGATCCATTAACCACAAGTGTAGCGTTTCAGTTGCTGAATCCTGTTCAGATAGTTTGGTAGAGATTACTGCAAGTGCATCACCGTGGGAACACGATCTGCAACGTCTAGTTCTAGACTGATATCAAGTTCATATATATACCTACATTTCTGTGTGGATGCTACAGGATGTGTATAACTTCATCGCGTTTAGGTTTGAGTGTTTCTGTATGACTAATGATATGTTTTTTTTATGATGGCTTTCGAGAACCAGTTTTTAAAGCGTGCCTAATTTTAGACTACTTGTGAAAGGGTGCACTCGCTACCCGCGCAAAGCTATTCCTGCTTCTCTTTTCCTGTTTTTTAGAGGGAAGTTCCTCTGTTTGTTTGACTCCTGGTGGTGCAAAGACAAAAGGTCTTCGTCATTCTCGGGGATTATAGCCTAGCACAGGAGCGTCCGACCTACTGCTTCATTCAACTTCAATCGGAAGCGGGACGTCTGAACTCAGAATGGTCTAATTTTCGAGCTCAAGACTAAGAAGCCATGCTGACACGACATCGTATGCCCAGGCGAGACCTTCCCGACCTTCCCAGTAGGAACTCCAGGTTGAGACTCCGTTTTCTTTGGTTTTTGTCTTAGCCAGATGTCGGAAATTCCGAGATAGACGCTTCAGTCAGGCTGTCCACAGAGGGTTGGGATATCTGCAGGGTTTCAGTCTAACCGAACAGCAGACGCACTCGACAGAAGGCCGAGATCAGCTGATCAAAGTGTTGGACTCAGGTGTGGCTCCTGGAATGTAAGAGTAGTAAGATGTGCTGCGGCTACAGGAAGTGACTGAGCTGAGTTGAGTAGTTGCTGTCACAGTGATTCTCGCTACACTACAAGAAGTTGAAAATCCTTTAGCTGTTTCGGAGGAGTTTAGCCAATGTTATGGCCGCTGTGTTTCCATAGCGACAAAAAAACCTAGTTATGCCAGCGTTCAGGGTTAAAATTCAAAAACGTTCTTCAGTTGAGTGACAAAGTAAACGGATCCTCCGGGAAATAGTCACTGTTGCAGTCCCACGTCTCTCCTTGCACCTCTCTTAGGATCCGTCTTCTCTTATCTCTCCCAGGCTTGTTAGAAATAACCATGGACTTCTTCACACAGATTGTTTGTGTCTGAGTAATCTGTAGTCCAGCACGTCTGTTCATCGTTTGTAAGGTAGAATAAATAAGGTGGGATAAAGCGTACCAGGCGCCATTCAGCACCATGATAGAAACGCGGTGTAGTGGCCGGAGCTGGTACGTCCTGAGCAGTTCCTCTGATAAACATTCAGAAACACAAGGCCAGCTTCAAGCATCAGCATCCCAGACGAAACCTGGCAGCGTAGATACTGCAGCCATTCTGATACTGTGTAGCAGCGCAGCGGTACAGGATGCACTTCTGCTCGGGGCTCTTGCTTCCTTCGTTCCTTCGGGCTCTTGCTTCCTGACCATCGTGAAAGAAGAAAACATCCGCGTAGTGCGATCCCAACATTCCAGAATTTCCTAAGGTTTCTTCACAGTTCTGCAATAGTGCAGATTTAAGGCCAGCTGGAACGCCCCAGTGCAAATGGGCAGCCAGTGGAACACACATAGCTATCAAACCCCCTCTTCCACACGGGAGTGCGAGCGACAGGACAATGGATTGATTGTGCAGCACTGAGATGACATTTAGTTGGGGGTTGGTGAGGCAACAGGCAGCGTCTGTGGCAGCTCACGCCTTTGCTGTCTTTGTCCTACTGGGTCACGTGGTGTGTGTCGGTGGGATGGTGAGCTGCAGAGCGGGATGTTGGCAGGTGGGGCAAAAAGGAAACGAGAGGCTGATCACCCTGTAATCACCGCACTGCACACCCACCCTGGGGATCCGGTCACAGCAACCAGCAGCGGATATTACTTTGCACACACACACACACACACACACACACACAAAGAAGGCTTATCAGAACTGCAAGTGTGTTTTGATTATCTACCTCAAACAGACCTCACCCTTTGTCTGTGTTCACCATTTGTTTCTTCTAGCTGAGAGGTTTATTATTATTATTATTATTATTATTATATATATTTTTTTTTAACAGTTTACTTTCCGATACATATAAAACCCAAATATCTCAAGTCTTTTGGAAAAAAATTATCATTTTAAAATTAGTTTTGCCTCCTCGCAAGTTCCAAACATTAACTCTTTCATTAGACTGGATGCAGATTTTCTGCCTCGTCGGTGTTTCTCCTGCTCCGACTGCGTAACAGCAGCGTCACACCGGCTGCCGCTGGTGCTCCCGTTCTCTCCCAGGGTCGTCCAGTCGCGCCGATTAATTCTGCAAAGCCACCAGCTTTCAAGTTCACAGTTAAACATGACCCTTGTCTTTGAAGCTGTAGCAGGGGATTACACACTAAAAGGCTCTGGCATGTAAATGTGATCAGACGTGTCCCATGTGACCCGAGAGCACGGAAGATTGTAGGGGAATTCATCATTGTGGATGAAGTGGCCCTGTTCCCAGCGATCAGCGGTGAGACGGCGGTCCACAAAGTCCTCCGCGGATCAGCCGTGTCCAAGGCTGTAGTTAAGGTGGGCGATATTTTTAATGACATCGAATAAATTCAATAAAGAAAGGAAATCAGATTTGCTGTATGCATCATCCGTCAGTTGTTGCAAAAGAGCGCTAAAGGCTGACTTGGACAGAAGCAGGTAGAAATGGCGTTTGAGTGCCAGAAAGACTCTACGCATGGGTCGGAGTGCAGCAGTCCGGGAAAGTCGCACTGAAACCCAAGCAGCGTCACCATGATTGGCCAGTAGACTTTTAAATGAATAACCCGTGGGAGGCGTGACGGCATGTCCCTCTCGCACAATGTATTGACCAGTGCAGAGGCATCAGTTGCATTTCCAGTAGCATGGAAGGAGGCGACAGTCGTTTTAAACTCTGCAACCTCTAAATAGTGAATCTGTTTTGTGAGGTGGAGCAGAGACCAATGCTACATCATTCTGTACACGGTTTTGAACTGATGGAGAAGTGACGAGGTCAGCAGGCGCTTTCAGACCGGAGGAACCTTTTAACAGTTCCTAGAACTTTTGGAGGAAGTACTCCCTCTTACGTGTTCCCGCACTGCAGGAACTGAGAATGCTTGTAGTTCTTAGAAAGTGGTTTTGAGGGACTTTTGTAGCTCCTACTTCAGGGTATGTTCTCTCCAGCTCTATCCAGACATACGTGTAGTGAGAAGTCAAGCAGTCGTTTCTTTTTGTCAGTCAGTGTGAATTACAATAACAGGATAAAATAGAAACTTACGCTTGCTTAAAACGATCCACGTGAGCGGTTACCAGATGAGGAGCTGAAGCCTGACGAGTCCACAAACCTTTGACCATGTACTGCTTATAGCAAGTTAATATATCCGTGTTCTGATTGCGCTAGAGCAAATACTTGTATATGTTTAAAAGTGAAGAAGTTCTGCTTTGTTTACTGTGGATGCTGAGAGCAGCCATGTTGTTATGGCGTCCTGTGCTGAGCTGAGCTGATGATCTACACCGGAGTAGGAATTCTAAGCTGAAGGGGGCGTTTCGTTGTAGGCCGCTAGTAACATAACCTGTTCCTGGTATGTGGTCTCTTGTTCGAATGCACATGATTGAAAGGCAAGGTCGGCATGTGCTGTGGTTAAAACGAGTAACATTTTAACTAAAGGCATTGGCTCTTCATGAGTTTTGTGCTTTGAACAAGGAAGTTCTAGCTTATTAATTATTAGCTTAAACCCGATGATCCCTGATTTCAAGCTTCAAGAATCATCATTGTGATAAAAGAAGCAAACTTATCCAATTGAAAGAGAAAATCAAATCAAATGAATGTCTGAGTTGAAACGATTCCTGTTTGAATTCGGCACCAGGCCCTCATTAAACAAAGCACCTTGTCAGAGTTCGTTTATGAAGCTACGCGATTGTTAGCAGTCACACTTCATTATGGGGACCTTCACTTCTCTGCAGTATATTTACTTCACTCGCATCACAGTTACTGGTCAAAAATGAGCAACGCTTTGTTCTTTCATCCAGCTTTCTGATGGACGTGTGGACGTCAGCGTAGAGGTCCTGCTCCATGGGAGTGCTGGGTCAGCGGGAGGCGGCCTGGCTCTGTACGCTTTATCGGATCGCCTCAGGAGTTGGAGAAAGGAATTAGCAGGGAAGTAAGCAGATGGTGGAGACTGAGGCTACGTCCACATTAATACCAAACAGAGTTTTAAAGCACAGACGAGCGTTTTAGCTCCATATCAGAAATGATCTACAATGACCATTCAGTTACACTGGGCACAAGCGTGCTGGTGTAAACAGGAAGCAGATGATCCGTCTGATCCATATCCAAATGGAATATGCTTTTTACCTGGGTCAAATTCCGAATATTGTCATATTCTGAATAAGGCTGTTTTGTTAAAAAAGGTAAACACTTTATTTCAAATAAAAGCAAGGCTTCAAATGTACATTTCACACAAACAGGAGAAAGCTGATATGAATATTAAATATGAACAGTAATTTAGAGATGACCGTGCCTACTAGTGTGTGTGTACTGCTAGGATAAAGTCGCGTGTTGCCAGGCTGCATCACACACACGCAGGTATCAGACACAAAGTTACACTTTCAACTTGTTCTCAGAACCAAGAAAACAGAAGTTCCCAAATGTGAACATCAGAAATAACGGTGATTTTCAACAAACATTGACAACAAACATTCAGGCAGGAATTTAAAAGTGTAATTTATACTCTCGCAGGAGTTGTGAAACGTGAACATGACCATGGAATGAATCAGAAACGAAAACGAGCTAATAGTTAATTTTCGGCAGAATGCAGTTTAACTTGAGTAATTTCCACGTCACTGTAGGATCCTTCAGTCTGCTGAGTGGAGATTAAAGTGTAGAGTTACTTTCCTCAAGTACAGCTTGTGTGTGCAAAGTGCAGGGTATCGACTCGCACTGTTCCTGAAGCTTCACCGAGTGAAATGAGTTATAGATCAGCACATTAAAGTGCTGCTAATGTTTCTGTGGCCTGAAGCTCCTGGCTGCTGCAGGTCTGTAGTCGCAGGTCTGTAGTCGCACCTGCGCTCTTGTATCTTGATGCGTTGGTTTGAAAGGTTGGAATTAGGAGCGGCATGATTAGAGGTGTGCGCTGGACTGCTCTTTCAAATTCCAATCCCACCGACTTGCAATCATTTCCACTTGACACGTAGCTTTCCCAGTTATTTTGTTTGTACTCTTGTATCCAAAATTTAAACAACTACATTATTTAAATCACAGCGACCCTGAACAGGATCAAGCAGTTACATTGTGTGTGTGTCTGTCTGTGTGTGTGTGTGTGTGTCTCTGTGTTTTATATTATTATATGCTTATAAAGACCTGTTATTTTTACCTCGCAGGGACATTTTTTCCGGTCCCCACAAGGGAAAATTCAATTTTACAATAATCAGTTAATAACCAAAAAAATAAAATAGCTAAAAAACTAAAGTCTTGTATTTTGTTTGTTTACTCATGCTTAAAGTCAGGACTGGATGAGGGTGAGGTTCGTCACAGTTAGGGTTCGGGTTATATCCATAGAAATGAATCTGTGGATGGGTCTGTGTGGGTCTGTGTGGGTCTGTGTGGGTCTGTGTGGGTCTGTGTGGGTCTGTGTGGGTCTGTGTGGGTCTGTGGATGGGTCTGTGTGGGTCTGTGTGGGTCTGTGTGGGTCTGTGGATGGGTCTGTGGATGGGTCTGTGTGGGTCTGTGGATGGGTCTGTGTGGGTCTGTGGATGGGTCTGTGTGTGAGAACTTTAAAGGATTTTCAGCTCTGAAGTCTTCGATGACCTTGAAGGACTTTAGCCTCCAAATCCTAATAAGTAGCTGTCTGATTGTGTTTGTGTTTGTGTGTGTGTGTGTGTGTGTGTGTGTGTGTGTGGGTTTATAAAGTGTATCACATGGTCGTCCACTCTTATCCTAGCCGACTCTAAACAAAAGCCCTGTTGTTCTCTTGCCAGGACATTCAGTCTTCTAAAATGATTAAGTAGCACAAAACATTACCTTCCTCCCCTCTTCCCATCTTCACGTTCCCTCACGTTGTTGCTGTTTCTCCTACTACACAATACCGTCTTTGAGCAGCATTCTTCCTTTTCACTCCTATTGAAGGCAGGCTTTGCCTTCCTTTCCTAATCACTTCAGTGTTTTTTTTTTTAATCCTTCCTGATGTACAGAGACTCAGGCAGCCCCTGTAGTGCTGGCAGACTCCACATCGGAGCATGGTCTAATGAAATCCTAATGATATGTACACTATCTGTAAGTAGGTACTTGTGTTGTATATGTCGATATCGCAGCGTCTTGTCTCGGCGCCATGGTTTACTGAGGGGTTTAGTCTTCCTTCCAGCTTTCCCTTTCCTACAGAGGCTTACTGAATGCTCGAAGTGGCTGTACGTTTACATGAACTGCCCAGAATTAAACAACCCTGAAATGAAAAAGTCTTTGCTAGAGAAGTGTGTGTGCGAGTGGAAACACGGGCTTAGAAAACAACCTTGTAATACTCTTTATCATTAAATAATGCAATGGGAAATGTAAGCAAACGCTTTCCACGCGCACATTGCAATCACCCAAGCACAAACACCACGAGGCTTTTCCAGGGTCGCTAGCAGTCTTTGACAGATGACGTAAAACCGAAGCGCATTTTGGGTTGCTCATCATGTCGCATGTAGTCAACATGCAACGTGGTTGATCCACATGATGCACGTTCCTCTAATATTTTAAATAAAATGATTGTAGTGATAAGAAGATAATATGCGCGGTGTCATCACACATCCACACGCTTTTCTCTGATGCATAATAACTAAAGTACATCAGTTGAAAGTCGACTGAATCTCGATCACTTTCGCCTGTTTTTATGTATGTTTGCTCTCGACGTCTTCATGAAGGTAAGTAAGAGACTTCTGCTGTTTAATTAACGTTACTAAAGGTGCTGGCTTTCTGTCTGCAGAAACGGGTTAGTCCGGGCTCGTCATTACAGCCCAAACTTGCAGTGTGTATTTATGATATCTTGCTTTAACAGGAGGAAAATTGAATGTCGCTGAAGGCTGCTATGCCGAGCAGAAGTTGCTTTGATTTCAGCCAGCTTACCTTTGCTGTTAGGACTGTGGTGTCGCCATCTTTTGGTCGAAATGTACATAAATCCTGCGCCCAGACATTGGTGAAATTTCTGTGGGCTTTGAGGGATTTATAGCTTGGGAACTGTTCACAGATTTACACACTTTCATACTGCGAGAAAGATTGTTGGTAATATCGAAGTACCAACCTAAGGTTGTATGGAGCAATGATACGAGTGTAAAAGTAAAGTTCTTTGTTGCTATTTTCGCTTCACGAATACTGTAACAGTGCTTCCAAAATGGCGCCTCGGTGATAACCGGCAAAGACCGATTGGAAATCTCTCTCCTGTCCTGTAAACATTGCCTATGGTCTGCTTTAATCCTAATACACACCTCTAAATAGCACACCACAATAATACAGCTCGCTGCATCAGAGTACGGCTGGACTTTTTCTCGCTGTCTCCATGTGGATTAGGACATGACATGCACATCTGAGTAGCGAGTTCAGTATTTAAACAGCCTCAAACTGGGTATTCAAATCCGTGACCACATGCACAGTGAGCCGTTCGTAGCATTATCCAGTCTTTACTTTACTTTCAGTTTTGTGTTTGTTTGGACGAGCTATCCAGAGTGCATGGGATTTCTGCAGCTATTTACGAGTTAACGTGATGAATTGTATTATGGGTCGCATCCACACTTGAGCTAAATTACCTTTCACCAGGTTTCACATAGAAGTGGGACATTGGGACCGTTATCTCTGGTGGAAACGACCTCTGAGAGGTGTTCTCTGTCAGCTTCCAGGCCAACATCACTGCTGTTTGATTGGAGCCGAGGACATTTCGACCTGTTTCCACGGAGCCGGGCTTGTTGGCAGGCATTTGGTGACGGTAAATCGAGTGCCAGAGAGCAGACGCGGATTGCTGCAAACAAAACTCTGTGTATTGTGGATCTGAGCCAGCACACACAAACGGGCTCCATCTTCCGTCCTGAGTGTGTTGCGTTAGTCCTTTACAGATGATTAAGGAAGGAAGGGAGCGCATTCTGACATTCTGCATGACCGTGTGATAAGATGGGTGGGTAGCGTGCAGGAGCGTGAGCAAACGGTGACGTTCATCCGGCTTGTCCCAGTTTTCCTCACTGTTATGCAATTCAGCATTATCGGATAGATGGGTGTGCTCTGAGTAACGCAGAGCACTCCCACACATTTCCTTTCCGCTCACCTATGAATCCAGCCACTGGCGTGTGTGGACATGTGACGTGATGAGCGAACATTATCCTAAGGCCACGCATACGGCTCATTTTGATGGTTCAGATTAAATAAAGTGACGTGTTTCATGGCAACGAATAAATCTATTTCAAAAATGGTCTAAACTGTCTGTAACTCCTGCATTTCCTAGTTGTCTGTATGGTTTAAAAATCCAATGTTGGTAAAATCTGTTTGCAGGTGCCATCAGAAGACGGACCAGGCTTACTGGCCGAGCCACAGGTCGCCATGTTTTGCGAGAAGCTCAATATGCACATGAACATCCAGACTGGCAAGTGGGAGCCGGACCCTTCAGGCACCAAGAGCTGCGTGAACACCAGGGAGGGCATCCTTCAGTACTGCCAAGAGGTAAGAGCCAACGAATACTGCCTGAGATTCGACAGAGCATGTACAAAGGGGTAAAAATGATGGTTGGAGGTTCAAAAGCCTAAGGAAAGAAAAGGATCTAAAGACGGGTGTGGATGCGGTTTGGTATTGGGTGACACACCTGAGTCGGCTCAGAAAGGCTTGAGAAATAGCTGATGAGTCAGGTGTGGTGGATTAAATGTAACAAGATACCCAGAACGTGCAGCATAAAGGAACAGGATGGTTTGTGTTCCAGTCACTCATGTTCGACGGAGTAGAGTGATGGGGTAATTAGTGCTGTAATATGTTTACTATATGAAATGCACAGCGAAATCTGTGTGATTCCCCGCCTCTGTTGTGATGTTCCTGGCCTCCGACATTCTGCAGCTTCGTTGTTCCCTCAGGTCTACCCAGATCTGCAGATCACAAACGTGGTGGAAGCCAATCAGCCCGTCAGCATCCAGAACTGGTGCAAGAAGGGCCGGAAGCAGTGCCACAGCCACGTGCACGTCGTGGTGCCCTACCGCTGCCTGGGTGTGTAGTCGTGTCCGTCTGTCTTTGATCTGCTTTTTAAGTACTTTTTATTTATTTTTTGTACTAAAGAACTCAAATAAGTACTTAGTTACTGGTTCTAAAGACAAACCTAAAAGGTGACTTATAAATGTATTTAAAGAATTTGTGCTGTGCACCGTAAACCTGCGCAAAAACACCTGCCCTGTCTGTTTCCGTAATTCTTATAGAGTTGTATTTCTTTATTTGTTTATTTTTTTTGCTGGAAGGTGGTAGATAATGAGTCTGCAGTATCATAAAGCAGGTACTGATGTTGAATCAGAAGTCATTTCCTGCACCAGTGAGACCTGTGTGTGTGTGTGTGTGTGTGTGTGTGTGTGTGTGTGTGTGTGTGTGTGTGTGTGTGTGTACGTACGTTATTTGGGTTTGTTTGTGTTTCGACATGCAGTGGGTGAATTTGTGAGTGACGCTTTGTTGGTCCCTGATAAGTGCAAGTTCCTGCACCAGGAGCGGATGGACATGTGTGAGAGTCACCTGCACTGGCACACTGTGGCCAAAGAGGTGAGTGAACAACCAAAGATGGTGAATAACTGGGTTTTGGCCAGGTTGGGGGCACTTTGGGAAGCTATAAATATATTTAACCACACAGTTGGTGTGGGTTTTTAATCTTGCCTTGGCAGTCTCCGTGCAATGATCATGTTGTGTGTGTGAAACCCGTTTAACAAGCGCAGTGGTGAAAACAGTCAGTCTGTCCAAGGAGGTCTAAAACTAAAGCTCGCTCAGTGTACATTTCTTTTTGCACTCAGTTTCACGTTTTGATCAGGTGGTAGTTCGATATCTAAAATTCTGTAAAAAAAAAAAAAAAAGTTTTAGGCACTTGCTAATGATGTAAAGATGGCTTCAGAAGTAATGAAGCTAAATCTTAAAAGGAAAAATATTACAACATGCAGTAATCAGTAGTAAAGAAAACAGTCAGTATTTGGTGCAACCACTGTTCATGCTAAAGTCATAAAATAAAGAAATTTATACTTAAAAAGGGGACGTGGGGGCCCAGACTTTTGCACGGTATTGTACTTATGATCGATGCGGTCGAGATGCATCCAAAAGAGAAGCTAATATTTTCATTGAGCCACCCGTCTTCAGTGTGAGCTTTGTCCTGGTCAGGGTCGCCTCGGAGCCGGAGCCCGTCCCAGCAACACCGGGCACAATGCGGCAGACGTCACCCCAGATCGGCTCGCGACTCCCATCTACCCGTAGTAGAAATTATCAAAATTTGTGAATTGTTTTTCCCAGGCTGCCCCACTCATTATTCTGTCAAGAGAGCTAGACCTCCAGCTTCCTGCTTGCTGTATGCACATTCATGCAGATTAGAGCTCTAAATGGCTTTCCAGTGAATTATCCCATTAACCATTATTGAGCTTCTCTAATAAACAATATCAGCCAGTTACACTTATTAGATCAGTGGCTTGAATAATCCGTTACCAATGAACAATCAATAACCTGGGTAGATAAAATCCAAGCTTCCTGCCGCCGCAGGCCTGCACTCGCACTTCCCATAGTCAACATTTGAATGAATTAGAATGATCTTGAAGCGAATTAAATGGAATTGAATCTGTCACACTCACTATTCCCTATCATTTGTCATCTTCTCTCTAGTCTTGCAGCGATCATACCATGAACCTACACGATTATGGGATGTTGTTGCCATGCGCCATCGACCGTTTCCGTGGAGTGGAGTTCGTCTGCTGCCCCGTGGAGATGGAGCAGGAGAAAGATGACGCAGAAGCGGAGGATGACGATTCAGACGTCTGGTGGGGAGGAGTCGAGACGGACTATTCCGACAACAGGTGCGTCCATACACTCGACCCTCACACACCTGTCTTACTGCAACCTGGTAAAGTTTTCTGCTTTAAGAAATCCTTTTTCCTTGCAAAATGTACTTACAGTAGCGTAATTCATTGTTCCTTGTTTCATTCATTGAATTTTTGCATGTCCATGTTCATACACAAATATACACATCACAAATATGAATCCCATAGAACGCGGCTTACTCGAGCAGGCTCGCTGTTCCGTTTCTGTTTTCATTGTGCGTAACGATTCAGTGTACCGATGCTCCATTTCTGTCCCACTTTTGCTTTTAAGTATGTCAAAATTAATGCAATTTTGAATACGCCTTGTAGCATGACTCGGGAGGTGGAGCCAGCGGAGCAGGTGGAGGCGGAGCCTGCAGTAGCCGAGGATGATGAAGTCATCGAAGATGAGGAGGAGACTCTAGATAATGACCAGGATGGCGATGGAGAAGAGGAGGAAGAAGAAGAGGAGGAGGAGGAAGATGACGAGATGATTGACGAACGCAATGATAATGAGCAGACCACTAGCGTCGCCATGACTACCACTACGACCACCACGACCGAGTCCGTCGAAGAAGTGGTCCGAGGTAAGAAATGCAGCATGTGTCAGAATGTGTGTGTGTGTGTGTGTGTGTGTGTGTGTGTGTTGTGACGACGTCTTGTAATTATCGTACGTGAATACGTCTCTATGTAAGTATCAAAATGGATGAGAATGGAACGAAAGTGTTAGATCGATAGCCACTGGTTGTGTGTGTGTGTGTGTGTGTGTGTGTGTGCGCGCGTGTGCGTGTGCTCTCTCAGAGGTGTGTTGGGCGAGCGCAGAGACTGGACCGTGCAGGGCCATGTTGCCCCGCTGGTATTTTGTGAAGGAGGAGGGTCGCTGTGCTCCCTTCATCTATGGGGGATGCGGAGGCAACCGTAATAACTTTGATTCGGAGGAGTACTGCCTGTCTGTCTGCGGTGGTGTGTGTAAGTCCCGAGTGTGTGTGGACACACAAGCTCTCTCTGTAACCGCACTGTCTGCCTTGCTAATCCTCCTGACACTGCTCGCTCACACACTTCTGTTAACTTTCTTTGTCGTCTTCATGGTATTTACTGTCTGTCTAGTCATGTAGAGATTGAATTGCTCCTTCCACACACACACACACACACACACACACACACACACACTCCCTCATGCTGAGTCGGCATCCACGCACCATATGTCGCCCGCCTTGTCCTTCTTGCTTTCTCGCACACGCGCAATAGCGGCCTCCCGCTGTCTGCGCCCGAGGGATCTGAGATGACACACTAGCACTTCGATCACTGTAGATTTCACACTCATTCAGTCACAGCTTGTGTAATCGATGACAAAGATGCTTGGCCCGTTCTCTGTCTAACACGGGCTGAAGCTCGCCGGTGAGTGTGTTTATTTGCATGTTTGGCTTCTGTGATTGCAACTGTGATCAGTTACTCATCGCCCATGTGAACTTTAACCTCCCAGAAGCTGTTATTTAGGAGCAGGCAGGCCTTTAATTGATCAGGAGCAGGTGAGCCTTAAACGATATGATTTACACCATGAGGTTTAGTCTCCAAATCCTGTTTGGAAAAGGTTTCCGAAAATTCTTTTGGGATCAGACTTAATTCATAATATCTATTTTTGTAAGAGTTTTTTTTTTTTAAATGCCTAAAATACAGTATTTTGCTGCAAATAGCAAAAAAAGCCTTGGACCTGTGTGTGTTCAGGCTGAAAGTATACATTTCAATTTGGATACTGTTTATATGTTTGAGCAAATATTTCTAATTTAAGTTCCCTGTGTCTACTGAGAGACACCTGATGCAACCGTGTGACTTGGTGTCATGAAAATGATCCGAATAAATGTAATTTATGGCAAAAGTTATATTTTTGTATTACATAAACAACAAATAAAATATGCACTCAAGTGTGTAAAACATATTACAGTTTTCGGTCACTTATTCTGTGGCTGATTATCAAATGTAATTTTATTAATCATATAGTGCACCGTGTAGGTAATTCAGCGCCGCTGTTGTTCCCTGTAGACAGGCGACAGGTCGGTGTGCAGAGAGGTTTTGGATCAGTAGAACAGCTTCTGTGCTGCTTGGCAGCGATTCTGCACCTCTCTGGAACTGTACTATAGGAGTGAAGACTGTTCTTCCAAAAGATATTCCCTCGGTTGGTGTGATGATGATGGAGAGCACTGTCTAACATGCCGCTCCAGAGTCTCTGGTTTGGCGACTGAAGGCTGTAGCATATGAACTACATCATTTTCATCCTCATCTAATCATTCAGTGAGCTCTGGTGCCTGTGGATGAGCGTGCTTATAAACTCAATCCTTGTCAGTAATGTGATGCGGAGACCAGTGAATGGCACAGTGCATAGCACAGACATATTCATGGATTGTGTATCATGCAATCAAATGAGTACATTTTTAGTAGAATTTATTAGCATTTTAATTTTAGAATAATACTCTTACTGAGCACTTTATTAGGAACGCTACAGTAATCCTGGGTAAAGCCTCCCTTTGCCTCAGTCCTTCGTGACTTGGATTCCACAAGATGTTGGAAACATTCCTTTGAGATTCTGGTCCATGTTGACAGGATTGCATCATGCAATTGCAATTAAGTGCACTTTCCTGCTGCGAATCTCTCATTACTCTACATCCTAAAGGTGCTGCATTGGAAGGCCACTGAATTACACTGAGCGTTTTGGTGAGCCTGTGCCCACTGCAGCCTCCGCTTTCTGCTCCTGGAACCTGACGTGGTCTTCTGCTGTTGTAGTCCATCCGCCCCGACGTTCAGCAGGTCGTGTGCTCTGAGATGCTTTTCTGTTCACCACAGTTGCACAGCGTGCTTATCTAAGTTACTGTAGCCTTTCTGTCAGCTTGAACCACTCTGGCCATTCTCCTTTCATTTCTCTCTCATCGACAAAGTGTGTTTATACGCAGAACTGCGGCTAACCGGATGCTTTTTCTTTATCGCAACGTTCCATGTAAACGCCAGAGATCACATTTTCCCCCATTCTGACGGTTGGCGTGAACACTACCCGAAGCTGCTGGCCCATATCAGCGTGATGTCTGGCTGATCAGATAATAGCGTGAGTGTATAGGTGTTCCTAATAAAGTGCTCGATGTGCGTATGCACACACATACTGTATGTTTTAAAGATAGAAGGAATTGTATGTATGATCACTTTTGTGATCAAGCAAGCTGTATCACCAGGTCCGATGCTGTTTCCCCATGTATAAACTGCCAGGCTGTAAAGTCCAGCAATGGCTTCTCAGCCTTTCCCAGCCCACGGCACGGAGAGAGCCGCATGGTAGCGTGCCAGTGAGGGAGCTACTCATGAAAGTGCCATAGGGGCTTCGTGTGGGGCTACGTGTCCAGTACGTGCGTGCCAGGGCGTGGCGGGGATTTAGAAATTTTCAAAAAATTGCATGACAAAATGTTCGTGCCGGCGGTGTGGCTAACTTATGCACAACCTATTCGCAACAATTGCACAATCGAGTGCCCCTGCTTTCATTGCGTGCCCTCCCCGTCTTCTCTCCCCTTCTCTGATCTGCCGACGTCTGCAGCTGCCCCATATAAACACTTTTGCAACTGTTCTGAATCATGTGAATTCAACATGTCTCCTTAATCACTCAACACTGAAGCTTTTTTGAGCCGTGTGTGAACAGTGCGTGCCCTTGGCGCAATTAAGGTGTAGTAATGATCCTGCCAGTGGGGTGCCATCGCATGTCTTAGACGTGTCACGTGTTTGTGGCAGACGCGCATTTAGTCCGTGATGACATGTTTCTTGCACGCCACAATGCAGAGCTGTGACCAAAGTTGGTGCAATTGTCAGGGTGCTGTTCGACTCAGATGCTGTGATATTTATGCCATGTCGGGGGTTTTCTGTTGGTGATGCAGTGAAGTAGAGGAGCATTTTTGCTCATTAGCAGACTTGTGCTCTGATCTGTTGGGCTTTGAATCAGTGTAGAATGCAGATTAAAGTCTCATCACAGCTTTCTTGCATTTCGTGTTACTGCTTCGCTTTTCAAAGCGGTGCATCTCTCAGTACTTTGGGGCTGTTTTCAGACTAATTTTCCTGTTTCCTCTTTTTAACCCATCTCTTTCGATGACTAATATAATTCCAGTTGTGTGATATCTTGCTGCTGCAGGCAGCAAGCTCTCTGCTGGCGTGTTCTTGACTAATCTACTTATTGTTCATTTCTTTTATCCCACTCTATCTGCCATCTCTCCATTTCTTCCTCTTCTTCCCTCACTCCGTACATCCGCAGTGCCCACCACTTCTCCAAGCTCTCCAGACGCTGTAGACCGCTACCTGGAGACGCCAGCGGATGAGAACGAGCACGCACACTTTCAGAAGGCCAAGGAGAGCCTGGAAGCCAAACATCGTGAGAGAATGTCTCAGGTGAGAGAGAAGGATAATAATGATTGCTCCAGACTTTAACACCAATTTATTTCATTCAAGATAATTTGATTTGCTCATGTATAAAGTATTTACTGCTGAGAAGAAGCTCCATTATGGACGAGTGCTAGCCTGCAGCAGAGGCGCCTAGATTCAAGATTAAGTCATGATTAATGCGTTAGGAATGGATTTGTGTGTGTAGTTAAGATAAAAACTGATTTTACATGTAATTTTTAGTTACACCTGGACATAGTTCATTCTGAAAATTGCCATGTGTCACGCTATTTATTCATTTATAAACCGTACACGAAACGATTCCTTTTCTACTTTAGGGCCAGAGAGGAAGAGTGTGTATCAGGGAGATGCTTTCAGGTTGTCCAGCCTTGCACCTGTCCGAGCTTCTCTTTAACACTTAGGAATTACGATCAATCCAAACAGGGTCAAAGTCACAGCAAGGTCAAATATATGAAATAGTGCTGCTTCAATTGTTTCCTTCTTGCTTGAAGTATATTTTAAAGCTATTTGAGGCATGCACATGGATAACAAGACGTACTAGACCACCTGACTTCGAAGGCATCCTTGTTATCGGCATCAAGTTGTGCTTCTTGTTCTCTTGATGTTTGTACACTGTTAATCCGAGTCAGAAATGTGTTTATTAGTAAGTTTTCACATACAGCGATTTTTCTCTTGGCAGTTGCAGAGCAGATTAAGCAAGATTAGATATAAATGTGTGAAGATGACTGAAGCTGGGCTGAAATGCCCCTTCAAGTCCTCTTTGCCATGAAGCTGTCTGGATGGTGGAAACCATTGAAAAACAAATCCAGGCACTAAAATTTACATTGTTGTGCAGGTGATGAGAGAGTGGGAGGAGGCTGAGCATCAGTTTAAGAGTCTGCCACGTGCCGACAAGAAGGCGGTCATCCAGGTGCGTTCCACCCAGCCGGGCTTTCATCGCATGGAAATTTCCATTAAAGGCAACCTGGACCATGTGTGACGGAAATGCTGCCTCTGGAGTATTGTTAAAATTGGGACCAGATTTCAATTTTGGCTCTCTCTCCTCCTTTTTTTCCCCCACTCTTTTCTTCTCCTCTCCATTTTCTCTTTTCTCATCTTTTTTCTTCTTCTTGATCCTCCTTTTTATGTCTCCTCTCCTCCTCCTGTGTTCTCCCTGCTCTTCGCACTTCCTTCTCAGCAGCACTTCCAGGAGAAGGTGGAGGCTTTGGAGAAGGAGGCAGCCAGCGAGAGGCAACAGCTAGTGGAAACTCATATGGCTCGTGTGGAGGCTCTTCTGAACGACCGCCGACGCCTTGCACTCGAAAGTTTTCTGAGCGCCCTGCAGGCAGACCAGCCACGGGTACACAGCACACACGCTCGCACGCACGCGCGCACTGACACACCCAGTCTGTTTGAATACGTCTCACGTTTCACTTTTCAGCATTTAGCATGTGCCTCTTAATCCCTAGTGTGCCTAAAGACTAAATGAACACAAACTTTAATAATGCACAAACAAGCACAGAATTAAATGCACACACATTCACATACCTCCAGCTCCCTGTAATCACCCTCTCACCATCTGTTGCCCTCCATATCACACTGTTCCTTACTCCCCCCATCCACTTACTGTCTTTCTGCTCCAGTGCTTTTCTGACCCCTCACTTCCTTTGCACTCGATCGTTCTCTCTCCTTCTCCCTCCAGCCTCTCTCTGAAAGCAGTTTTCATTTAAATTTTCTAGCCTGTTGTAGATCAGATTTGCCAAAGAAGCATCGAGCGGCGCAGAAGTTGATTTAGATTAATCTCGACCGCTTGCGTCTGGGACCCAGCGTTCGGCTATGTAGTGGTATTGGCTACCAGTAGCCTGGGGTTAGGGTTAGCCCTAGGTTATTCATGAAGAAGGGAATGTTTGTAAATAATTGTTGTTGCTTATTAAAAAAAATGAAAGTAAAGAATATATTTTTACCGAAGTAAATGAATATTTACAATGCTTAAAAAATAGAATTTTCGAAAATATCATGGCAAAATCGAACCCCTGAAGCCAATATCACGAACTGCTTCGAGTCGAATGGGTGAAGCGTTGCGTGCCTAACATTTTGGCTACCATTAATTTGCTAATAAATCACTTAAGAATATGAAAACGCAATTGTGATTCAGATATTGAGAACTTCGACTAATGTTCGCTACTTGTTATCTAGGTAGCTAGCTATCTGGGATGGCAGGAAGACATCAAGGACATTTTGAAACATTTGTATATATTTATAGACAGCCACTCATTTATAGATAATGATAGTAGAGGTAAAGAGACGTCCATGAACGTTTTATTAGCTTCTTGGGGATTAAAAGCAGCTGATTGTTTTGGTTTTAAAACATGTTCAAGGGCGCACTAACCGATCCTAAATAGATCTGTATGCAACACGTTCCTTTCAGAAGATCAAACACATCAACACATATCAACATGCAGAAAGTTCACATTAACATATTAATACATATTAATAGCAGTAACACTGGCCATATGGCTCCTCTTATCCCTTTCAGCTCTCAGTGCCAATCCCTAAGGCAGCGACGGGTCGACGAGTAACGGCTGGCCATTTGGTCATCATTTTCCACCCAGAAGAATGACTTCTTGTTCTCTCTCTCATTCTCTCTTTAGCCTCGTCATGTGTTCAGTCTGTTGAAGAAGTATGTGCGTGCGGAGCAGAAGGACCGGCAGCACACCCTGAAACACTTTGAGCACGTGCGCGTTGTGGACCCCAAGAAGGCCGCTCAGATTCGACCTCAGGTACACAGGCAGACTCCTCCTCAGTGTGATACCACACAGAACATTTGCTTTCTGAAATGTGTTCTGGGCTATAGATAGAAAAGCACCCATTGCTGTGTCAGTCATGTTTGCACCTCATTTATTGGTTTACTGCAATTCTAAAGCACATAATATTTTCAGGGAAAGTACAGCTAGGTACACTTTCCTTATTGTGTCCTGTAAAGCTGCAGTGTCATGAGATTCCTTATTAAAGCTGCCTGTAATATTAGCGGTTAAGCTCGGAAACGGGTCTTACATTTGATATTAAGCACATTGACAGGTGAGGATTCCATGAGTGTCAAATAACAGCCTTCTTGCTGAACGTTACACCGCTGCATCTAACAAGATTGAGCTGCTAGGATGAGGAGAATGGAGACAAATATCCAGACACCCTCCAGAATGTGGGTTGGAGAAAAATAGGCTTTGATGCTCCTTAAGTTTGACTGCTTGGCTGTGGTTGCTGCAGTGATGTGAACATCATCTCCAATGGCAGTTTGTGGATTGCGGTTTGGGAATAACTAGGTTTGCTTAGCCTTGACTGCGATCTTACTGTGGTGCAATGAACCGTTATAAATGGTTATCGGCTTCTTTTTTTCTTTTTCTTTTTTTTTCTTCTTTTTTAGCAGAGATGTTGCACTATTTGTCAAAAACAGTATTTAAAAAAAAAAAAGCAGTTTATTCTTCAGTCAGCTCATGGGTGATTATGAAAGCAGCATGTGAGCAGTTCACCTAATAGTTAATAACAGACTGAGGCTGGTTTGATTTTCAAAGGTGAAATCTAATACTGAAGGAAAAGATCCAACAAGATTCATATGAATGGATTTGTTCCTGCAAGAGAATGTGTCTTTTGTAGGCTTGAAATCCGCTTTAGGAGATGAAGGGATCAAAGTTCCAGTCGTCAGGACCTCTGGCTTTTTTTGTTCTCAGGTGTTGACCCACTTGCGTGTGATTGAGGAGAGGATAAACCAGTCTCTGGCGCTTCTGTACAAAGTTCCAGGAGTGTTGGAGGATATCCAGGACCAAGTTGGTGAGTGTTTTTGGGGAAGAAGGGGTAGCTTGTTACTTTCCGGATGGAGCATTTTCCCTTAACAGGACGTCCCATTGTATAGAGTAAATCATGATGGAGCATGCCATTATAGAGAAATAATCTAGGACGGGGTGGTGTGATGTGGCCCACACAGGAAGTGGAATGCCCCAAGGTGGATTATTTTCCAGCACAAGCATGCTCCAAAGTGTTAGTGCTCTTTTTCCTTTATTAGACAATGATTTGTCAGCACAAATTTTTTATTTATTAATAAATGTCATTTATAGTTATTTTTAAACTCATGGCACATCCACGAGCCAGAATAATTCCCAAGTTGTCACTTGCATTAAAGCATCTGTAAACAGTCGTTCCTTCACCAACCTCTCATTTTTCTATCTACGGAAGTTAATAAGACAAAGAAGGAATGCAGTCTGTCATTACTGAGAACCAGGAAAGTCTCGAAGTCCTCCATCGTGGAAAACATGAACAGTTATAAAGATCTGACACAGGACATTCCTTCTGTAAATGTTACATAAACATTTCCTCACAGACAGCTTCACTGTATTAATGATTATCCAGTATTACATTCTTTTATTTTTTTTAGCATTAAATTACAGGTATGGCACGTTTGTAAGACGACTTTGTGTATATGAGCTGTTACCATAGAAACGAGCAGCTCATGAATATAAACCTCTGATTTACAGAAGGTGCGACTGACGGAAATTTATAGTTAAAGTTATAGAAAAACGCCTTTACAATCAACGCCTTCTAACCAATCAGATTCAAGAGTCTAACAACGCTGTAGTGGAAATATTCCAATGCCTTGTGTGTGTGCTCATGTCCTGCACATGTAGTTTTGCCCACCTGTGTTTGTACAGTGTTTATTTGCGCCCTGTGCGTCATTTGGCCATCTGTGAGTCCTTGATTCAGTCACAGTCTGTTTCTCTCTCTTTTACTTGCTCTCTTTACCCATCACCGCGTCTGTCTTCCCCACTGCCTCCACTCAAGTGTAGCCACAAGCGAGTCTGTGATTTAAGCACCTCTTTAATCAGAGCAGCAAAACCCCTGATCTTCATTACTTCACCTCATGTTGTCCTCAGTTGTGTTTCTGCTCTTCTTCCCCGTTGGCTGCTTTTTTTTTTTTTTCTTTCTTTTTTTTTTTAAACTATGCTTTCCCACATTTCATCCTTTGCTCCTTTTTAAACCCACTTCTTTTCTGAACTCTTGTTGTCTCATTACGTAAATTGATTCGGTTTCTTTTGCTTTATTCTTGCGGCTTTTCCTCCAGTTAAGACGTTTAAATCTTGTGAACAGTCCGACTGATGGTTCAGTCAGGATGAAAAAATACGTTTGTGTGAAGTGATTTAAGCCGATCTAGCTGAAATTTCTGCATCATTTAATAATCCCTTACATAGAAGAATAATCACCACTGTAAACCACTGCACGTGGTTACTTCCATAATTAAAGTGCGAGTAATCACGTTCAGTGGTTTACAGTGGTGATATTTCAGGGTTCTTAAAAAAAAAAAAAAAAAAGCACTTGAGTCAAGTGTAATCGGCTCACTTTTTTTTCTTTTCTTTTTTTTTTTTTAATAGGCTATGTCATTATTGATGATGTTCTGCCTCACTTTAATCTATGGTCATGTGAGACATGCAGGCTAGGCACTGCACCACGGTGCCAGAATGAATTCATTTGAAGATTTTTTTCATGTAAGCAGCATGTTAATCTCTCTCTCTCTCGTTTCCTCCATCTCAGAACTCTTACAGCGTGAGCAGCAGGAGATGTCAGCACAGTTAGCGTCACTGCAGAGCGACGTGAGGGTGAGCTACGGCAATGACGCCCTGATGCCCGACAGCACCGCCCCGCTCGACATGCTGCCCTCTGAGGACTCCGAACACCTGGGCTTCATTCACCCTGAAAGCTTCAACCAGCCCAACACACAGAACCATGGTACACACCCACACACTCATGCAGTGCTCGTAGAGGATGTTGGCAGTTATACCTAGAGAGCTGATTTACTGTAACATCAAGGGTGTAAGTTTTACCGCTTCTGTTTAAGAAGCCTAGCTGTGATATAATGACTGAAAAGCCATTGAGTGCAAGTGAGCAGCAGGGCAGTCACATGCACAGCACACTCGGCTGACACTGTACACGCGATGTCCTTCAGATTTAAACATTTTTACAGTACACAAAATGTATACACTCTCACTGTCCACTTTATTAGGAACCCCTGTATGCCTGCACATTCAGGCAGTTATCTAATCAGCTGGTAGTGGTCAAGAGTTTCAGTTAATGTTCACATCAGAATGGGGCATGTTTTCTGGTGCCAGAGTATTTCAGTAACTGCTGATCTCCTGGGAATTTCACACAACATTCTCTAGAGTTTATACAGAATGGTGCAAAAAGCACTGAGTGAACGACAGTTCTGTTGGTGGAAATGCTTTGCTGGTAAGAGAAGTCAAAGGAAAATAATAGACCATCTACTAATAGACTAGTAGACCCTCACGATGAACTCTGATCCCTCCGCAGTTGAGCCTGTTGATGTTCGTCCCTTCCCTGACAGAGGGCTCCCTACTCACCCAGGTACATTTATTACACGTGGTGTGTTGCATGCCTAATACAATAGACTAGTGAAACTGATCGCTTTAAATTAATTAAAGGAGCAATTTGCTTTTTGGTAAACTGATTAAGAAGTTCTATTATCCGCTTGTGAGGTGAATTGCATTTTAAGTGAAAACATAAAAAATTTATTTATATCTAATAGCAGTACGGTGAGCTTTACTCTGTAGTATTATGATGCATTCTTTGTGTTCCTTAAAGTTTTTATAGATTATTTAAAGGGACATCTGCAAAGAACTTTTAATCGTTATTTACAGACCGTTTTAAAGTGCCACATTTGATCTTGTTGTTTTTTTTTTTTCTTTTTTTTTTTTCCATAAATCCTACCTTTTAATCCTCACACATCCTTCATTCTCCTTTTCTGTGTTTGGTTTCAGTATCTGGTTTGAAGCCTGAGGATGTTCCTGAGCTGAGGATGGAGGCGGAGGAGAGGCACAATGCTGCTTATGAAGTGCACCACCAGAAACTGGTACGTGCAGATGCGCACAACGAGAACTTCAGACATCCTTCATTTAATAACAATGGTGTCACACAATAATATAGGTATGATTGGCACTGCCAGATTCAGACACTAGCCAGGAATCCCTGTTACAGACTTCCCTGGTACAGGTATAAATGCTTTGTAATGCACATGCCACTCTTACACACACAGTTACCCTCTTTATGCATTCCCTCACTTTAACACACACACACACACACACACACACACACTCTTGACATCACCATTTCCGGACATCATTCCCCTGCTCTCCTGTGATCGGATATAAACTAGTGCCAAGAGAGAGGCAGCTTCATCCTTGTTACCATGCCACCAGGTCAAGTTGGCATGGCAACACGGACCCACTGAGATGGCAGCTGCTGCGCCTTCACTTAAACATTCTCCCTAGTGACAGAATTCTCTCTACGCGTAGATGGTGGAATGCCTCTTCCTTTTTTAACATTTTCCTTTCTCCATTCTCTCCTACTTGTTAGGTTTTCTTCGCTGAAGACGTCAGCTCTAACAAGGGTGCTATTATTGGCCTGATGGTAGGAGGTGTCGTCATAGCGACTGTCATTGTCATCACCCTGGTAATGCTGCGAAAGAAGCAGTACACATCCATCCACCACGGTGTGATTGAGGTCAGTGCAAGCGTCTGTGTAGTTTGTTTTGTTTTTTTTTTCTTTCCTTTTCTTTCCATATGTTCGTCTGAGATTCTATCTGCTGTGTGAAACTGAATAAGTAGGCAAGCATCCGTATAAAAAAAACAGATTCAGTAAATACGCCTCTCAAAAGAGAAGATGAAAGTCAGACTCTCTATAGAAGATTTCACAGTACTTTGCCAATGTAAAGATAAAAGAAGAACTTCCAAGATCAGTTCTAAAAAGATTACACACACACACACACACGCACAGAGTAGTCTAAAACACTCTGCTGTATAATGGTAATTATGGGTTCTGCTCTCTTTCATGTAAAGACAAAGCAAAATACTTCACAAAAACTTGATAAACGTCTCAAAGGTGTTCACACAACCATTATATAGATAGATAGATATGCATTATATTTATATTACATCATATATACAAAAATGTGTACTTTTCTTTCTTTCTTTTTTTTGGAAAATGAAAAATTTATTCAGACATCATGAGATTAATACCAGTGACCTTTGGCCTCTGCACTTACAAGAGGTGCTCAAAGTGGTGGCCGTTAGCTTCCAGACATTTGTGTGTAGAAGTGTGTGTGTGTGTGTGTGTAGAAGTGTGTAGAAGTGTGTAGAAGTGTGTAGAAGTGTGTAGAAGTGTGTAGAAGTGTGTAGAAGTGTGTAGAAGTGTGTGTGTGTGTGTGTGTGTGTGTGTGTGTGTGTGTGTGTGTGTGTGTGTGTGTGTGTGTGTGTGTGTGT
>JAQQZR010000010.1:10766027-10778851 GCA_030068235.1 Notoglanidium macrostoma | reverse complement strand
TGTGTGTGTGTGTGTGTGTGTGTGTGTGTGTGTGTGTGTGTGTGTGTGTGTGTGTGTGTGTGTGTGTGTGTAAAATAAAGTAGTTCTTGAGGAAATAAGTCCCCTTACAGGCCTCACACACCTGCACCTTTAAATTGTTATTTAACATGTTTTTTTTCTTCTTTCTTTCAGGTGGATGCCGCCATCACTCCAGAAGAGCGCCATCTTTCTAAGATGCAGCAGAACGGCTACGAGAATCCAACCTATAAGTTCTTTGAGCAGATGAACTAATGATCCATGTGCTAGGCTGTAGTCCCCTGACCTCTAACCCCTAACCCTTCCTGTTTACCCCACTCTGGACAGTGTAGGGAAGGACTCGCTCCCTGTAGTAAATATCTTGTGATGCCATAAGCACAGTCACTTGATTGGTCACTTGTCAAAAAAGATGCATATAAATTGGTCAAACCACTTAATTTATGACGTGAAGTGCTGTTAAGCACCGTTTCAGGGTCAGGTGTTGGGATTTAGTCTTGATTAGAATGAAACTCTGCTTTTCCGCGAGAGCCCCCCACACTGTCCATCCCCACTCTACTTTAACTGCTGAACACTGGGATATAACTGATTGGTGTTAAAGACACTATTCCTCTTTATTTTTCTTCTCCACTTCCTGTCCTTATCCCATTGTGTGCTTTGATGACAGCTGTGCTGTGTTGGATTAAAAAGGATTCAAATCAAGATGATAAGATTATAGTCATAACCCTAATGTACTCTTGAATGAACACTTAATTTTAAGATTTTTTTTTCCAAGAAAAAAAGAAAAATCATGGATAAAGAGAACTTTTTCTTTTGTTGCGTCAAATGTATTGTCGTAATGCAGAAAAAAATAGCTGTACCTATTTAGTGCATGATAAAAAAAAAATGAAGAAAAGCTCTGTTGTCTGAATGGGTCCTTTCTCATGTAGAGATCGTCATTATAGCAGGGTTTCAACATTTACTATCTTCTCATGAACATGACTTCAGTTTCACTAATGAGCAACGACCGTAGTCAGATTGGCTTTCTGCTTTGATTTTTTTTTTTACAGACATGATTTCCAAGAACCGTGATTTTTGATTTTCATTCATCTTTATTTTTTACTTTGAGTTCCTCCAGCTACTGGGGGCTGGACAAATCAGTGTGTATATTTCTGTCATGATGTGTTTTCATCCTATGCATTTCAGATCTCTCTCTCTTTCTCTCTGCGCTATTTAATTTCAGTTTCCGTTGGGATTCACATGGTTGGATGTGTTTTGTAATGGGTTTTCAGGATCTAGGGTATTTAGGGGTGGGGAGGTAGGGGATTCACTGTACGTGTTTGTATGTTCTCTCCAGTGACGTTTGTGTTTTTGTACTATCCCATGTGAAGTAAAAAAAAAAAACCCTTCTTTCCTTCAGCCTCTAGTTTCCTAGAACACAGTCTCACCAAAGAGGCTTCTTTTTTCCCCTCTCATCTCATCTCTCTTACTTGGCTGCTGCAGTGCAGAAGTGGGTGTGATTACACTGAAACAAGCGAAAGACATGGAGGACAGAAGGAAATGAGAAAAAATTCTTTTCATGTCTCCTGGATAGACAGTCTGGTCTCTTTCCTGTCCTTGTCTTGTGCTGTGCTTTAGTCGGTTTTTATAACAGAGTTTATTAGAGGTTGCCAGATTGGAACCATGCAATCTCACTAGGGTATGAATTGCTGCACAGAACACGGATGGATATTGACCAGACCTGGCAACCAGGGTTAAAGAACACTGGTACAAAGGGGAAGACGTTCATTTATATCAACATCCTTTATTTCCCTGATTTAGAAGGCAAGTAGGTTAATTGCTAAGACCAGATCTACTGTAACGCTTTCAGGTTATGGATTAGAGAGAGCAGATTGGGGGGTTTTTATGTCAGTGATGGGTCTTTGCACTATAAGTAATCCTTTCAGTCTGAAACCCCTCACTCAGCTCTTCTAATGAATGTGACACAAACTACAAGACCCATCTAGCATGCATTAAAATGTCTGCACTGCTGTAGTGAGTGTCTTTAAACAGAATGTGTTCGGCTGAAACTCACCGTCGTGAATATCTTGTTTTCTGGGGATTTTTTTCTGTATCAGTTTGAGCTATCTGGGTAATGATTTAAAAAAAAAAAAAAAAAGAGAAGACATGAATAACTCCAGTATGGTTGGTTAAAGAGATGATGTGATTGTGGTTGCAGCATTCTGACTGAGGCTTAGGAAGGCGGTCAGGATGCAGTAACACTGCGTTGTAGATACAGAAAGCAGGATTCAGTTTCTTTCTGTGTGACTTTTTCTTCCTCTGTGTAAGTGTATGGAACATTTGCTTTGACTGGAAACACTATGCTTTATACACTGTATTCCATAAATAAAGTTTTGAATGTACATACAAAACTTTCTGTAGTGTAACATCATTGTGTGTCTTCTTAAAGACAGTGTTGCTGTGTCTAGACACCTCGATGTGAACCCGGTTTGGAAATTTGGCTTCAGAAAACCTCTGAAACTGCACTGACCTTTACATAATGAACACCTTCCGAAAATGAGAGGCTGAAAAGTACTGGTAACTCGTTCTTTCCCTTGAGTGAAGTAAATTACTCTTCAAATAAAAATCACAATTTATCACAATAATATATTCCAAAATAAATAGCTTAAGTGTGGGTTTGTGAAATATTGAGACTGCTTCAGTTTTTGCACACTATAGCATGTTATAGATTTAATTTTGAATGGATTAAACTGGATTTTTGGACATTACTCCATAATGACAAAGCAAAATCTTTCTTTTCTGTTTTCTGCACGTGACTGGAGAAATCAAATCGAGCCGTGCGTTTCTAATTTTCAGCTGTTCAATTATGGCGAGCCTTTGAATTTTTAATAAAGATAAAAAAAAATAAAAATTTATAATATTGAAATAAATTAGGTTGAAGTCCAAACATTTGTATTTACTTATTATTCCTAATTGAAATTCAGATTTGTACAGAAATTCACATTTTAAAATTCAGGGTTTTCACAAGTTCACATTAAATTCAGTTTTAAATATTGAAAAAAATATTCAGGTTGTTTTTCAGGTCAAATTCAATTAAATTCAAGTTTCAAATTCAATTTTTTATTTTATGTCAATAAAACCCTTTAAAAGCAATTGTGGATTTGAATCAGATTTAAAATGGAAATCTGCATTTTAACTGTCATGCTATGTTCGATGTTCAACAGGAGTCGGGAGGAATGAGCAAGTTATAACATGGCATAGCTGATGCCTCTTTGTGGTATTCATTTTCTTTGTCTTTCTATCTCTCTGGGTCTCTCCGTCTCTCTCTCCCAATGTCTCTCTCTCACCCTCTCTCTCCCTCTCTCTCTCTCTCTCTCTCTCTCTCTCTCTCTCTCTCTCCGCCCCCCTCCCCATCAGGCCTAAGAGAAAGCAGAGTCAGAAGAATAACAGCATGGATTATTGGCTGATCTCACTGTGAGAGGCGGGGCTAAAGAGCGGCGCATCGGACCTGAACTGTCAAATCGTGTGCACCGACTTATGACTTCCCAGAATCCTGAGCTGGTGCTGGATTAGAGAATTGTGGGAAATGCAGTTGAAAGAAGAGCTGATCAGATTTAACATATGAATCATGGACTTGTAGGGACATTATACACACACACACACAGATCACTGTGAGATTTGAATTTATAAAGATTAAGATATTTAAAAAATACATTTTCACTTATTGTATTGAAGTCATATATATACATTTGTCTTATTTATTTCTTGTTTAAATCTTTAAATTCTTGTTTGGTCCCCACAGAAAGAAAAGTGGTCTATTAAAAAGACACATAAACATTTTAAATACTAGAAACTAAAATATATTTCTTCTATATTCCTTTCTATAAAGCATCTTCAGAGCTGCTGGAGAAGCAGCTGAAGTTCCTGATGACGATGCTGACACAGCCTTGTGTACAGAGCTTCATTACTCTGTTGGATAGTTTGATTTGTTACCAGTCGCTGTTTTGTCTTCTGGTTCTTACAGGTGTTTTTTGCCTCATAGGGATAATTATTGAACGATGTATGCGCCGAGTCAGCTGTTTCCGAATGGAACAGGATAAGACCATGGATTACACACTTTCTTCTCCAATCCTTTTTTATCTCCTCTCCTTCAGTCTGCCCACTGCGATATTCACTGTATAAAACTATTCACGTTTCCCAGACGACCGTTCTGTCATTATTATGAACAGAACTAGATGTCCTGATTCAGAGTAAATGTGAACGCTGACCCCACACATGTCGGTATACGTGTGAGTAATTTCACTTTACTTTACTGAGTCAGAACAGAGTGAGTATGAGGACTCGAACTGTGTTATGTTGTCCTCTGATCGTGTGTGTGTGTGTGTGTGTGTGTGTGTGTGTGTGTGTGTGTGAGAGTGTGAGAGTGTGTGAGTGTGTGAGTGTGAGAGTGTGTGAGTGTGTGTGAGAGTGAGAGACTGTATACACTACATACTATATGCACTACATTTAGGAGCCTTGATTATAGAATGGACTGATTAAAGGGTCACGTGACCTTCACAAACTTACTCACACATCGATTCTGCTTACATTAGAATCTGCGCACATTAAACAAGCAGACAAACTGTATTCTTTCCGCTGAAATAAACCATTAGATCCGAAACTCTGAACTGAACACGATGATTTAGCAGTGATTTTTTGGTATATCTCAGGTTTCTTAAGCTTTCCTAACAGAGCGTTGATCAATTACTGCTGATTCAGCGCTGATTAAAACAACAGCCGCCAGGGCTAGTCACGTGACGTTGAATGTGACTCAAAAGCGCGTGACGTTGTTTATTGTGCAGCGATTTGAACGTTGTGCGGCTGCGCAGAACCGAATACCCCGAGAAGTACAATAATACAGTGAGCAGCTGTGTGGGGATTTAATTCTCTCTCTCTCTCTCTCTCTCTCTCTCTCTCTCTCTCACTCTCTCTCTCTCACCTCACTCTCTCTCTCTCTCTCTCTCTCTCACTCTCGCGCGCGCGCGCACGCACACAGGTCAAAATGGAGAAACCGGCTGAAAGAGGTAATGTTACTACTTTTAATCACGTTATTAAATTCTGTAGGCTTGTATGTGTTTTTCTGAAATATTAACCGGAAATGTTCCTAAAAGTGCCCCTCTCGCGCTATGCCGTATCTGTCTCTATTGGGTATCTAGGGCACTAAATAGGGTACTTGGTTATTTAGCTTGTAGAGGAAGTAATGATCTAAACACCAATTTATCCCTTATTTCGCATACTGTGTAATACACTAGTGTAGTGTTTGTCTTCAGCGTGTAACACATTTCTCAGGTTGTACAACAAATCACAGTTTTTATTTTACTTTATGTAGTGCCCCTATGTAGGGAACATGGATGGGATGGTTCTCACACCATGGACATGTGCAGTGCAGTGCAGGGTGGTGTGGTGTGGGAACCATTCTGCACATCAAGTAATTAAATGGACTTTCTGGTACTGATATCTTGTGTGTGTGTGTGTGTGTGTGTGTGTGTGTAGCATACTACCGGTTCATGGTGCTGTTCTTTAACTGTATGCTGACGTTTGGCTCATACTTCTGCTTTGACATCCCCAGTGTCCTACAGCAACAGTTCCAAGGGGTGAGACGTGTATACACACACACACACACACACACACACTTATTGTCACTCTCTCTGTGGTAGTTCTCAGGGTAGAATAGGTCCCCAGTACCCCCTTATTAATTGTAAGAGGTGACAAATGGGGAGACTGGTCGGCTGTGAGTTGTGATCTGTGTTGGAAGAGATGCTGGTTCTTGAGGAACGGGACCTGCTGTGGACTGTAGCAACAAGGTATAATAGCCTCCGGACTGCAGCAACGACATGTGACAAAAGTGAAAAGAATAATACTCAAAAAAGATGGCAGAACAGTCAAAACTGGCAACTACATCCTAACATTCAACCAGTACCTCCCCCAGAATTAATCCAAATATGCTACTTGAATATCCTTGTTGATGCTTTTTATGCCTAACCATCTGAGATGTCAGAAATTCAGCCATTCAGCGAATAACAACCCAACCTCCTTCAACTATTGTGAGTAAGGATACAAGTGTGCCTGTTCAAGGCCTCCAAAATGCAGACACTGCCTAGATGAACATGCTGGGTCATCCAAAGACTGTCCCATATGGATTAAAGAAAAAGAAATCCAAAGGATGTGTAGGTGTGTGAAGAAAATAAGCTACCCCGATGCACATGAACTGGTGGAGAGTTTTCTGGCCTACAAGTTTGAGTTCATTTGCTTCCATTGTTAAATCCACAACACAAACTGTGGATAGGCAGACAGATTTGATCTGGGTGAACGAAAATAAACCTTAATTAATCAGAAGCAACAAAAACTCAGGACTCCGAACCAAAAACAAGACCACGAGTCAAATATCCAAATCCAAATACGCCAGCAGAACATAACCAGCCATCTAAAGAGAAGAAGGAAACACCCAGTACTGCAGTGCCACCAAAACATGCCAAGACCTCAGATCACAGAAGAACAGAAACCCAAAGGATACAGAAATGGCAGAAGCCACAACTTTTTGCCAAAAAAGTTTTTATCTCCCAAGACAAGAATAAGGGACATGTACCTATCCTAACCACCTGATGAAGAACCACCATTTTATCCAACGGAACTGCCATGGTTTCAAAGCCAACCTTGCTGAAATGCAGTGTTTTCCCGCCACCATCAACCCTCTTGATTTCTGCCTTCAGGAGACCCACCGGTCATCAAACTACCCCATATCCATGAAAACCTTTATAATGTATAATGCATATGATCCCAACACCCAACGTCTATCAGGAGGTTCAGTGGTCTTAGTCAGGAATGACATAATGCACAGCCTTTGTAACATAGACTCTAACCTACATGCAGTAGCAGATCGTCTAAAACTAATAAAATTAAACATTATGCTCTATTTATTTACCACCAAACACAACCATGACACTTCAAGATTTAGATGAGTTTGCTGACCAGTTTCCATCTCCATTCATACTTATGGGCGATTTAAACAGGCAAAACCCTGTACAGGGAGGGAAAAACCTCTAATGCAAAAGGGAAGATACTAGAGAAAGTCATTAAGAAAATGCCCTCTGATTCTGGAATGATGGCTTTTATGCTTACCTGCACCTGGGACACAGCCCTACTCTGTAATTGACCTATCTATACGCGAGCTCGGATTGCTACCCGACTCCTTCTGGCAGGTCTGGAATGACCTCTGCGGAGGCGACCACTTCCCCCATAATAATAACTTCTACCAAAACAGACATGCAACCAAGAATCCCAAGATGGCCATTAAAAAAAAAAACTGGAACTCTTTCTAAACCCCCAGCAACAAGAAATTTAGTCAGAAGCTGGATCCCAGACAAAAGTCCAGCAAAATTCTATTAGGTATCACAGATGAAACCATTTCAAAGACCTCAGCAAAAATTTACCACAGATCCAACCCAGGGTTTGATAATGACTGTAAAGAGGATATCAAAGGCCGGAAAACAGCAGAGAGACTGTTTATTAACCACCCAACAACACAGAACCACCAAACTGAAAAACTGTCATGCCCAAGATCTGTGTATATAAAAAAAACATCTGGAAATCAGGAAACATAACAAGGTCATGGCAAGAAGCAACTATTATACCCATCCCCAAACCTGGCAGGGACCATACTGACCCTAATAACCATCACCCAATCGCTTTAACAAGCTGCCTCTGCAAAGCCATGGAGAGAATAGTGAATAACCGACTGGATACGCAAATCTTAGAACGACCTAAGTAAGTACCAGTGTGGCTTCAGACGAGGAAAGAGCACTCTCGATCACCTCATTCGACTCGAGTCCTTCCAAACCCAATATGAACAGTTATGTGAGACCAGACCCCAGTCAGGGTAACACCACCTGCAAAGCCTGAACACTAATCTGAACACCTGACACAGACACACACACTTCATCCCTCCATGGAATCTGAAAGACCCAATGTCATCATGGACTTCAGCCTTCATAAGAAGGCAGCGACTCACCCAAATCTGCAACAGTTCCCAGACATAAGATGCTGGTTCCCATCCACAGACCCCTATGGGATGGGATGAACTCCCCGACAACAAACTACACCAAATAAACCCTTCCATCCATAAGAATTCCTCATTTATTTCACTTGTATTTGTATAGCACTTCTAACAACAGACATTGTCCCAAAACAGCTTCACAGACGTATATTCTCCTTTAAAACCAGACAAGACCATGTGGTGATGCTTCATCAGCCACTCCAGACTCGCCCGTATTTTACTCCTCTTCCTTGATTCTAATCTAATTCTTATCCAGAACATAAGTACATACTACAGACTACACTCAATACAGCACTACTACTTTGCACAGGGTTAAATATTGCACGGAGTTAAAAGTTTGCAGAGTCAAATATTGCACAGGAAGAAAAAAAAAAAGTCAAATATTGCACAGCGTCTCACATTTGTGGTGTTGTTTCACAAAATGTAAGTGTAAATTACTTAAATATAGTGCAACTAGGACACTAACACTGGTGAAGTAACGTGAACAGTAACTAATTATTCTACAATCAAAATAGGTAATAGCAGCAGAGTATAATAAATATGAAGATATGTTTTAGCGTGTGTTAAGGATATGTTCTGTGTGTGTGTGTGTGTGTGTGTGTGTGTGAGGGAGAGGAGAATGCAGATTAAGAATATGTAGAGCTTTTATGAAAGTGAGTTGAGAAGTGTAATGGCCTGTGGGAAGAAGCTCTTGCTCAGTCGAGCAGTCCTGCATCCCATACTGCGGTAGCGTGTGCTGGATGGTAGCATGTTGAACAGTGTAGGCTGGATGTGACGGGTCCCTGACAATCCTGAGCGCTTTGCTGAAGCAGCGAGCTTGGTATATCTGGTGAATAGATGGGAGGGGGGTCCTAATCATTTTCTCTGCTGTCCTCACTACTCTGTGGAGGGACTTCTGGTCAGAGGCATTACAGCTGCCATACCAGACTGAGACGCTGCTGGTCAGGATGCTCTCAATAGCACCTTTATAAAATGTTGTGAGGACATGCGGGGGGAGGTTTGCTCTCTTTAGCCGATGAAGGAAGTGGAGCCGCTGATGTGTCCTTTTGATGAGTGAGGTGGTGTTGGTAGTCCATGTCAGGTCATCAGCGATGTGCACTCCCAGGAACTTGGTGCTACTCACTGACTCCACAGCGTTGCCATGGATTATGAGTGGAGTGTGTGTATTACGCTTCCTCCTGAAGTCAGCAGTGATCTCCTTCGTCTTGTTGACGTTCAAAGACAGGTTATTGATGTCACACCAGACAGCGAGTTGGTTCACCTCTTCTCTGTAGGCCGAGTCGTCGTCGTTACTGATGAGACCCACAAGTGTGTCGTCTGCGAACTTGATGTGGTTCGTGTTGAACTTGGCACCGCAGTCAAGGGTCATCAAGGTGAACAACAGAGGGCTTAAAACACAGCCCTGAGGAACCCCGTGTTTACAGTTGTTGTCTCAGAGATGTTATTTCCAACCCGTACTGTTTGGTCTGTTTGCGAGAAAGTCTAATATCCAGTTACACAATGAGGTGTTAATACCTAGTGGACCCAGTTTCTTTATCAACAGCTGTGGAACAACAGCATTAAAAGAGCTGAAATCAATGAAGAGCATGCGCACATAACTGCTTTAATTTTCAAGGTGAGCCAGGGTTAGGTGAAGTGCTGTCGATATGGCATCATCGACTGAGCGATTTGGGCGGTATGCAAACTGGAATGGGTCGAATGTTGCAGGAAGTACAGTTATTATATAGTCCTTAACCAGCCGTTCAAAGCACTCCATCACAATTGGAGTGAGTGCTATAGGGCGGAAGTCATTAAGAGTTATTGATGAAGCTGATGACTTTTTTGGCAGTGGTTTGATGGTTGTAGTCTTGAAGCATTAAGGTATGATAGTTTGTTGTAGGGAGATGTTGTATATATCTGTTAGGACGTGTGTCAGTTGGTCAGCACATTCTCTGAGTACATATCCTGATATGTTATCAGGACCTGTAGCTTTCCGTGTGTTAACCCTACGTAAGGTTTTCCAGACGTCCATTGAATCTAGACATAGAACTTCATCTTCCATGCTGAAGGGTGTTTTTGTTGCTGTCTGATTGTTTGTCTCCTCAAACCGGTTGAAGAATTGGTTGTGTGTTGAGAAACTCACTGTGGTCATCACAGGGTGGTGGGAGGGGCTTGTGTCCTCGAACACATTCCAGTCAGTGCATTCAAACCAGTGCTGGAGTGCTGAAACTGCTCCTTCAGGCCAGGGTTTATCTGCTTCATTGATGGCTTGCCTCTAGTTAACAGTGGCCCATATGAAGGAATTAGCATGATGGAGAGATGGTCTGAATTCCCAGGGTGGGAGTCGGGGGCTGCTCTGAATGCATGTTTGATGTTTGTGTACACACGGTCGAGTGTGTTTTCTCCCCTAATTGCAAAGTTTACAAGCTGGTTAAAATGTGGCAAGACTGTTTTCAGGTTGGCCTGGTTAAAGTCTCCAGCGATTATGTAAACACAGTCCGAGTTTGCATTTAGCATTGTGCTAATTGAGTGGTAAAGTATGGACAGTGCTTCTTTTGTGTTATCACTGGGAGGAATATATACTGCTGTGATGCTAACGGCTGTAAATTCCCTCGGTAGATAGAACGAACGGCATTTTAACTTCAAAAAATCTACATCCTCCGAGCAATGGCTGGGGACAATTTCAGCATTTGTGCACCAGTTGTTATTTGTGTAAACACACACACCTCTTCCCCGTGATTTGCCGGTCAGAGCGCGACTTCTGTCCGCACGGAATGTTGTTCGCCCGTCCAAGCTAATGGTGCTATCCGGGATGGTGGAATGTAGCCATGTCTCAGTAAAGATAAGAGCACCACAGTCTCTCACCTTGCCCTGGGTGGTCAAATCCAGTTTCAGATAGTCCATCTTGCCTTCTAGTGAACGGACATTTGATAATAGGATAGAAGGAAGTGCAGGTCTGTAGGGGTTAGCCTTTAGCCTAGCGCTGATGCTAGCCCGAGTGCCACGTTTTCGTGGTCTCTCGCACCGCTTGCGTAGTCTCCTTCGGAGCAGGAGGGTCCGCTGCTGTGTAGGCCACTGGGTCTAGCCGATGTGCAATTCCCTGATCACGGAGTGTTTTGAGGTCTAAAGCCGATATACTGATTGATATATTGCTGAATATGGGAGATTCACCAAGTTCTAGTAAAGTACATAGATCATATACCAGCCCGCAGTTTCACTGCGACAAACTAGACATTACATTTAACATGATGTATTCTCACATGTGAAACCCTCTACCACGTGTTCTCATTTATTATAACCATCTATATGTTAAGTTCTGTCATGTGTGTATCAGAAACTATGCATCGAGTCATTTAACTTATCTATTTCGGTCCTCTGTACATATGAAGTATCACCCGTGTCATTTACACAGCTTACGGATCAGGCCGCTTTCCCACATAACTTTATTTACTTATTCTCTCCGTATTCATCGGTATTATTTCTAAGACATGTTCTTGCCATGATGTAGCCTCAGATGCTAAAACGGCAATAAACCTAACCTATAACCAACTAACTGTGTGTGGTAGAACCTGACGTGTGTGAACTCCACGCTGAGGAACGAGACGGCGTGTGTGGAGGGACTCGGCATGACACCGCAGGAGTACAACCTGCTGTACGCCATCTACGCTTGGACGTGAGTCAGAGCGCGCACGCTCACACGCACGTGCACACATGCACAACCCTGAACTGAACTGTGATTAAATAATTGTGTGTGTGTGTGTGTGTGTGTGTTTTGCAGGAACGCTGTGGTGGTGATCATGGCAGGATTCCTGATCGATAAACTGGGCAACCGATGTAAGTGCGTGTGTGTATGCATGCGCGCGCGTGATACAGAGAGCAATGTGAGCTGTCTGTAGCTACCTGTAAGACAGTTCTAATAACTGTGTGTGTGTGTGTGTGTGTGTGTGTGTGTGTGTGTGTAGTCGGTGTGTTCCTCTTCTCTTTCCTGTGTGTGTTAGGTTCCGCCATCTTTGCATTAGGTTCTCATTTTAAAGGATCTCCGTACCTGCTGCCACTCATGCTGACAGGTCGCCTGCTGTTCGGCTCCGGGAACGGCTCTCTGACCAGTAAAAACACACACACACACACACACACACACATAGTACTTATCTAATTATTATGCTTGTGTGAACTACACACTGTGATATCTTCTCTATATGAAGCGTGATTTGGAGAAATCTTGTAAAGACCTCTCCTGCTGATGTGTCTCACTTACACACATCGAGAGAAAATAAAATGTTTGTGCGATGCAAGGACAGGAAACAGACACTGAGAACAGCATGGCACGAAGGAAAGCAGTACGTATGATTGCTCTTCCATCACAGTATAACTAAAAAACAATCAGCAGGTTTTGCTTTTTTAAGAACAGAACCCTGACTTTGTGTAGGAAGTGAGACATTTTCATCACTGTGTTGCAGTTGTGCAACTGAAATGCAGCCACTGTCCAGTCACATCAGGCCTTACTCTGTGGTGTAGTTACAGTCAGGGTGGGGGCATTACTAAAATATTACTAAAACACAATAAAAAGTATTTATACATATTTATATGACAATACTTACTGCAGTATTAGGGCTTAGGACTTATCCTGTCACCTTCCATAGATTTGCTTTCAGTGAGAAGTAGGGTCAACATCATGTGATGAAGGGTTAGGTGTGTGTGTGTGTGTGTGTGTGTGTGTGTGTGTGTGTGTGTGTGTGTGTGTGTGTGTGTGTGTGTGTGTGTG
>JAQQZR010000010.1:10737565-10759250 GCA_030068235.1 Notoglanidium macrostoma | reverse complement strand
AACCCCAACCATAACCTAACTAACAGGTGTCACTTTCCATACAAATGTCCATGCTTTAGTTATAAATTTACATGTGATAACACGTTGATGAAAAAGTAAAGTACTGGCAGCTAATTTCTATTAAAATAATTTTGCAGTACTTGTAGATTTAGGTTTGGACAGCTTTGAACCTTTCGTCTAACTTTTTTCTCCACCTTTCACACCCCTACTATTTACTCTTTGTAGGTTGAAACATGTGCCTTCATATAACCTTGATTCCAAAAAAGTTGGGATGCTGTGTAGAGTATAAACAGAATGCAATTAATTACAAAGATATATTTAATGCTCAAACTGATAAACTTTATAGTTTTTTGTAAATATACACTCGATCTGAATTTGGTGCCTGCAACACGTTCCATCAAAGTTGGGACAGGCTCATATTTACCGCCGTGTTGCATCACCTTTTCCTTTAACAGCACTCAGTAAGCATTTAGGAGCTGAGGACACGGATTGTTTAACTTTTGAAAGTGAAATTCTTCCCCATTCTTTCTTAATATACGACTTGAGTTGCTCAGCAGTCCGGGGTCTCCGTTGTAAGACGTGCAGAATGTGGCTCGTCATTGGCTCTCTGGAAGAAACGGGGACGTTCCTGAAAAAGACGTCGTCTGGATGGCAGCACGTGTTGCTCCAGCACCTGTATGTACCTTTCAGCATTAATGCTGCCTTCAAATTCAGAATGAATGCATATTTACAAAAATCAATAAAGTTTATCAGTTTGAACAGTAAATATTGTCTTTGTATTGCATGCAACTGAAAATAGACTGAAAATGAGTTGCAGATCGTTGCGTTTTGTTATTTTATTACTTTTCACACAGCATCCCAACGTTTTTGGAATCGGGGTTGTAATTTAATGTAAAAATACAGCTTGGAGCACTCCGTACTCACACTCTTTGAAGAAGGTCCATAACCAGTATGGGGACTATGGGGGAAAAAATACACCACTTAAATTAACAACAATAGATCTGTGAACAGTATTTTAGAGAATCTAAATTGGCAGGATGCAAATTCCTCCAGAACAAACCCTTTCGTGGTTGAAATAAAAACTATTGTCCTAAATATAAAACCCTGCAGACATCTAGACATTAACCTGTGTGTTTTTATCCGTTTAAATGGTTCCACTGGTCTCATTTTCTTAGCTGTCCGTCTTTGGCCAGTGTTACTATGAAAGTCAAACCCCATAGCTTGTTCTTGGTTTGTTGACAAAATGTATTTTTAATTGAGGTTTGCTTTTCTGCGTTTGTTCACGATCATCTTTTATCTTTGGTTCAAATCTTAATTTCACTGCTAAGTCCTTAATCAGGCATTTCAGCTGCTATCCTATTTCGCAATATTTTCTTTTCATCAGTCACTCTGTCTAACTCACATGTCCTCTGATCTGTTGAGGTTCTGGCTGCTGATGTGAGCCACTCCATGACACTGTTGGATCCAGAATGACCTGTAATAAGGGGCCATGTGGGTAACAGGTCAGAGGTAACAGTGGGGGGCAACAGCACACACTGCATCATGCTAATGTTTTATAGCCAATGAGTGTGTAATTGACTTTGTGAGGAAAAATGAACAGAGGGATTAACCACCTGTATGCAAATACTATACTGTACCGATGTCCTCGCAGATGGCAAGCCAAAGACACTTCATGCTGTTATTAACAAGCCATTATTCATACTGACAGTGAAGCCAGGTTTAGCCAGTCACATTTCTGTGATATTCCCCAAGCCCTAAGGCTTTAATTTGGTATACATTAAAACACACACACATTCTCAACTGAGTCATTATTCTTACCTTCCTCTGTGTCCTGTCATGAAGAGATTAAGCCAAACAATGAAAGAAAAACATAAGGAGGTTAAAAAAAAGTTTCATTTCAAATGAAATTTACTTTAATATTTAGTTCACTAGTACACTCATGCTTCCCACAATTATTCAGCCAATTTAATAACAAAATAGTTTTATACATTTGCATAAACACTATATGTTATAAAGTTAGAGTCTTTATATGTGTCCTGAATTAGAAAAAGTTTGCTCCTTAGTTACACTCATGGGAAAAAAGAAAGTACACCCTCCTTTAATTCTATGTTTTTATTTATCAGTGCCTAAATAACGATTGGGTGGTCCTCACCAACTTGTATAAACAAAGAAATAAAGACATTTGAAACACATTCATAGGGATCATCAGTCAATTATCTAATCTTCTGAAAAAGCTAAAAACCGTAACCACTTACTTAAGTCAATTAAATATGCAACCCTATGACCTTCATAATATACATGGACAGTAAAAATCAGTTTTTGTAAACTTACGGTTAAAATAGCCTTGTCTGTGAGCATAACAGACACCAAGAATGGATAAAGATATGATCAGGCACAGAATTACAATCCCGGCTACGATGCCTGGAACATTTAGATCATCTGAGGGAATGGGATGGGAAAAGAGAGCATTGTAAACCAGCTCATGGAAAAATAAGATGAAAACTTTGTGTAAAGTAAACACAAGGGATATGTATTTGGATATGTCTGATGGTCTTCCACACACTCACCAATTGTCATCTGATTTCCTACACAGCTCTTTGACTTTCCGACCCCGTTGTTGGCCTCACAGTGGTACAGTCCTGCGTCAGCTATGGTAACTTTTTGAAATGTCTGTTCAAAAGCGAGAGCATTAATAGGTTAATAGCAGATACTGAGTATTCCAGCCTGTTTGCACTGAGGGCTGTTTGGCTGCTCGTCAATCTGCACGTGTTTAAAATGTCAGGGTTAAGTTGATATGTCAATGTTTATTTACTGAGATTAGTCCCATCTGTCCAAACCAATTTGTCACTCTCAATTAGTCACTCTGGCTCTCTAAGTATGTTTAGGCTTACATTGAGATCAGAATTCTTAACGGGTTTTTAGATGTAGGTGACAAGAGGAGGGAAACAATCTAATTATAAATAGGATTTGCATTTGCAGTATAACTGATTTGTCCCTTTGTGCAAAATGAATGACCACAGAGGAACATTACTGTATCAGCTGTATAGTTGATGAATTGGATCAAAATACTATAATGGTACAATGATGACTGATGCCATTTCCCTACACTGTGGTGTAAATACTGTGCCATCATTACTAAGAAAGAAAGCAATTCTGTCAAGAAAGCAAAATTGGCTGTGCTCACTGGGTGGGAGGGATGACATGCTGTCGCTCCGCCATTAATCAGACATCCAATCCAGGAGCTTATGTATACAGGACAGGGCAGATAGTGCTTCCTTCGAGGGTGTTACATGTGCAGTAGTTAGAAAAGATATGAACTTCTCAAAGGAATCATGTGTTTGCCCCATCCTTCTAACTGAACACCTGTAAAGGTACTGTTTATGCACTATGTTTTAAATATTGTATACATAATGTTTGGTCTCACAAGAATGCCTGTCGCCTTGTTGACAGAGTAAGTGGCATTAGCATGACGCGGTGGGAAGACAGGCTTCTTGTCTTTGAACCAGGTGTAGCTCGCAGGAGGACTGCTGTATTTGTCTTTACAGCTCAGCACCACTACAGATCCGGTCAGCGCAGAGCTCGGGATCTCACATAACGGGATGTGTGGAGGTACTGAGGCAGAGGAAAAGAATCAACTGGACCACGTTCAAACTTTGTATGAATTCTACTTTGTAAGAGCTTGCAATCTGCAGGTGCTAATGAATAATAGTGAAGCAAATACACGTGAGAATAAAGAGAAGACCAGTCACACAAATGGAGTGTCCTACCCAACACTTTTAGAGTGACATTGATCTCTCCCAGCTGGATTAGGTCTGCAGAAGCGCTGACCTCACAGCGATATTCCCCAGCATCCTTCCTTGTCACCTTCTGTAATGTTATTGTTGCTCCTTCAATCTTTGCACGTCCCACAAAAGGTCCTGTGAAAGAAAAGCTGTGATGATTGTACGTTTATAAACTACACAGCCGAAAAAAAGACACCTAACCATCATAACCATATGGGCCTTCCCCAGACTGTGTCACAGTTGTAAACATACAATTATCTAAAATACAAAAGGGCTTAGCCAAAACCTGTTCCAGCATGACAATGCCTCAGCACCTGAATGTACTAATGCTTTTGTGGATGTATTTCCCCTTGGGGATTAATACAGTATATCCATCCATCCATCTATCCTAACAACCACATTCCAAAACCTAGTGGAAATCTTTATCAGAAGAGTGGAGGCTGTTAGCAGCAGAAGGGGACCCTGACTTGGTTAAGGGAGTGTGGAGGGAATTTGTTAGAAATCCACAACAATGAGTTGGTCCTTTAAGAATCTCCTTTAAAAAGCAAAAAAGAAAGGTGCGTAGTCATACATTGAAGACAACAGAAAAAGGAAAGAAAGGAAAAGCCCCCCGCGCTCAACAAGGTGCGGTTTATATATGAAACAAACAGGTTTCGCCCGAAACTGCCCCCTTTGTTGGAGACCAAGCGAGGGAGGAAATGTTGAGTCTGTTAGCAATCAGAAGAAAAACAAGAAACCTCTGTTCACTGTCCTTCAGTGTAGCCATCTCTTGTTCAGGGAAAGGCACTTAATAGAAAACACTACAGATCCAGTGTACAGACATCCAGAGCTATTAATTGTAGAGTAAAATCACACATTACACATTCATTTCCACTACAGGGAGGTTCTACAAGCACATATGGCAGCGATGGTCAGAATCATATACTGTTTTGCATTAAATGTACATATAAATTATTTTTAACAAAGCAGGTGCTTTTTTATTTTTTCCTGATGTTCTTCATAATTTGGTCATGTCCCACCCTTCAGACAGTTATCCCCTGTCACACAATAGCTACCAACCAGGGAGGCGATTGAAGCCAGCCAACCACATCTTTCCGAACTGCTGCACATACAGCACCAGAGGGCGATGTAACACACTCAGGGGACAGTGCTATCTGCTCCTATCTGAAAGCATGTGCTCACAGGCACCTATGATTGGCTAGATGAGTGGCTGGAGAGAGAGTATGCCTTCCCTCTGTCCCTGAGAGCATGGCCAATTTCACTCTCTTGAGCTCTTGGACATGGATGGCTACGGCATCACTGAGATTCGAACTTGTGATCTCCCAATGACAGGGCAAACGTGCCACTCCTGAGCCATCCTGCAGGTGTTTGGCTCTAAGGGTACATTTGTGTGCATTTAGGCAATAATTAAGCAGTTTTCTTGGTAGAAGTAGGCTATTCACCTGTAAAGTTGCTATCAAAGTAGACAAAAGAGGTGTCCTTATCCTTTTTCTTCCACTCAATGCGAGGATTCTGATCATTCTCTGTCTTAAAGTCACAGGAAAGTTTGGCTTCTATAGTGAAAAAAGAGAACGCCAAATTCGAGAAGAAATACAGAATAATATCAACAATAATAATAATAATAATAATAATAATAATAATAACTGATTGGATAGAGATGAGTTACATTTTGTCTCATTTCTTACTTAACGTCACTCACCTGAGTATTCCTCCACTTTTACTATGGCGCTGGAGGTGGAGACGGTGACAGGAGCAACAGGAACACCTAATATAGAGACAATCAACAAAGCTTTCTTCTAAATAGCAGTTCTTCCTTTCCTGACTCACGTTGGTTTGTTTTAGCAGTTAAATTATTTTAGAGTAACTGAGTATAACTGATTTAGTGTTAGGTGTTCAAACTATTCACAGTGTCACTATTCAGAATAATTAGCATTGGAAATAAGTACAGTAAACTTTTTGTACAAACAAAGCACAAAACCATCCTTTTTGTACCTTACACAAATAAAAAGGGGTTCTGGATAGTTAAAGGTTCATATATTTTCTAAAGGTGTCCCCACTTAGAATCCTATCAGATAGGGAACAATCTGTTGTATGTCTCTACATAAAAATCTTTAAGGGTTCCCCCAGAAGGAGAAGCTAAAGAACCCTGACTGATTCTAGATTTAACCATTTTTAGAGACTGTACATTATGCCACATTTAAAATTATTCTGTGTATGGGTGTATGTTAAATCCAAGTTCAAACATCAATAAACATATAGCCATGTACTTCAGAATTATGTTTGATGCTTGTTTTTCCAGGCAGATTTGAGGAGAGAACAAACAACTGATGCTTGTAAGCACCATACACAAAGGAAGAACAGTAAATACACCATATTCTCCTCAATTCTCAAGAAATAATACAGCCTTGTATATGAAATTTGGTTTCTTTCCCCAATGGAAATCCCCAGTGTTGTATTTATCCATACAATGTTGTTGTCTAAAAGGTGAGGCTACCAAAAATAAATCCAGATTGGACATAAATAGTTGCCATTCAAACATGGGTGCAATGATGAACAAGCAGTCACCAGGTTTCAGCTTTTCTGAAAGTCCATGGCTGACTTCCTTTCAGGAACAGGAAGAAGGTGCAGCCCTTCCTCCCCGCTGATTGGGTTTTGCATCACAACCATTGTTTCATCATCCTGTTTCTTCTCGTAGGTCATTCGTCACATCATCAAGCTACCATTTGCCATTCACTTGCCACGCTTCAAATTTAAAGTACATTCCCACACACTATTGCCTTGAAATGAATGTTTCATCTTCCACATACAATACTTTAGCTTCTTTGGTAGTTATAAATACAGGTAAGAATTGAAATCTATATTCAGAAGGAGATTGCAGATATGAAATCTTCAAAACAACTTTGATTGTTTTTCAAAATCTTTTAGCACAATTCTGTATTTTTAAATCCCAAGGTAGTTCTGACTAACTATTATTTTTGGTTGCACAAGCTAGTAATAGTTTTTTAACATTTTCCCAAAATATTACAAAATAAGTATAAATTATATTCAAAAAATACAGTAAACACACTGTGAGGCATCATATGAGCACTGCGCTGTGACCAATGAGCACGGGCTTTCTTTGTCCTGAAAGCTTTATATGTGACCTCCCACCCATGTCTATATGAGACTAAAATGAATTGTGAATCGAAATAGAGCTTCTAAAATACTACAAAAATACATTGCTGACTTCTTGTGTGAATAAATATATAAGAAAGACTAGTGCAGATGAGCCTGTGGTCACACTGAGCCACAGTCACTATAATTAACCCTAGCAGGCAAGAGCGAGTCCTTGTTTACGAATATCAGAAATCTAATCAAAAGGGAAAATGAAATGATAAACAGAATCACTGATAGCTGGTTGTCTGACTCAAAGCTCATTCTATTTCAGTAGGTCAGCTTCCTGTTAGGAAACTGTAAGTGCTCCCTGTTCGGTTCTGGCTATCACTGGTTAACCTTCTGCGGCAGTGTCACACTTCAAACTAGTGTAGCAGGTGGTGTTTCCTGCTCCTGGTTTCAGTATCACTTCCGTACTGATGACAAACAGGCACAAATGTCAGTGTCACTGTTGGAAGGAATTTTTTCAGTAAATACGAACAAATTCATCACTCTCAGAGCAAAAGGGCTAAACCATCAAGGATATCTATACATAGTATGTCATTCACATAGGAAAGTGAATGTAATAAAGTATCAAAGCAAGTCTATAAATGTTCAACCGTAGGTCTAATCGTTTTCATCTCAAATGGGTTTTAAATATACACTACATTTATATAACTAAATGAAATAGTACAAAATGTTTTGGATGAACATAACTGATTCTCTGTTTAAAATAATTCTTTATTTAATTCTAACATTTATGTCAACACCAAGGAACAGTAAAAAGGAAGATCAATTCAGATCGGTTGGTCACTAGAGGCACACTTCTTATCGTCAAAAACAGATGTTATGTTTGAGACAGATGCCACCTCTGCAAAGTGAACAGACAGGTTTGTTGTTCATATGTTACTGTTTTTATGGAAACGATCTACACAGGGATTTTGTGAGGTGGAGTTTATTTAGCTTGTTTGTAAGGAGTCGTCAGTGTCGGCGCGTTGTTCAGACATGGGAAAGTCTTCAGAACAGATGAAGACACAGCTGCTATAATGTATGTGATGACAAGAACTAACTTGTTATGTTGATGTTGTTTAATAAGTAAAAAACTGTTAGAATTGCTGTAATATAAGAGGAATAAAATACTTCAGGATGTGCTGTTACTGGAAAAGAATCACCTACAGGGTGTTGTGATGCATTATGACATGAAGCCAAGCTGGACAAAGTAGGTGTATTGGCTACAATAATTTTCCCCAGCAATCAATGAAGCGTTATAACTTTCATTACCGAATGAGACTTCCACTATATCAGAATATATGCACTGCAGAGACCAAAAGAGGGTCTTAGGAATGGTTTTAGTTAAAAATCAGTTTTATTAGTCTTATGTCCTGTACAACTCTCCTTTGTTTTGTAAAATGTCTTCCCAAAACTGCTTGGAAGCAAAGTTGGGCATTTTATCACCAGTGCTTTGTCAGACATGGCCTTGCAGCCGGCATCTTATCATTTCACTTTCCATCTGAGTAGCAAGTACCACTCTGTTGTAGCAACCTGGCCAGAACTTATGACGATACTCGGAGGAGAAAAAGCAAGAAATAGAGATGGCTATTGTACGAGACAATCAGGTGGATGACGGCCGTTCACATTGACAATAGAAGGAGATAAGAAGGTGGTGAGGACAAGTGGGACATGCTGTCTACACTTCCTCTTAACATTCCTGATGAAAGTGTAACAGTACACACATATCAAAAGATGTATAAAGCCAGCACACAATAGATGCTAGCTCATTTTTCCATGTAACATAAAAGTGTTCAAAGCAACTTACAGTAAAGGGTAAGGAAATGGTAAAGCGATAACACTACATAAAAGGGAAAAACATTAGCTGTAATAATCCTGTTATCTAGGTCAGGGTCACACTTCATCCAAAGCCACTGGGCACGAGGTGGGAAAACACCCTGGAGGGGATCATCATGTACACACATATTCACACACTCATTCCAATTTTGGGGCAATTTATGGTAGAATTAGGGTTACCTAACCCTAACCCTAGGTTTTGGGACGCAAACATGAGGAGAACATGTGAAACTCTACACGGAGAGTATCCTGGACCTGTGAGATAGCAATACTATTCTCCTCACCACATCATGCAACCCTAAATAATGTTTTATATGTTTGTGTTTGAGGCAAAATTTGTTAAATATATCTATACTATTGTATCTTAAGGTCTGAAATCCTATAAATGAACATACTACTGCTGGCTCATCATTAAAAGTGTGAATTATTTCATGGCAAGTTATAAATATTCTCATGTAAGTCACTTGGCAAGTGGTAAGAAAGCACGATAGAGAGAGAAAACAAAGGATCTCTGTGTGCATGTAATTCTGCACTTGTCAAAGGGAACAGCTGGCTCAGACGGGTGGCTCTGGTACAGAGAGCCCCACCTTCACACACACACACACACACACACACACACACACACACACTCAAGCAGCTAATAGTTCACCCTCAGTTTGGCTTTGTCACATACGTCTGGATCATCTGAGGAACATAAGCAAAAGTACAGCCTTGTATCATAACTTTAATATTACCTTTACTGAACAGAGAAAATCTAACTATTTCTAAAGCTAACAAAAATAGTTGGACACAAAGCATTGTCAACTACATCACAAACATCACTTGCTATACTTAATAATTAAATAACCAGACATAAACTTATGTATATTGCCTGTACGGATGGTTACTGTATACCAGGAACACATACACTCATATGGACGGTGTTTTACTGTTTACACACAGTAGGTGATTTCCTTTGGATTATAAATGAAAACTCAACTTCAGCTGACATATTCTACAAAAACACACTTACGGACCCATCGTGATTTTCTGATAATACTATGGCCCCTCACACTGCCTCTGGCAATACAAATTGGCTTTCTAGGTTTTTCCCTCATATATACAGATGTGTGCTGTTCTCTATTGCCAGCAATTTCTGCAATAGTGATAAGTTCTCAATTTGATGCCTTCATCAGTATATTGTCACAAACTGATCCTGTCCCAAAACAGTTACACTTTTCCTGTAGGCTTATTAAAGCTTTTGAATTTGTTTGTTATTGAATGATTTGCCTATTATCAAATTATTTATTGACTAAATTATTTTTATTTGATAAATAGCTGAATGTAAAACTCCCTCTTTGAAAACGTACACTCTCCAGAAAAAAAAACATTATTTCACATACTACTTTTTAAAAAGTAATTTTAAAAAAATCATATTTAGACAATCTGATGTGAATATGTGAAATGCATTGTAAGATAATAATAATAATAATAATAATAATAAAAATAATAATAATAATAATAATAATAATAATAATAATAATAATAATAATAATAATAATAATAATACCGCTTCACCAGGCTACTCAATCTGTCCCTTCCTAAGTAGCCTACAAATTAATTCCATTGTCAAAGCCTTTAGAAGAACAGATGGGTGAAAAGTCAGTCTACTTACTCTGTATTAACAGCAGTAAAAGTGCTGGCAGGAAAAGAGGAATCTTCATTTTATCCTGATTTAAAAGTGTGTTGCCAAAGGAGTATGTTAGCTCTTGAAGCTTAGTAGGGTAACCAGAGTCTGTCCGAGAGTTTATGATGTTTTGCTTCCTCCAAACAGGTGTGTGTACACCAGACAAGTCCTTCTAATCCGAGGCACGACTTGCGCTTTCTCCTGTCTTGTATCCCAAAGGCTCAGACACGCTGTCTGTATGGCAGGCCAAAAGGGTCAATAGACCGACGCGACACCGGAGACATGCACTTATGAATGACATGTTAACTGTGTCCACGTTTTACAGCAGAACAGACCAAAATGTAACATTATCACAGGTAAGCTGTGCTGAACTAAAAGTGTGTAGATAAGCTACTGTATATGTGTAAAGGGAATAATAATTGTTTTTGACCCTTTTGTTTTTCCACAAGTCTCGGCTCTGCCCTGCTTGCCACTTTGAGGGAGGAAGGAAGGAAGGAAGGAAGGAGTGAGTGAGGGCAAGAGGAAGAGTGACAGTTCATTTCATCCTGAACTTTCCATCAAACTGCCCTTTAGATATTTTCAGGAACACTGCTGTCTCTAAAACATGAGACTCCCAGTATAGCCTTACTCCAGCCGTGTGTGTGTGTGTTATACATCTTATAATCATACCCATATGTGGTTCTTCCCCAATCTGTTGCCACAATTGTATAAAATATCATTCTATGCTGTATCATTACAATTTCCCTCTTCCACCTGACAATGCGCACGTGCACAAAGCAAGCTCCATGAAGACATGGTTTGACAAGGTTAAAATGGAAGAACTCGAGTGTACTGCACAGACCCCTGACCTCAACCCCACTGAACACCTTTGTGATGAACTGGAACACCACCTGCTCCCCAGCCCTTCTCACCCAACATCAGTGCCTGGCCTCAATAATGCCAAGAATGAACACAAATCCATACAGCTCCAAACTCTCTAGTGGAAAGTCTTCCTAGAAGAGTGTAGGTAATTATATCCACAAAATGGAGACTAAATCTGGAATAGGATGTTCAAAAAGCCCATATGGGTGTGGTGGTCAGGTGTCCACATACACTATATGGACGAAAGTATTGGTACGCCTGACCATTACACAAACAGGGACTTTAATGACATTGTATTTAAATACATAGACTTAAATATGGAATTGGTCCGCCCTTTGCAGCTATAACAGCTTCCACTCTTCTTGGAAGGCTTTCCAAAGGATTTTGGAGTGTTTCTGTGGGAATTTGTGCCCATTCATTCTATAGAGCATTTATGAGGTCACGCGCTGATGTCGGACGAGAAGGCCTGGCTCGCAATCTCCATTCCACTTCATCCCAAGGGTTCGATGGGGTTAAGGTCAGGGCTCCGTGCGGGCCAGTCAAGTTCTTCCTCAGCAAACTCATCCAACCATGTCTTTATGGGCCTTGATTTGTGCACTGGGGCACAGTCATGCTGGAAAAGAAAAGGGCCTTCCCCAAACTGTGTCCACAAAGTTGGAAGGTTAGCGTTGTCTAAAATGGCTTGGTATGCTGAAGCATTAAGATTTCCCTTTACTGGAAGTAAGGCGCCTGGCCCAAACCCTGAAAAACAGCCCCACACCATTATCCCTCCTTCACCAAACTTCACAGTTGGCACAGTGCAGTCAGGCAGGTAACGTTCCAAACCAAACTGAGACTCGTCCATCTGACCGCCAAACAGAAAAGCATGATTCATCACTCCATAGAATATGTTTCCACTACTCTGCAGTCCAGTGGCAGAGTGCTATATACATCACTCCATCCGATGCTTGGCATTGGCCTTTTTGATGTGAGGCTTGCATGCAGGAGCTTGGCTGTGGAATCCCGTTCCATGAAGCTCCTGTCGCACAGTTTTTGTGCTTATGTTAATGCCAGTGAGAGTTTGGAACTCTTCAGCTATGGAATCAGCAGAACATTGGTGACCTTTACGCACCATGTATCTGAGTAGTCTGTGACTTTACGTGATCTTCCGCTTCGTGGGCGAGTTGCTGTTGTTCCTAAACGCTTCCACTCACCAATAATACCAATTACAATTATTACAATTCTCCCTATGTTCCTTTGGAGTTCCTCCTAGACTGGTTATACTAAATTGCCCCAAGTGAATGAGTGTGTGAATGTGCATGCAAGGTGCCCTGGACTGGCCTCCAATTCTCCAATTTACACATTCATAATGCGGCATTCTTAACAAAACATGTAAACCTACATCCTGTGTGTCAGTGCATTTGGAGTAGAAATTGGTGTCACATGGATGGATATTAAAAGAAAATTTTTTTTGGCTCAAGATTTTCAAAACAGTCCATATTTTCAAAAGGAATTTTTGTGATTTGACCTAATGTAACTACAAATGGCAATGTAGGCAAATTTAAGCTTGCCAAGTGAATTTTGCGTTTGTGTAGACTGTGATGACATTAAATACAATACAGAACTTGTCCAATATTAACTTGTTTATCTGTTCTCATGAAGCTTGACTTCTTTCATTGTTCTTTAAGGAACCATTCATGTTTCAAGAACCTTTGCAACAACACTTATAAGGCTTCTACCAATAAAGCAATCTGAATAAAACTTAAAATATTTTCCTTGAACCATGTTTCTGGGAGGAATTTTATGTATTTTGCATATTTTTAATTCAATTTATTGCTCAACATTTGTTAGATATTTGGACAGAAAGATTAATGCTGAGAATGTGTTGGCATTGTGAAGGCATTAACACTGTTGGTCTTTATGGGCCGTGGGTCAAACATCTCCATTGGCTCAACAGCACGCAGCAGGCAGTGTGTTATTTTCTTCAGAGCAGAAACAAAGTATCACTTTACACACTTGCTTATGGTCTAAAATTTGAGTAAAGACAACAGCTGGCAGCCCAACCTCAAAAGCTTGTGTAATGCTGTAAATCCCTTCACTGTGGAGGAAATTCACAAATGAATCACAGTGATTCTGAAGTTAGTCTGGTAATTAATTCACAAGCATGTTATGTTATGTTTTGTTATGTTATGCCTGAATTGAACACAAGTAAGCACATATTACAGTGTTGTAGCATATAATCTTAGCTGTTAATTGTAGTGTAAATTATAGAAATGAGGCATGCTGGCAACTGCATTGGTCAAGATTAACTCTTTAACAATTTTTATACATTGAGCTCCGAGAGGTTAAATTGAACAAATGTAAATGTAAAATGAAAATGGCAAAAAGAAGGGAAGCTATTTCATTGCAGCGTTAGTGTTCAATTCAAACCGAAACAATCTGAGAGTAACGTTACACCCAAAAAGCACAATACAAAAAAAAAAACCCAGAATAAATACAAAAAATTATGATGAAACAATGATACATTTTTACTCAAACAGTAATGAGTTTTTCTAACCTTTAGAAATCAAGCTCTAGTGTTTTAAATGTGAGATGGATTGAAATGATTGTGGAATCGCAACTTGTCATCTGAACAGGCATTTAAATCCCGCCACCTGTCCCCACACGACAGATGCACCAGTTGCTGAGAGGCTGACAGTCACACAACAAGGCCTTTGTCTCAGTTCAGCCGAAGTGCTGACCACCGACTTCGCCTGCACGCACACACACTCTCACTTTCATGCCACACGTACACACACAGCTCCAGCTGACAAGACAAGGCCAGACATGCAATACAGTAATACGCCCCACTGATGTACATGCACACACACAAACGCACACACTCCACAACACGAGACATTCCTCTAGAGCTTTAAAACAGATGCAGAGGCGGGTCATGTCATGTGATCTCACTGGCCATTTCTGACAACCTAGCTGAGCAACAGATCTATCTGTCAAAAAAAGGGCTAGATTGATAGCAAGTTGACATATTTGGAAAAAATCACTACAGCACTTTTCAACCTAATTTCTGTCTATTGTATCTTTAGTGTGTGTGATTACCAGACAGGAACTTTGACACCTTTGCCTGTACTGAGAAATGAACAGAAAACCTGGTTACCCAAATTTCACTTACTACAATGCAAGTCTAAGGGCAGTTACTGAATTCAGTCAACAAACCTTTATGTTCAGTTCAACATGTAATTCTATAGAATATTTTCATGAAACATTTAGTCAAAATCTATAAATAAAGCTCTAAATTTGCAGAATTCATTCCTCAAGGGATAGCACTGATCACGCAGCACATGGATAACAAAGCTGAAGTCACTGGAACTGCTTTTTACTGAATTGATCCAAAGCTGGATAAAACTACATGTAAATAACTTGTTCAATTTGAGTCTGAACTTGTAGAAAACTTTATCTTTGACTATCTTTGGTATCTTTGACTATCCAGAGTTCTATTTAGATAGCTTCTGCACAGGCCTGTCTGTCACTTGGATTACTTATTCCTTGTGTTTGTGTTAAGGGTGGTCTCTGTGACAGCTCACACTAAAGCTACATAATCTGGCCTCTCAGTCCTGAAATGGAGCTGGTGAAGATTTTTCTGCAATTAAACCTGTTTATGGAAAACTGGAGATACTACAACCCTTCAAAAAACACCAGTCTCCTGTGTACTGACTCATCTTTGCCAATGGGGTTTGTAATTTGCGAGCCTTGAAGAATGATTTGTTAAACATCATGTCCTAGCTTCAGGCATGAAGAAAGTATGATGACACTGATGGTCAAGAGCCGGAAACCAATCAGGGGAGAGAAAAGAGCATGAGTGTGTAAACAAATCAAACAGGAGTTTAAGTCTGAAAATGAATTTGGTACTGATGTAGATCGAGTTGAAGATTTTTGTTCTTCCTGAACCAGTAAGGAAATTATTTGTCCTCGAGTTTGGTGGGAAGCTAGCAAATGCTGTGTTCTGACATCTATCCATCACAGCCAGCAATTTGTGCTACAATAGCTATTCTGTGGGCTCGGACCATGTAGCTCTCAGCAGCTGTCATCCTTCACTCCCCATGCACATTAATGACCCTGGACCACCATGACCCCGTCACCAGTTCGCAGGTTGTCTCTCCTTGGACCACTTTTGATAGTTACTAACCACTGTATACCAGGACCCCCACAAGACCTGCTGTTTTAGAGATGCTCTGACCCAGTCATCTAGCCGTCACAGTTTAGCCCTTGTTAAAGTCACTCAGATTCTTACGCTTGCCCATTTTTATTGTGTCCATCACATCAACTTCAAAAACTGACTGTTCACTTGCTGCCTAATATATCCCACCCCTGAACAGGTGCCACTCTAACGAGATAGCCGATATCATTCATTTCACCTGTCAGTGGTTTTAATGTTATAGCTGATCGTCATATATTAGCTAGTCAGTGTGCAGCTAGCTAACAATGGCCATACATAGTTAATCCTGTAGATTATGTGCTGGTTCTGAAACTGCAGAATGAGCACAATTAAGACCCAAACAGGACACAAGGGCACTGCTGCTTGATCGGGTCTTCCAATTCAGATCTAAACAGCTGACTAAGACACGCTCTTGTTTAAAGTAATACTCAGTATCTGTGACAGTCGAATCAACATCAAATATTCTTTCATAAGTAGTTTGGTCGGGCATATTTCAAGCAAACAAAATGATATTCCAAAATATTACAATCATCAACTTTGAATGAATACACCAAAATGTCACTGGTGTGCGATTTATTCAACAATGTTACACAAAGATGAAACAGGATGTTGTATGTGTGTGAGTAGTTGCAGGTCAGCATGGGGAAGGTGAGGGAGTGGTTTTGGGAGAAGGGGGTGTGGTCACAGGTTTACTGGCTGCAGATGAGGGAATCTCCACCTGTAAGGCAGAGAAGTTGGCTGCAGTTACACTCAGTCCTAAAAAACTGCAGTATGAGCAAAATGATAAAATACACCGGTTTAGTCAAGTTCACATTTGTCTTACCAGTTTCTCAGCTCTCTTCCTCAGCTTCCTCCACACTGTGTGGTGAGTCTGGAGGAAAAAGAAAAATAAAGGGGCAGGGGCACATTTGTTAGACACCAGGAGGAGTTTATTTCTTTAAACCTCTATGATATTGTTAAAACACATAGATTAAGAGGCTCACTTGTCATCCAGGAGTCTGAAAAAGCAAATGCAAATGCTGTATTCTCCTTATTCATTGGTAGTCTTACACATATATATTTCTTATAAACAGCTAACACATTTCTACAGAGGTGCCAGACCTGTTTTATGATGTTATCATCTATACTGGTACAGCGTACAGTTAACCAAACTTCAGATGTTTTCAGTGATGTAGCTTCATACCAGTGTATAGTCATATATTTAGCGGAATTCTAGGAGAACCCTTAAAACAGCAGGTTTCCTTTTCAGATATACTTCCAAATTGAAGCTCTTTAGAAAGTTGGAACCTTTATTCATTCCAGGATCCCATGAGGAACCCTCAATTCAGAAGTAAGATGATGATGAATCCATCAATCATTGTTATAATAATAAAATATGTTCTGTGTATAGATGTAACAGTATGTCATTTATTCTGTTTATGGTCATTTTTACCAGCATATGATCACAGATGTTCCTTCCCACTCTCTTTCCTACACACCCACACACAAACAGCTGGATGATTATCACTGTACCGTGAGGTTCAGGGGAAGTGAGAGGCCCTGGGCTCGGCGCTGTACACCCCACGGTCCTCCTCCCAGTGTATGCAGTGCTGTTACTTCATACTGATAACACAGGCCTGTTCTGGCCACCAGGGGGCCCTCTGACAGAGTCACATGCTCCCCACACCTGACAAACAACAAGGATCTTATCCACACTGTTGTAAATTTTCAAGTGACTCAAATCAGCAAAAGAAACCGTGACTTGTTCGCGGGCTTCCGTCACTTGCTTTCAGATGCAATATTTCATCCCTGAGAACAGCATTTTTCTTTATCGACAGTTCTGAATAGTGCGTTACAGCATAGTGCGTTCTCAAACTTGTTTCTACTCAGCTTTTCTTACACGTACATTTTTTACATTTAGCACATATAAAAACAGGGGCTGTATGATACTGCACTATATAATTATTGCACTGAAGCAAGAGTGAGTGAGTGTAATACGTATCTGAAGATATACATATATACTGTATTTGGTGACCATGGATACAAACCCAGGACTGTCTAATGGTCTATATGTGTTTGTTTTGTGTGTACTGACCTGTATAATGACACTGTGCCACTGGGGCAATTAGCAGCCATTTCTTTTACCTCCTCTTGTTTATATCTGTTCGGGAAAAATAAAAAAAATGTAATGTGTATGAAAAATGTAATAATGTGATGTGTGCACTCAGATTTCAACTCATGAAGATAATTAAGAGACTATAATTTCATAACCAACTTTCCTGTAACCAACCAACAGGAACAGGACAGTGCAAGTACAGATATTGCTTTAAATAAATAAATAAAGTTGTCTGAATTTCTCCTATACTGTTACTATATAACTAGTTTATACTAAACTAATAGTTGAAGCGCCTTTAGATTTTATCATGGCATTTAATCTTTTTGGGTAAGAGTGATTCAGTTTGGCACAACCTGACTGACTGAGCATCTCCCGTGTACGGCTCTCTTCATGTCACCCCACAGAGTTTCAACTGGATTTAGCTCTGGACTCTGGCTGGGCCGCTGCAACACCTTGATCTTGTTTTCTGAAGCCATTCATTTGTTGATTTGAAGGTGTGCTTCAGGTTATTGTCATGCTGATTGATAAGAAGAAATTTCTCTTCATCTTAAGTGTTTTAGCGGTGGCCTTAAAGTTTTGTACCAAAATTGACTGGTATGATTTCCTCCAACCTGAATAAATCCCCAGTTCCAGCTGAAGAAAATCAGTTACTAAGCATGATGCTGCCACCACCATGCTTCACCGTGAGGATGGTGTTCTTTTGGTGATGTGTTTTTTTTATATTTATTAAACATAAAATAAATAAAATTTAAATATATCTTTGGATATTATGGTACATTATTCCACATGGTTTTAGGAGATAAACTTTAGCTGGGCTTAGATTTTATTTGTTTGTTTATTTAGCTCAGAAATTCAGGAGACTATTTCCACATGTGTGGAGCAACCAGTACTTGCCAGAAATTGCTGTAGACCTCTTGGCAGCTTCCCTGACCAGTTTTCTCCTGATCTTCTCAATTTAGTGACATTCTTAGTTCTACTTATTTTTTAGTAATGTCACTGTTGTGCAATATTTTCTCCACTTGCTGATCGTCATTGTTCTGTGGTATATCCAATGCTTTTGAATTTCTTTTTTGCAACCCTCTACTGATATTTTTTTTACCCGCTTTGTAAGCTCTTTGAGGCCCATGGCTTCTCCAGTTGGAATACTTTAACATGTCTTTGGACGTGATTAGATGATCCTGAACACCGCCACATTCCCAATTATAAAAGTGGTTGTTCGTCACTTGATTTTTCTGTTGCAATTTCACAATAAAGGTGAAAAAAGGTTCTGACATGGTTTTACTTAGTTTCAGTTTTTTTACATCATAACAATCTGCCATTTTAAGAGGGGTGTGTATATTTTTGATACCCACTGTAACTAATTACACAAATTAAGATTGGTTTTTCCACTTCTCAGTAACTCTCCTACGTATTTCATATTATAAAGTGTCTCATTGGTTTGGAAGCACCATGTACATGGAGGGAAATGTAGTGAATCCAGTCCATCCATCGCCATGGAAACGTCCGACACATGGAGGAGTACTGTTCCACTAGCTCAGTGAATGTAAACATCAGAAAACTATGAGTACATACAGCCTGTTTTATAACCTAACTGCTGTTCAGTCAGGAAGGAGGGAATACCTGCTGTGAGAGAAGATCTCCAAAGCTACAGGGGGCGTCACCTCCAGAGGCTCCCAGGGTAAATCTTTAAGAATGAGCTGCTGCGCTTCACAAGTTAATGAGCGTAGGTTCTCCTGCGGGTTAATCAGACACAGACTCAAGGAAAGTTACACGCAGGTCTCATCATTAGTCCATAACAGCTAAGTGGGAAGGATTTCCCAGTTCATAAGGTCAAGTTTACAGAGACGTATTGATTGAACTTGCCATGAAAACGGCATTAAGCTAAACTGAATGACTGGATCACTAAAACATAACGGAATATTGACAGTATTTATTCGAATACATGCATTACAATATACCCACCTGTGATGGAGTCCAGGAATCTAACCGAGGATCCAGCACCACGTCACAGCAGAACGCACCGGCAGTCACTAACGACAGCAAAACAGCAAAGAAGCGTCACAGCCAGTACTACCAGCTGCCAGAGTGAGCCTGGTCTACTTACGCTATATTATATTTCATTTGGCTATAACAGGAACAGAACAAGCGAAGAAATATTCAGTAATCCATTTGTTCTCTAGAATAATTGGCACCCTTTACTAGATGATATTTGACCATATACATATATGGACACCGCAAGTGTGAAAATATCTTTTAACATTTACACCACGTCCCATCGTTATTACTTTTTGAACAGTAAAACCTTTTGGCCTATAATTATTGCCACACTGGTTTCGGAGAAGATTTCCCACAAGTCATTTTTGCTAAGCCTCTGACTAACACCCAAGTTAGTGTAACCATCAAGAGTGTAAAGTGGACGGAGCTAAATGTTGGTACGTTATAACATGGTTGTTGAAACACGTGTCTGTTTGCTGTGTGTGTCCATGCTCTGAAGCTTCAACTGTGTACCAGGAACTTCAGGAATCTTCAGCAGCTCCATGCTGTACTCCTCCTTAAAGCTGTCATCGAGCACTTGGCCCAACAAGGCCGCACAGGAGCGCCAATACGCCTAGCACACAAACACACAAAGAGGTAATAACGCTCCTGTTGCTGCATCTCGAATTCACAGCATTTCAGTGGAGGATCAGTACCTGGTTAACGAGCTGAGGATTGGCGTCTTTGAACGTCAGCAGTGTGAGCGAGCAGGAGCGAGTGAGCGGACGATGCATGTGCCACGGCTCTCCGTCCACCAGGGCGAGAGCTGCACTCGTCACGTGCCACTCTGTCAAATCTGAAACGTGGAGTAAGACTTATGAAGAGAAACACAAAACAACAAACACTCGATTTTATAATGAGAGTATAAACAGTATAAACTACTGTTTTAGTCAGTATGTTTTTATAGTGGCATCATTCACGTCATCGTTTTAACTAAAGCACTACATTTACAGCGCTTGGTGACACTCCATCCTGTGTGAGAAAAGCCATAAAGCTAAAACTTTTACCTGCTTATTGTTTTCACTACAACAAACTAATTCTGGCTCATGCAGCATCCAAACCACATCTACAGCCTGGTAACAAAACGCCTTAATTACTTTGAAAAAAAATAGCGCAACACATTTGCCAAATCAGTAATTACACCTTGTTCACAGCTGCTGTTCTTCAGTCTTCATGCATTTCCCACGATATCGAAGAACGGCGTATGTAACTGCATCGCAACTCAGCAGGACATCTAGGTGCCGATTATAACAATGCAACTCTGGGTAACGTTTAAAATGTTCCATGCTTTTTCCATCCATTACTTGGCATTTTAAATACATTGGGTTAATTGCATCTATTAATATGACTGCTTGCTGGAAAACCACAGCAAATATCACTGTGGATGAACGGTGACAAAAAGCCAAAAATAATAGAAAAGCACATTTTCATCAAAATGTATACATATATTTTGCGTCTTTTGAGAAACCGTGAATATATTTCCCCATAACGATGTTATTCGCTTGCTCTAGTCATTCTGCAAAGATTATACCAGGTAAAGCAGGACTCAGGTATGCAAAACCCTGCATATTTCTGACAACTTCTTCAGCTATCACCACTTGAAGAAACAATGAAATGTAACATCATTTAGTATGTAAGATGCTTTTAAGACACTTTCCCATACAGACTGGTCCAGGGCTCCTGAGTAGGACAACAGAAAAGCGTTCACTCGGTTGTATCATGACTGGGAGTCACTACAGTGCCACAGTCATCCGTGGTCAGCGGGCAATAAAGCTCACAAGAGTGTGTGGGAGGCACGGCATATGCTTTCTCCCCGTCAATCACAGAAACACTAGCCAATCGTGGCCCTCTGCGAGCTCATGTTCGTAAAAGAGAGCAAATAGTGCAAAAAGTGTGTGACGCTGCCCTGCGATGCAGCATGAGCAGCAGTATAAAAAGATGCAGTGGTTGGAGTCATGGGTCTCAGACGAAGAACGTGTTTGATTGCTCCAGTTATAAATATATATACAGGGAGTGCAGAATTATTAGGCAAGTTGTATTTTTGAGGAATAATTTTATTATTGAACAACAACCAT
>JAQQZR010000010.1:10716357-10729786 GCA_030068235.1 Notoglanidium macrostoma | reverse complement strand
GACCTGCCCAGGGTGTACCCCGCCTCTCTCCCGAAGATGCTGGGATTGGCTCCAGCTTCCCCGTGACCCAGACGGATAAAGCGCTATAGATAATTAATGGATAGATGGATTTATATACTTCTGTGAAGCTGCTTTGTGACAATATCTGTTGTTAAAAGCACTATACAAATAAATTAAAATTGAATTAACATAACACACACACACATCCTGACATACACATTCTAACATAGCACTCACACACCCACCTACACACACACCCCCAGAAAGACATTCACACCTTTCACACCCCCCAATATGACTTTGAGAATTTGAGATTTGTCTTTGTTTCTCCCTTCCTGTACCCTCACACCTTCACACACGCCCACTCACACACACACACACACAGATGCACAAACACACACGTACACACACCCAGGCTACTGTATATAAACTTGTCTTTGTCACAAAAAACTTTGGATTGAGCATACAACTACATGCTGTGTCTGTGTCTATGTTCAGTACTCTAATACAAAAACAGGCGAGATACTTTCAACCACAAAAGTCAGATCGAAAATTAGAGAACAGAATCGTCACCGATACAATTTTGTTCTAACAGTCATATACCAAAACTTGAACATACTGCCACCCCAATTTTTGCTGGTAATGCAACTCGCACACACGTCATGTTAATTTCTGACAACATGCCCAGAGGATGCGTCAAAACAACGCTTGGAACATGATGCGTGTGTGGAAGCGTTCTGAGCATCAAGTATATTCCAACCCATAGGGTTGGCAACACTGGAGAAACCAGCAAGAGTAAACTACATTTTGAAAGTATCCATCCAAAAAATCCCATCCATCCCTCCAAAGTCTCTGAAACACATGAACTCAGGCGCACTGCCTGATGACTGCTGGAGGACGAGAGAGAGCATTGGGGAGAGAAGTGTAGCATATGGTTGTCATATCCAACTACCTCATGTCTCACTTACATGTAAGAAAACATTCTCATAAAGAAAGTAAACAACAAACATAGCTATTGTTAGTTATTAGCTGTCAGCTAGCTCTCTAGATTTAGGCTCCGGCAGAGTGTACACAGGTAGAGAGGTAGGTAGGTAAACAGGCAGGTAGGCCAACCAATAATTTCATCCGTACCAAATGAAAGGACTGGATGGGTTTTTACAGCCCTGTGACTGCCACAGATGATAGATTATTTTCTTTTTGTTGTCAGATCATTTGATTTATTCATTGCTGTTTGGATGCAAAGAGAATTTTATAAATATACCCCAAAACTGCTTCTAAAATAAATTGCCTTCCCTAGCATTAAAAGCTGCCAATATTTAAAAATGTTAAAAATCATAATGGGGAAAATGAAAGAAAAGTCCTAAAATATTTTTGCTTTAATTGAGCTCTGTGAAAAGTTAAAGAGCATTGATCATGCTTTCAGTAAGTGTTTGTATAGAACTCAGCAACAACACCACAGGCTTGTGGCATTGAGATAGTGAGATAGATTGCGCTACTGCTTTAATTAGCTGTCATAACACAATGGCTGCTTCCGCCTGAGCAGAACTGCTAACTCAAATAGATAAATATTTGTCCTACTCACATGTTCCCTCAGGTCTGGCCCCTTGATCTGAACAGCCTACTGAGGTCTGTGATTGAACAGTCCAAAAACACTCCTAAACACAAGAGCCCATGGTACACTGACCTTGCATGTGCTTAGGTAGAAGTGGCTCTGTGAATGGTGTCCACTTTATCACCACATGTCCGTGGACATCATCTCTCTATTAATGCCTTTCTAAAAGGGATAAGACACCTTTATCCTAAAAGATTCTCTAAAAGTGTAGGATCTCTCTACTGAATCTCTTTAGGTCCCTCTTTACAAGAATGTTTAACAGAATGGATATCTCTAAAAGCTGGCTGTTTACCAGTGATCACTTCTGCATACTAAATTGGTGGCCAGTGACGCAGAGATGAGCTCATTGTTGAATGTAATGTGAAGTCCTGTCCAAGGACATATCACTATAACTCCTTTTTATAAGCAGAGGCTAGGCCACAGGGTGCTGAATGATATTACCATGGCCTGTAGGTGTCATGCCAACCTACAAGGTGCACTTGCTTCTTATGGGTATTAAGGATTCTGGCTGATTAAGGATAAAATCACCCCACCCATTGGTGTAAATGCAGAGATCATCTCTGATCACCTTTCATTGTTGCCATGGTTGGTATGCGTTATCCAGGTGATTCTTGCCAGAGGGTTGTAGTAGTTAGGAGGAGTGAACTAATCTCTGTTGCTGTGGATGGTCCAATGCAAATACTCTACATATTGCCCTTCCTATTTATGCTCAAGTTTCACCCTTGCTTCATAAGATAATCTTCTGGATTCTGTTGACTTGTACATAAGTACCGCTGCTGTAATCATAAAGACTATGATGTTCAAACTGTCTTTTTAACATCTTGTGTCTATGTCTGTTGTTAAAAGGGCAGCACAAGTACAATTGATTTGAATTGAACTGAAATAGACAGTTCTATGAACCCCAGATTATGACCAGGGTTAATAATGATTTCAAACAGGTGCTAACACAGTAACAGGTTCCAGGAAAAAGCTTTTAATGTGTAAGAATAAAAAAGTCCTGGAGTGAAGTCCAACTACAACAGTCAAGTGGTCGATATGATTACTGAGTTATTTCTTCTGAAATGGCCGTGTGCCTCATTAGAAATTACATTGGGCCATTTTAAATATTGGATTATGAACACAGTTGTGCGTTATCTTTAATGTATTTCTTATGGAGGAATGATTTACACATGATCCAGGTAAGAAACACAAAAGGGACACAAAATGGTACTGGCAATGGTATGCAAATTATACATATTAAGACATTGTTTCCCCATTATACACACAAAGATATTATGCAAGCAGATATTATGTAAGAGAAATTCAAAATTTAAATGAAAACTAACAAGGACATTGTGGTCATCTACACAAATATGTTTTGCTATGAACACAAAACACATTCCAGTAACTTTCTTAATTATCTCTGAGACCATGCGGATACCAACAACTGGCTAATAACCAATGTTATTGTGTAGTTTACTGGAGTTTCACTCAACATATTCACTCGCTGGCTGGAATGTGTGAATGCTGTCAAGCTGGAGTGAGGTTCTGCTCTCACAACCCCAGTCATGAACAGCATTAACACAAGGTCTGTGGTACACAGAAAGATTCTGGGTCTGACAAAGTTTGATGAACAGCCATGTTTTGCTCCATCATTTTCACCGTGTGCTCCACGATGTTTCATGTTTTGCCACATTTTCATGACTGAAGTAAGCTGATCAATGCAGGAATAATGCTAACAGCATAGGTGTTCACTTAGAAACAACCCCTATCACGATTAGCATTAACCCTGAACTGAACAGGTCATTCGCTGCAGTGAAGAGATGCCATGAACACCACCTACAAGATAAATAAAAAGAGATCAAGTGATGTAGATCATGGAGAGCACATAAGATGTACCACAGTAAACTACTAAAATAAAGTTGTTTAGTGGAAATAAATGCAGGTTCTACACGTCTTCCTATGTGAAATCACTAGGCTGATTGAGCCTACTGGCATTTAAATACAGTTCAAAAGACTATGAACCATGTCAGTGTGGAAAATGACGTCTGTCATGCATGGTGCAGGTTGTGTTTGCCCCCACCTTCAGATTTTTCCTTTAGAGAGCAGTAACCATCCATCCAAAATTCAGTGACCTTTAAATGCGGTAACATTGAGTCATTTTGCTCTGACAACATTTTCTGAAGGGTTTTGTCACTCACCAATTAGTCATTCTTCACTATCACATTTTTCATGATCGCTGGAAACACTGTGATTTCCTTTTTTTGATGCATGTTTCAATAGCTAAAACATGACAGCAGTCTGAAATGAAATTGCTTAAATATTGTATTAAACCATAAAGATGCTGTTTGTCATCTAAAGTTCTGTTACACTTTAAATGAACATTATATTTCTGGTACAAAAAAAATTCCAATACGAACAGGCAGGTTTAACATGCTTGCATTATCTGCCTCAGGTACAAATATTGAAACATATAGTAAAAGACCGTTTTAAGACATTCTCGAACTATTTACCTTTCAAAATGTCATAAAGAAAATAACCCATGTTTAAAACTGAGACTGAAAGAAGGAAGAAAAAATGTTGAGAAAATGTGGCTACAAACCACAGCTCATAGTTTCTATAGAAAAGCACCACGTGGCCATGTGGGTTTTTAAAACTCATTTACCTGCTCAAACTCACTTCCTTCCTTTTGGCTTCACAGTCATGAATGTTCTCAAGAAGCATTTGTTTCTAGTTCATGATCATTCCTCTGTTCTTCAACTGCATCTGAGTTTACGTTCAGCAAATGTCCATGTCCGTGTGGTATTCCTCACAGTTGTTTCAGCTCAGCAATTTTCTCACGCATTTTCACCCCAACACGTCGTACTCTCTCCTAACACACACACATGCGTGTACACACATGCACACACACAGCACACTCGTAAATGCAGTCACTAGGTGAGCACATCTAAAGGAGCCCTATATAGAGTCTTTATATATTTGGTGGGATGAGTCATCCAAAATTTCCCCAGGCTGCGGGGAAAGTAGTTGACGGATGATCGTATCTAAATGAAACTAAGACTGTTAACTACTTCATCATGTCTATTGAGGATATTAGTCAAGTTTTGTGCCCAACATGAAAACTGTTACAATTTGGGCAGGGCAGAATCGTCAAAATTTTTACATAAGCCTCAAACGGTTTATACCCAAGTATCACAATATCACCTGGATACTTTGTATTTGTAACTTATAAGAACTGTTGCTCCCAGGACATTTATTAACAATATGTTCATACTTAACATTTCTTTAGTGCATTTAGTGGTGTTTGGCTATACTTATCTACTGTATAACACTTACATACACTGTAATAATTTATAATTACACTATCAGTTTTATCCACCCAATTGACATGTCAAATATTATAATGTTTAACATCATGGTGACATAAAAAGAACATGGGTATTTAGCTTTTTACCAAAGATTAAGTCGAATTCTTGATTACCTAAAAGCCCCAGAAAACATCCATAAACACTGGTTTGTGAATTTGAAAAGTATGTTTGTACAGACACTAAAATGAATTGAGGCAGTGATAATAATAATTATTATTATCAATTAGTATAAATTATAATTAATAATAAACCAATTATTTGTTAGAATGTTTATTAGGTATTCATTAAGTGGATTATTACATATTTTTAAACTGGTGTGTAACTCTGATAACTCATAACTGTGAAAATCCTTCATCATCATTCACAATTTAGTTATAGGGCTACCCCAGGTTTTAAAAATGAATTGATCAAAGGGAAATAAAATGACTTGTATTACATCATATCAGATTCAGTGGTATCATCAAATATCAAAACTTTGCCTTAAATGTCATATCATATAGTGTGAAAACCAAAGGTTTACACCCCTAGTTCTTGCCACACAACTTCAGGGTCCCTGATTCAATAGTGGGCTCAGCATGGAGTTTCGCATAGCCTGTGTGAGGTTCTTCCAAGTTCTCTGGTCTCTTCCCGCATTTGGCTGCCGTGTGCAAACGTGTGTTTTCATGGTGGCCTGTAATAGACTGGTGTCTCATCCAGTATTCCTGGGATATTCGCCTGATTCACTGTGTCTCTGGCAGGGATAAAGCTGGTATTGAAGATGATTGAATAAATCAAAGATGGTGTGAATAAATCTTGCATAGTAACATGGTATATAGTGATGGTGAGATGTTAAATAATAAATAAATAAATAAAAAATAGAAATAGAAAGGTATTTATTATCAAAGGTACACTCAAAGATTCTGTTTTTTTCTTTCAGTTGAGTCAATGAGTCAATCATGGATTTTCACTCTGGGTCTTTTTCAGAACAGTAATAAAATGACTGTTAAGACAACGCCAAGCCAAGTCAATCTCACGCTTGTATCTTGTAACCAGGTCATTTGAGGTAATGTTGCAAGCTCAGTAATTAGGTGTGGCATGGTCTTAACAGTCAATTGTCACGATTCTGCAAAAAAAGTGTGAAAGTCTATAATTGACTCATCCTAACTGAAAAACTGGGACCCTCATATTTGTGTAAGAAAATTTGGGTATGACTAAGGGCATATCAAAACTTTTAGTCAATACTTTTTAGTTTATAATTAAAAAATTAACAATTAAGGAGTTGATGGCAATTGGTTTGGAAAAGTATTGAATTTACATTATTATAGTATATAATATTATAGTTCTGTGGTCAGAAGTTTACATGCACGAACATGAATGTCATGGCAGTATTCAGCTTTGAGTGATTCCTCTGAACTGTTCTTCTTCTGTGGCAGAATTTGAGTTTGGTTCAGAAGTTTTAATTTATTTGGGGTTTTCTGAATCAACACAGGGTCAAAATTATGCATTCCCCCACTTATATTGTTAATATAGTGATGCTGAAAGTTCCAAAATGTCTTTTATCTTGCCAAGGCCAAGGCCTCTTAACCTCCTGTTAGTGATCAGCTGACTGTAGTCCAAGGAGCTCAGTGCAGATCTGAGAAAGAGGATCATAGATTTACACAGGACTTTCTCTTAAAACTCTTTCTAAACAACTGAAGATTCCAAGCTCATCAGTTCAAAAACTGTATGTAAGTGAAAGTTAGGGAGGTGAGGCCACTTTGCCAAGCTACTTTGCTGCAAAAAGACCCAAAACTGTCACCCTCAGTTGAGAGAAAATTGGTTTAGATGTTCAGGAACAACCCAGGAATCATCAAGGCACAGATCTGCCATGAACTGGAAGCTGCTAGAACATTGTCTACAGTCAAGCAAGTTTTACATAGGCTAAAGATAAGATAAAAGTCCCTGCTCCAATATCAATACCTTCAAGCTCAACTAAAATTTTCAGCTGACCAAAGGAAAGACAAAGAAAAAGCCTTCAGGAGGAAAGTTTTATGGTCAGATGAGACAAAGACTGAGTTGTTCAGTCACAGTGACCAGAGTTACAGAGGAACACTGTACCAACTATTAAGCATGGTGGTGCCAGTTGAACTGGTGCATTGCACAAAGTGGATGGAACATTAATGAACCTCAGAATTCTTCAGCATTACCTCAAACCATCAGATAGTTGAACTTTAATTGAACTCCACCAATTTAACCAAATATTAGGTGTGCTGCATGTATAATTGTCACCCTGTTTTGAAAACCCAAAATAAATAAAGAATTTGTGCCCCACATTGTTGGGCTTATTCTATTAAAGAAGTTTGTTGTACAGTCATTCTTCCACAAAAAAGAACAGTTCAAAGAAATCATTGAAAACCTAATACTGCCATGACATTCATGTCCATGATAATATTCATGTCAGTGTATGCAAACTTCTGACTGCAACTGTACATTTACCTAGTTTAAGAATTTGTGAAAGAATTTCAGAAATAATTGAGTCTTAAAAGGCCAACACTGTACTAGTCAGTGTTTACTCAATGAATCAGATTAACTTTTACAATGCATAGATTAAAGTTTATTGTATTGAAAGAAATCTACAAAATAAATCAAAGATAACTCCTGAGAAACCTGTTTCCCCTAATATCCTAGAAATTAAACACTATTCCTCAAACTGCCCAGTGACCATCAGGCCAATGTGGTTTCCCATTGCAACTATCCTTCTTTCCTCCTGTTCTAAAACCAGCATGTTTTCACCAACTATCACCTGGTTTGTGGAGGCATCTATGAAAGACTGGAGAACTAAAATGCTTCTCTCTGACCAAGGAGGATGTGTCAAGACAGGAAAGACCACAATCAAGCGAGGAAACTTCCAAGGTGACTCATTGTTTCCCCTGTTATTTTGCTAACCACTGACAAACATTCTGAATAGACAAGGTCTTGGATATGAAGTCAACAAACAGCACAGCATCAAACATCTACTTTATATGGACGATCTCAAGATGTTCACCAAAGATGAGTAACAGCTCGAACAAGCCTTGGTAAATGTCGAAACATTCAATAATGACATAAAAATAGAATTTGGACACGTGTACTACTGCAGGCTTCAAGGCTGGCAAAATTGAAGAACTTCAACATCCAGCTGGACCACAAAATGAATTCTCAGGGCCTGGAAAGGAAGACATCGATAAGTACCCTGACGTTGAAGAAAGTGACAGTATCCACCATTCTAAGATGAAGGAGATGATAGCCAAGGACTGTCAGAGTGTGCACTTGGCCCTAAAATCTGAGCTCAACACAGAGAACAACATCTCAGCCATCAACAGTCTGAATTCCACTCCTCATGTACAGCTTTGAGATCATTGGCTGGAAGAGACATAAGATCAAAAGAATGTACTCCAAGACAAGGAAGCTCTTCACCATCCAAAAGCAGACGTGGAGCGACTGCATATCAAGAGGTGGAACGGTGACCGTGGACTTACCAAACTTATATCTGCGTTGAACAGTACAATTGGCTTGAACGACTACATCAAGCTCGCCAAATACCAGTTCACCAGGCTAGTGAAAACCCACTAGGCCAGCAAAGCAAATTTCTCCCATATAATAGTGGCAAAAGAAATAAAGAACAAGTACTTCTCAGCTCAGTCTGTGGACATATCACTGCATGGCCAGGTCTACCAGAGCCTTGACCAATCATTCATGACTAAAATTGCTAGTGTGGCATGGTTGGGCAGCTCCAGGTTGAAGGCAGAGATGGATTATAGCAGCACAAGACCATGCACTCAACACCAGGTACCACTAGCAAAATATATTGTAGTAGCAGATTGATACCGAAAATGTAGCAAAGCTGAAGAGACAATCAACCAGGTCATCACTGGTTGAACAATGCAGTGTGGGTCATAGCCAAAAACTGAGCAAATGTAAAGATCTGGAGATCAAGATCGGCTGAATGTGGGGGGCAGGACAAGACAAGAGCCGTGACTGTGTGGTTGGAGCTCTTGAAACCATGAAGACCACTGCTGATGTGAGGAAAACTTCGTAGATTTAAGGCAGCTGGACCAGATAACATACCTGAGAGAGTGCTCAGAGAATGTGCAGACCAACTGACAAATGTTCTTACAGACATCTTCAACATCTCCCTGAGCACTAATGTCATTCCGAAGTGCTTCAAAGCCAGCACCATCGTTCCCGTGCCAAAGAAGTGTTCTGCCTCAATGACTATTGTCCCATTGCACTCACACCCATCACAATGAAGTGCTTCGAGAGGCTCGTCATGAGGCGCATCAAGACCCTGCTGCCTTCCTCACTGGACCCCCTGCAGTTCGCCTATTGCCCCAACCGGTTTACGGATCATGCCATTGCCACCACCCTACATCTGGCCCTCACACATCTGGACAATAAGGACACCTATGTATGAATGCTGTTCACAGACTTCAGTTCAGCATTAAACACAATCATTCCTCAGAACCTGATTGGAAAGCTGAGCCTGCTGGGTCTGAACACCTCTCTCTGCAACTGGATCCTGGACTTTCTGACCTACGGACTTCTGGAGAGCCCTCAGTCAGTCCGGATTGGGAACAGTATCTCCAGCACTACCACACTGAGCACTGGGGCCCCCAGGGCTGTGTGCTCAGTCCACTACTGTTCACTCTGCTGACTCACGACTGTGCAGCAACGCACAGCTCAAACCACATTATCAAGTTTGCTGATGACACCACCGTGGTGGGTCTCATCAGCAAAAACGACGAGTCAGCATACAGAGAGGAGATGCAGCAGCTAACGGACTGGTGCAAAGTCAACAACCTGTCTCTGAACATGGACAAAACCAAAAAGATGATTGTTGACTTCAGAAGAGCACAGAGTGACCACTCTCCATTCAACATTGAAGGATCCTTTGTGGAGATCGTCAAGAACACCAAATTCCTTGGTGTTCACCTGGCAGAGAACCTCTCCTGGTCCCTCAACACCAGCTCCATAGCCAAGAAAGCCCAGCAGTGGCTCTACTTCCTGCGAAGGCTGAGGAAAGCCCATCTCCCACCACCCATCCTCACCACCTTCTACAGAGGGACTATTGAGAGCATTCTGAGCAGCTACATCACTGTCTGGTATGGAAACTGCACCATATCGGATCGCAAGACCCTACAGTGGATAGTGAAAACAGCTGAGATCATCATCGGAGTTCCTCTCCCCTCCATCATAGACATTCATCACACATGATGCATCCATAAAGCCACCAGCATTGTGGAATATCCCACACACCCCTCACACACACTCTTCATCCTCCTGCCATCTGGCAAGAGGTACCGAAGCATTAGGGTCCTCACTGCCAGACTGTGTAACAGCTTCTTCCCCCAAGCCATCAGATTCCTGAACACTCAGGGACTGGACTGATACACACTCACACACATAAATGTATACATTCATCTACCTATGCAATTTTTGCACATTCGATTTGGTTTAGCATTGCACTGTATTGTCTCATGATGTCTGCACTGTCTGCAATGTTTGCATGTTTGCACACATGCGCTTTATGTTGTCTTCTGTTGTCTTCTGTTGCACACATGCACTTTTTGTACTTCTGTGGAGTTTTATATGTAGCATCTTGGTCCTGGAGGAATGTTGTCTCATTTCACTATGTACTGTATCATCTGTATATGGTTGAAATGACAATAAAAGCCACTTGACTTGAAGAAAGGATTTGACAAGAACCTGCAGGAGCTACAGGGACAACACACAGCCCAAGAAGTGCAAAAGATAGCGCTGATGAGATTCAAACACATCCTGCCCAAAGTCCTGGGCTAAACCTTAGGTTCATGTTTGGGTTATGTATCGGCTAATTGCGGAGGAAACAAAGAACTAATTACAACAATAACTTTGTTATTCATGGAGAGCACAGATGGCCACCAAGCACTATAGTTGACTCTTCTATCATATGTAATCGATATAACGATCACAAAGCTGATTAATGGTATTGTTGAGCGCAGACTTCCGCCAAACATAAATGCCATATCTCACAATGTTATCTTCTGGTTGGAGTTCTCATCATTTTGCATCTTCTGGGGATAGCCCTATATGGAAAGCCTAAAGATACACTCTAAAGAAACCGTGAAGATAGCTTTCAGTTGCTTGCAGTTGATACGTACAGTTTAGCTACAATGGCTTAGGTCTACAATTGCCATGATAAGTTTAGGACTGCAATTGCCATGAACAGTTTTGCATTCAGTCCTCTTCAAAATAGACCTCATGTTAAAACTATACAGAATTTCTTGGCTACACAATTGCACTTTTTGACAGTTATAGAAGGAAGTTCTTGAAAGGACTGAACTATCCAGTGTCACCCAGATGAGGATGGGTTCCCTTTTGAGTCTGGTTCCTCTCAAGGTTTCTTCCTCATGTTGTTTCAGGGAGATTTTCCGTGCCACTGCCATCTGTGGCTTGCTCATTAGGGCTAAACTTGTAAATTCATATTTTTTCATAAATTTATCAGGAATTTATATATTTCTGTAAAGCTGCTTTTTGACAATAGCCATTGTTAAAAGAACTAAACAAAAATTATATTGAATTGAATTCATAATAGTAATAATAATAATAATTCATAAAAAATATAACAAAATTTGATTAAAAAGGTGTTCATCTTCTTTTTACATTCCCACAAAATATGAATGTATGGGTTTATCATTTAGAAATTTATGCCAAATACAGTATCAAAAAATGGCCCTTTGGCAGTAATTTGGCTGTGTTCGACACCTGTGGAAATGACTGTTCTGTCTGGCACAGCTGCACTTCAGATCATTTGTATGTTGCCACAGTCTTTTGACAGAGAATGATTCACTTGGTACAGTAAAATTCCTTATGGGAAGTATAATTCCTTATTCCTTCCGTAAGGGTTTATCAGGAGCGCAGAACTATTATATACAATGTAACATTATGCACATACTATGTAACAAAGAAATATATACCAGATAGCTGATAAATATGTTTGGATTAGGTAGCATTCTTAAAGACATTGGGTCAACACTTTTCTGAGGACACTTGCCTTGACACAAAGAATAATTTGGATTCATTAAACAGTTTTCAGTTTTGAGAAAACAGAAGCCAAGTGAAAGTGAATGAAAGGGGCATTTAATGGTTAAGGCAAAGCATGACAAAAAGAGAGAGAGGTGAGAAAATCTTAAGACAGTGAGAGAAGGGACTTACAGAGAAGCAGGGGGCTCCCCTCAGAGAATATCTGGAAATTTACGACCCACACTGCTAGCTATATCATGTCGTGGCTAACCAATGCTTCCAGTAAGCAGGAAAAAAAGACGTCATTAGCTTAAAATTAACACTTGTTAAGGTTAAGACATACAGGCCCACATTATATCTGCTTCACTTAAGGCAAAAGGAAGAAATGAAATTAAGACCAGCTAGTACAAAATTAAAAATGCTTCTCTCATCACATGTGTAAAATGTATAGTCCTCTCCAGGTGCCCGCTGTGTGTGTGTGTGTGTGTAGCAAACAGATGATATCACTTCCTATTTTGCACACATTAATCATGCAAATAACATGTGTATAAGTTCTGAATGGGAGGCCACTTAGTTTTTTCCCTGAAGTTACCAGAAACAGATAGTGACTTATTGTGAAACTGTCTCTCATTTTAGGGAAAAAAAAAGATAAATGAAATAGAGAGGAAGCAAATATCATAATGAAACCTACACATATAATTATGCTAATGAACTCCAATAATCCAGATTTAACAATTAAACAGAAGCAGGAGAGCACATGTCCATATGTTTGTAAGTTCCCTAAGACCACTTTGTAATTGGAAATACAAGTGGGGGAGTCCACAGACATTCTGGGAAAACACCTGCGCTCTATACACACACACACACACACACACACACACACACACACACACACACACCTTAAACTCATGATGATCATCTCTTCTGCTCTCATTTCCTTACTTATTATATAGTAACAATATTGTTGATGAAGGAATTAGCCATTAACTTTTCCTAAGATACCCATTATGTTTATATGCTGATTTTACATCTGATTACTTATTGATATAAGTCTTTTATTAATGTAAATTCATTTTTATTCTGATCTCATTTATGTATGCTAGTAAAGACATTAAGGACCGTTGTGTGGGAAACCAGTCTACAGAGTAAAATTAAAAAAATGAGCAGAGAGCAAAATAAGAAAATAATCAATGACAGGCTGATGTAATGCAGTCACAGCAAATCCCAATGTGTTTAATTCGTCTATTATTACTTAGGTTACAGCAGTGATAAATAGCCTCTTTTTGTCTTGTTCTTTTGAGTCTGACAAAAAACTGCAGTTTATGATTTTACAGAGAAACCAGAAAGGCAGAAAATCTAGTGACTGACACTGGAGACTCCTTCCATAGAAAGTTCCACCCATCCATCCATTATCTATACCGCTTTATCCATCTGGGTCGCGGGGAAGCTGGAGCCAATCCCAGCATCTTCG
>JAQQZR010000010.1:10696781-10716257 GCA_030068235.1 Notoglanidium macrostoma | reverse complement strand
GTCTCTTAACTATGAATATTTTCTGCTGTCAAGAAATGTAAATAGTTCACCAGTTATATGATGTTGCTACTTTGCTCTGAGATGAAAGCAGTGAATTGTTATCTTGAGTAAACAGGTCTTTCTACTTACATGTCAACTTTCATATAAATACTTTCTCAAATATGATTAAAAAGTTCAGAAATAAAGGATTCAGAACTATGGTCATTTGTAGCCACAAGAATTTGGCTGTTTTAAAACAGAATTTCTTTCTTTCATTGTCATAATATGTCTCATTAGAAATCCATGCAGCCCCCATAATGTGGATTATTTGTAACCAATAGTTACAAAGAGTCACAAGCAACCAAACCAATTTTATTGGATGAGGTATACTCACTGGTCACTTTAATAGGAACACCGATACACCTGCTCATTTATGCAGTGATTTAATCAGCCAATCATGTGGCAGCAGCACAATGCAAAAATTCAGGCAGATTCAGGTCAAGAGCTTTAGTTTATGTTCCCATCAAACATCAGAATTAAGAAAAGCTGTGATCTCAGTGACCACGTGTGGCAAAAAAGATTGTGAGTGATAGTTCTGTGGATGGCCTTGTTAATAAGAGAGGTCAGAGATAAATGGTCAGATTGGTTGAAGCTGCCAGGAAGGATATAATCCGAGGCTTTGATGGGCACAGACTCACCCAAACTAGACAGCTGTCCAGTTTCTGTAATTCTGTACCTATGAAAGCCTCAGATTCTTGTTCTTGGATGACAGAAGTAGAACCTGATATGGTCTTCTGCTGTTGCAGCCCAAGCACCTCAAGGTTCGAAATTTTGCGCATGCTGAGATGCTTTTCTGTTCTTTTCTAAACTCAGAGAAATCACACTTTTTCTTCATTCTGACGTTTGATGTGAACCGTAACTGAAGCTGTTGACCTGTATCTGCATGGTTGCTTTTTTTTTTTTTTTTTGCGCATTGCGCTGTTGCCACATGATTGACTGATTAGATAAGCACATGTATGTGCAGGTGTTCCTAATACAGTGGATGATGAATGTAGTTAGAATGTTTCAAACAAGGATTCTGTCGTATTTTGTGGTAACTGTATTAAGAACCTTTTAGCATATGTGCAATAATGTTGCATTTCTTTGCAGATTCTTTGTTGAATCTTCTAGAGAGACAGGTAAACAACATAAAATCAGTGACTGTTGAATCAGGGCAAATAGTTTGCGGATTTAAAAGTATGATTCAAAATGTGACTAGAGGAAGTGGGTGGCAAAGTGTAAAAGTGGAGAAACTAGGTGTAAACTAATTTCATTATGCAATCACGGACATAAATGGTCTGTGTGTGTGTGTGTGTGTGTGTGTGTGTGTGTGTGTGTGTGTGTGTGTGTGTGTGTGTGTGTGTGTGTGTGTGAACCTTAAGTTGCACTGATATAAATCATACTACATATGAAATGTGATGAACTTGATAAAGTTCAGGATAAAATCATAAACAGGATGCCACAACTCCTAATCATGCACAAATATGCTACCTGGTTAGTCATACGTATTCAAATTCTATCTCCATGAGGCTCAACTCCCAGTCTTTGAGAATATCTTTTGGCCAAAACGTGCCAATTTTGACCATTTCTCCATTTCACTTGACAGAAAGCAGGGTACATCTTTTAGTCACTACAGGCACAGGCCACAAGATTGCTAGTGAGATATAGGGAGAAAGTGGTGATTTCCAGAGACTGCAAGTTAATATCAGAGAGCTCACAGCGTGTGCACAATTGCTTCATTTGCAGTTTTATTATGAAAAATAGACAAACAGCTGGTCAGGTGCATTTTAGTGTTAATTTTCTTTTCTTTTGTTAAAATGCAGAGTTCATATGCAAAATAATAAGGCAGGTCTGATACAATGTTTTAAATATAAAATTTTACGGTGTTTTAAAATGACCCCAAAGCATCAAAGATCCACCTCCGTATTTGATAGTGATGTATCACGTGTTTCCTTGTTGCTGGCGCTGTTTTGTTGCCAAACATGCTGATGATAATCAGCATAACCAAAAGGTTTGATTTTGCTCTCATCTGACCACAACACACGATGCCTACTATAGTTCTAATGATGCTTGGTGATGTTCACATACAGAGGATTTTGTGAGCTGCTCTCAGGAAGAGAACAGTTCCTGAAACCCTTTTAAAAAGCTTGTTCTCTTGATTATGGAGTTTAACCGTTGAAGCAGATGAATTAAACTGTGACATTATAAATCTGTGATCTTTGGGATCTTTTCCAGCTCCAGTATATAATCTAGTGTATTTTCTATATACCTCCATACTAGTATCGCACTGTGTACTGTAGCGTGCATTGTCCCCCACTAGTGTTTACAATGTTGTGTTGGCAGTGTATATCTCACCAGAAAGAGTAGTGAAAGAGCTTTTCATTATGCTGTACTGCTATAATAACAGTAGTTGGATAGAACTGTATAGATTTGAATTTAATAGATTTTTCCCTCTACTTTAACATCTTCATTACTGTGATGTGGGACACTGTTCTCATGGGTCCAACTTCTCACAAATTTCCAAACTGTTTCAGACACATGAAACATTTTGTTATTGGCTCTAATTGTGCCTAAATTGCTTATGTATTTTACATGCCTAAATTTATACTCCAGGTGAACGGGACACGGTTAAAGGCAACAATGGAGTTCTTAGAGACTGAGAGCAAATCAAAAATAACTTTTTTCCAGTATTTATTTGCATTTATTTCAATTTTTCCTTAGGGGTGTCAAAAATTTAGCCCAATGTATCTTTGAGAGAAAATGCTATTATTTTATTTAGGAGCTCTAATGAGAAGAATTTTTTTTGCTCGAGCATAAAATATGAATTACGGTGTATTTTATTTAATCATTCAGACTCATTTATATAAATGGTGCCAATAATTCTGGAAAGCACTGTATTAAATCAGTCAAATCAGTCTTAATCAAATTAAGTCACACCACCCAAAGTGACAATCTTAACCTGAAAGGTACTGCGTAATGCTTTATTCTGAAAGCGTAGCATGTCTCGGAAGGGAAATGGGTGAGGAATTGAGGGAAACGTTAATATCCATGCTATACGTTGTTATAGAGCAACTGTGATGTCCTCAAACCAGCATAGACTATTCTCTCTCTAATAAATGAAACCATGAGGAATGAATGGAGTATCAGTTTGAATATGCAGAAACCTCAACACATTCAAGCACAGCACCTTATGGCTATCAGTATCAGTGTTGCAATCAGATTGTTGCAATATTTAAAGAGGAAGGAACAGGCATGCGTGAGCATGAAGACTTTCTTTAACCCGCCTCTACTGAATTTGTCGATAGCACCAAAGAAAACACTCCCTCCACTTGCTTTAAATACCAGTTCTTGCTGTCTTCTCACCCAAACCTCACAAATATAAAGCGCGGAGCATTTTCATCTACCTCTGGTTCATGTGACATCACCTTACACAGGCAAACTGCTGCAATTACAGGTAAGCATTACATCAGATTATGACATGACATCTCTAGAATTCAAACCATATTTTGTTAATAATTCAGGAGAATATTAAATGCATCCAAGGGGAGCTTGAAGGAAGTGCAAGTCTATGTAGTTTGTTAAGGTGTGTCCTTATGTAATGCATGTGTTTAGAATGGGTGTAGACGGGCTCTCAGTAGCAGGGCCATTTCACTGGAACTTGTTCTAGCCTGAGGTGGAAAGGGTTAGCATTCCTTTGCGCGCACGCACGTGCACACACACACACACACACACACACCATTGTAGAACTGAACTTTAAGTGTTTTCCTATCTGTGCAATGTTTAAAATATCAAGCTCTATTACAATAACCATAAAAAATGTTTAAGCATGAAAATACTAGGACTTTAACCAGGATAGTTGCTGTTTATGCAGGCTTCACAATAATACCGACTTTTGCTCATTTTGCTCATTTAAATGAAATTGCCAAGATGTAAAAGATTTAAATGTCTTTATAGCACACTCTACTTATTCAAAGTTCTAATTAACATTGGAGAAAGGAATGGTTCCCTATCCTACTCCTTATACAACTCTTTTAAAAACCATTCTAGCACTTTCTACAGAGAAATTATTCACACCCCTTAAAATAAACGAACTTTGTATTTCCTTCGTCTCTGGGTCCCCAGCTGTTGCCTTTGACCAAAATGAACTTGTTGCCAAACTGCAAGTCTGTTATATATTGAATAATAAACAGTACATTTAACAATTAGCAGGTACTGGACCCATAACTATACTCACACACATTGAGGAAGAAGATGCACAATTGCACTCTGTTAGAACAAGCTGTCTGCAGTTTGCATGGAAGAAGCCTTTCTGGAGAGTAACCCACAAATTGCAGTGCATGAGCTTATTAAGCTAAGCATCACCGGCATGATAAGAACAAAATTTTGGCATAGTATAATATCATTAACATGTTCTGATACAAATGGAAACCTACATGGGACAATACCAAAAGAGACTCAGTGCTGTTAGCCATGATGATCATGCATCCATTCATTCATCTTCACAACACAGTGGAGCCAATCCTGGTAACACTGAGCACAAGACTTAATAACTCACTCCTCTTTGGGACACCAGTCCAACACAGCACACTATTGACACACAGTGATGACAATCATTTAAAAAAAAAAAAAATTAATCCATTTGAAGGATGCCAATAGTTATGGTCTTTACTGTAGGTAGTATTGGAATGGGCCCAGCTTCTCCCTATTCTTTATTAAAAATCATTCTGCACTGGTACTATTAATACCTCATACTAGTTGAGCTGCAGCAAGATTGTGCTTCTGCAAGAGATCTTGTGCATGAGCATAGCACAGAGCATGAGTATCATGGTATGAAATATCTTTCTGAAGAGTTATAATACTCTAATCCCTGTACTGAAATCCCTAATGATCTGTTAACAAAGAGAGATTGTTATACTGCCATCTGGCAACGTTCCAATCATGAATATGGGTTTAGTCATACTCAGGTGTAAGTAAAGGAATGAGCTGACATTTTGTCTCTTTTTGCTTTGAATGAGCATCTACACGCATCAAATATATCCAGTTTTCAATTAAAGAACTTTCCGGATCAGCATTTTAATTTGAGGATTAAAAAATCATTTTAAAGATGCAACGCCAAAAAAATACTTTACTACAATCTCTCCACAGAAACCCAATGGCTGAGGCAGTGCGGGTGGCGCAGATGGTGGTGACCGTCTTGATCTTCGTGGTGGGTGTAACTCTGAATGGCCTGGTAGTTTGGGTGCTGGGATGCCGCAGGCAAAGGAGTCGATCTGTAGTAGGTGAAACACAGGGTGCTGGAAGCTTCCGGATATATGTTGTGAACCTGGCTCTGGCTGACCTAATGTTAATTTTGCGCGTACCTCTCATGCTAGGCTATCTAGCGCACAACGATAACTGGCCCTTTGGAAAGCCCATGTGCCGGATGATTATGTTCCTGCGCTGCCTAGGATTATACGTAGGGGCCTTTTTGCTGAGTGCCATTGCACTGGAACGGTGTTTGTGCATATTACAGCCTGTCTGGGCTCGAATGAGACGCCCACGCTGGGTGGTGCCACTTGTCTGCGTCCTGCTGTGGGCATTGGCTTCTGCCCTCTCTGTGCCCTACATTACAGCTGCCGGACTCAAAGAAGCGAATAACCAGACCCATTGCATAGAAAATGTTAATGACACTGGACGAACAATGCTGCTTGCAGTAGAGTCAGTGGCAGGATTCCTGCTTCCATTGGTAATTTTCTTATTCTGCAATGTGGCTGTAATTGTTACCGCAAGAAGGGCTGAGAGTGGGTCGTCAGTGTCCAGCACATCTGCCTCCATGCCTGGCTCCCCTACTGCATCTATTTACACATCGCAGAGGCTGACCCGTCTTTACCGGATCCTCTTCTTCACCATGCTCCTGTTTCTCACTTGCTGGGTGCCGTACTTCACCTGCCGCTTCCTCAAAGCACTGGCTAATGAACGGCATGGATGGGAGAAGCTTCATAAAGGAGCACGAGATGGCATATACGTGGCCTTGTACCTGGTGTACATCAAGAGCGCACTCAACCCAATTTTGTATGTATTTGCTGCTCGTGGACTGAGCCGAACTCTCCGTGCCTCACTGCTCTCAACAATCGAGCGAGTCTTTAATGAGGAGTTGTCCGAGTCCCTGCGCAGGAAGTCCTTGCGAAGAAAAGACTCACAGATTTAAGTAAAAATAGTTTGCGGATTACTGTTCAATGATGGATATTACAAAATTTGTTTCTCTCTTCAGAAAGCTGTGGTCAGAACTAAGAGAAGTGACACAAGTTTCTGACAGGAAGTCTATGTGACCAACTGAGACAGGATGTAAAGTGATGCAAGAGACAGAATATGGACCTCAAATATTAAGTTCTTATTATTATTAATAAAGCCAGAAAGCAGATTCAGACCAAATGATGACCTATTAACATTTCTTCCATCTTACTCAGGCCTGAGAGTTAAAATATGTTCATTTCATGTATACTTAGCGGAATAGTTAACTCAAACTGCACATCGATTGAAGAGAAGGCATAAAGTGATTTTAGCTCATGAAAAGAAGCATTCACTTATTTTCTTGCTCACCATTTTTCAGTGACATTCAGTGACCGTCATATTAATAAGAAATCCAGTGTAAAACTAATGGAGATTATGGAGACTATGAGAGTTCAGGGATGGTAGCTCTGATCAAGGACAGTGGTATAGTAGCACGTCAGATGAAGCTTTGGAACACAAATGAGGAGATGAAAGGCCTGGAAAGACTGAAGGACTAAAGCGCTGCTGCATCAGTGATTTTAGGTAGAGATGTGGCAAGGGCTAAACCCTGCAAAGCTTTTACTTTATGTTAAGGCTATTTTAAAGTGTATATTCTTGCACTATTAAAAGGATAAACTAGTGTTATGACAAATTTCATTAAAATTTTGAAAACTTGCACAATACTGTTACAACTGGTTAGCATAATTTATTACCATTCACAATTTGAATACCATTCCATACTAGTCAAACAAAAAATGTCTTGTAGATGTATAATGATTAACAATATGTCACTTTATTTATATTCATGTTAATCAGGAGAAGCAGTTGTATGCCTTTGTGTATTTATACAAAAGCTGACCAATTGACTGCTCAGTTACACTGGACTAGGTAAGGGTGAAAATTCTGGATATACAGTTATGTATCTGAGGTTATGACATCATGTACTTGCAATCTTACTGTATTAAACCAGGATTATAATTTTTAACTGAGGCAATGCTTTAAATCAGAAAATAGTTACACACAGAGTTACAGAGTTTTTGCACATAAAAATAAGAAAGTAGAAACACAGATTCAATTGTTTGAATTCAATTGTTGAATTGAAGTCACAGGTGATCCATCTGCTTATGTGCCAACTCCAGAAAGGCTTTTACATTCCTGGTTACTTTTCTTTTCAGAAGAGGCTGCATGACAGCTTTGGGATCAGGGACAACTTTCATCATCTTCTCCTAACAGATCAATCAGATGTTAGTCAATACTGTAGTTACAAAATTATCTGTCAAAATATTGTCTCATGAGCTGCTCAGCACAGCTTATTTCACCAACACATTTCAAAACTGGAAGTTCACAAGCCAGCAGCTGCGGTTGAGTAAAAGACCTTACGTTACAGTCTTTAAAGGCCCAAGTGTTATTTTTATTATTACAAGACTTTATTTACTTTACTTTACTTTGAAGAGGCTACAATGCAGAAGTTCTTTATTTTGAAAGAGCTGCAGCAAGACCTTGGTTTCTACTTTGCAACAAAGGAAAAAGGAAATTGTGAGTGGTGGACTTGGCTTCCATTAAAAAAAAAAAAAAAAGTTTAACACTTTATAAAATATTACAATAATAATGTTTCCTTGTTTGCCAACTTCACTGGCACTGGCAAATACTTCAACCAGACTAAAATTTTCTCTACTTAAGCAGAAATATGAATCCAATGTTGTGCAATAGTATTTTATCATCAGTAACTCCTACAGCCACCCAAATGGAACCAAATTAAGTGGAAACTAGAACCTTTCTCAGTTTAATTCTAGAGAATAATGTGACTTCTATATTTCATAGAAAACCTTTTACTGTACAAGGGCTGTTTCTTGTAGTACAAGCCTTTTGATGTTTTTATCTGTGTAGATTACTAGAGATGGCAATGTTTGTCACTCTCAGTTCCAAAATAACTCGGGCAGCTTTTTTTGTGTACCGCATATATTGGAGGCGAGTTTTAGATCACGTGTTAAGCCTGACCTCCCCTTAAACTTCACTAAATGCAATATCAGGCATTTTGTTCAATTAACAAATTTATTTGGACAAGGCAGCGTGCATGAAAGTCTACTCTGAAGCCCCTAACGCACTATAGAAGTCCAGTGATTCACTTAGACTATGTATAAATAAAATATCTCAACATTTATTCGACTTTTATTCTTAATTTATATATATTTATTCTTAACTTGTAGTGCCCGGGCACACAGCTTCTTCATTTGATGATTGGAAGATCTTTCAAAAGGATTAAGCTGTAGGCTTGGACACTATTTAATTCCCTCCCTCACTCCCTTTCAGTAACAGCTTACTGTGATCAGGGTCATGGTGGCTCAGCCTTTCCCAGGAACAGTGGTTGCGAGACAGAAATACACCTAGAATGGGATGCCAGTCCATCACAATGCTTTTTTTTTTTTTTACTCACTGGGAGCTTTACTTAAAATCATAATCTACAAAATTGTCATGATTGAACAAGTGATGAAAGAACGGATTGCACAAAAGTGTTCTCGAGGATAACCAGAAAAGAGACTATGTTTATAGTGAGCCCATTTCAAAAGAGGTTTCATATTGCTGTTCCTAAAATCTAAATGCTTATTCATCAACAAAACAATGTATTGCACACACAATATTACAACACACAAATGTGTTTCCTTGAAGTGCTTTTCTTGGCGTTGGGTGAACTATGACACGTTAAAAGAACAATTTCTTCTAGTTTTGGTCAATTCCTAGACTTCTGAGCCATTACTTCTAGATGTGTTGTAGGAATAGCGGAGACATAAACAATACAAGCAACCGGTCCGTTTTAATCAGCAGCTTTTTCTTCGTCTTAATCTGCAAATTTTCAAAATGCCTGTGAACATAAAATTCTTACTTAATGAATTAACCCGTAAAAGAAAAAAACTCTTTTAATTAACCAAGGCTGTGCAAAAGCATTTTTTTGGTTCCTTAACTATAGCAATTTTATCCATTTGACAATAAAGTTTGCAGCGGTTTTGTATTTTTCCACATTAATTGTTACACATCGTTACATGCATTCATTCGATAGACGCTTCTGTACTGTACTGGGCGCCACTCACTCTGTAGCAGGCAGGAACACAAGTTGCACAGGAAATTATTTTCAGAAAGAAGATACAGATCATTCATAAGCAGATAAATCAATTATTTAGAGACGTTCACTGGGATCCTGCTGTGCAACAATTTACTTATATATTACTTATTTATATAGGCTTTAGGTACTTTTACACTATGCTATACAGTATATACGTGTCTCACACATACAATGTCTATATAATGTCTGCCTTTTGTGAAAACAGGAAGTCTCCTCTTTTATGATTGGTTAGCACAACTGTCTTCAAGACCATGCTTCTGAGAAATTATTCTGTTTACAAGTTGTGGCTTTTACAATCTCTGAAGAAGTGCGAAAAGAACTGCCACACTGACAGCAATCTTTGCCACCCAAGCAAAAAAAAAAAAAAAAAAAAAAAAAAAAAAAAAAAAAAAAAAAACACCAGTTAGCTCAGAGTGCTTGGTTATTTTATTTTCAGAACGAAAATATTCAGATCTTTTAAACACATTGTTCATTAGAGAGGAATGCAGACGACTACACTGTGTGGCTTCTGGACAAAAAGCACAGAACACTCACGCATGGTAGGCTTTAATCATTGTGAATTATTGCTCTGTACCTGTAATGTGGGCTCATCTTCAGGATAAAGTGGTAAGGCGGGAAGACGCAGAACAGCTTGCTCAGTCAGCTGAATAAACTAGAGGAAGAAATCTGTGTGATTATATGAATAACTACTGAGACGATCCATGGTTGTGACATCATCGTGTACTTTACTGTAGTGTTATAAATGGCAGCCACCAGCGGACAGAACACGTCAGTATTCAAGCAAGTTTTTCAGACTAGATTGACAAACCATCCAACTTTTGTCAGAATAGCTCTAACATCTGCAGCAACATTCTTTTATGACTTTTTTTTTTTTTTTTTTTTTTTTAAAACCAAAGGAGACAACCACATCCCTATCAAAACACAGTTTAAAAAACTGTCAAATTATAGCTTTTAACATGTCTGGAATGCTCCACAGCCATTACAAAGTATTATATGCATCTCCTTTAGCTGCGGTTTGTGATTAAGGCATGTCATGACACCACCACCTAAATTTACTGTTTCATTTAGTCTCCAGTATGAATCACCAACAAAACTGCATCAAGACTTCAATGTCAAACATTTATGTCAATTCAGTCATCTACGCACCGGATAATGGTTCAAAAGATTGTTAACTAGAGACAAATTATGAAAACCTCAAGACATTTAAAGTATGCTTATAAAAGGAATAACTTCCCTCTGATCTGAAACATAACGGCAACTTAACTCCGTGGGACTCGTTGCCAAACTGTATTTATCTGAATAGTTAAAGGGGTTCTTCCTGAAACCCTCTCTGATTTAAAAAAAAAAAAAAAAAAAAAAAAAAAAAAAAAAAAGACTATTGTAGGTTCCCCCAAGATTAAACTTTTTTAAGGAAATTACTTGTGCTTGAAAGCAGATTTACAAAAAAAAATTCTGATCTACAGATCGTGATTAATAATTTGAGCAAAACGATTTTACTGAAGCTTTAGAGATTTTAGATTTAGAGACAAAAAACCCACTCATTCATTATGATTAATAATTATTCAACAAAGAAACATGGATTCATTTCATTAGCTCAGACTTTAGATGATTGTATACTTTCGGTCTTATCAGTTCAAAAGAAAAGATGACTCGGTCGGTGAATTTTAGAGCAGACATGAACATTGCAGCAGCTTCTAAACGTCCGACTAACTCACCCGGGAGAAAACTGTTGTTGCTAATCATTAACTGTTATTATTACTCATTATTTTCCCCAATAGTTAGTAGCTGAAGGTGATTTAGCAGATAAATTTGCTGTGATTTTTTGGTAAACATAAACAATTTTTTTATTGCACGTTAGCCTTTAGTGCATACCTTCTGTGCATTTAACTCTTCTTCCTCCAGTTTGGCCCTCATGATCCTGCACTTCTGCTCCAAACTGTCCATCTTTACCTGCATCTGCTCCAGTTGCCTAACCACCACCTGGCTGCTCTCCTTAAAGCAAAAACCCACATCACAGACTCAGCACAGCGTCAGTGCACACTACACAGCAATATCACAACCAAATCTGCAATTACAGCTTGTGCAGTTGGTCACTGTGATTAACAGGCTGCTATTCTATGAAGCAAGCCAAGTAAATGACCCAGCGAGCCAGTGTCCACTGTCGCCTCAGACTCCTGCCCCTCAGACTGACGGATGTGAAACCCGATGAGGTCTTCAGCTCTTGTAGCTCATCTGCCTCAAGGTTTGAAACTGCTGTGTGATCGGAGATGCTTTTCTGCTTACCGTGTTTGCACATGGTAAGTTATTTGAACTATTTGAGTAGTTGAGCCATTACCCATTGACCTCTCTTATCTACAGAGTGTTTCCTCCCACAAACTGCTACTCACTGGGTGTTTCTTTTTCACATCTTCCTGTATAAACTCTAGAGGCTGACAGTCATTGAGGAGAAAATCATTGAGGTCACATATTTCCCCCATTCTGATATTTGATGTGAACGTTAACTGGAGCTCTTGCCTGTATCCACATGATTATGTGTGTTTGATTGGCTGATTAGATAATTGTATGAATGATGTTCCGCTTTGTTTCACCAAGTGGTATGATCTCAAAGACAGACAAAATGCTCAGTGATATGCTCCTGAAATACTGAGGGACTTTTTAAATGAAACTGGACACTGCTGTTTTTTTTATCGTTATCTTGTTCTGTTGTCGCACTTACCAGATCATACATTTTATAAAAGGTTATTCTACCAACCAATAAAAATCCAACTGTTTTCTTATACTACATTTCGGAACATAAACATGACCATATTAATGTATGGATGTTAATATTAATGTCACGCGACCTAAAGTGCAACCATCTAAATCACCAGAATTTCAATCCTTGAATGTGGTTTTTTTCCATAAAGAAAAGATGTTTCATAAAAGAAAAGCTAGAGATGTCCAAACCATTTGTAGATGTTTGGTGCCGTTTCAAAGACCTTTTGCGTCATTTGGAGACATTTTACAAGGAATGTAACAATACAGCATATCGTATTGTTTCATTCAACACAATTTGATTAAGCTGCACACTGAACAATACATTCAACAGACTGTGCAATAAACCAGGCAGATGATTCATAATAAAATGCATTCAAATTTCATGAGGTGAAATAAACACTTAAACCTAATCAAGCCTGCACTCCGGCCTCTGAAAAAGTAACTTCATTTGTATCTCAAATAAAATCACACTTGTTCTAAACACACCATGAGCCAGTATGCTAGCATATTAGTGTAGAAACTCCTACGTTCAGCAGAAAGCAGAAGATTCCACAAAGCCTTCATGGTCTGGTGTATGGGAAGACTTTGGCTTCTTGGTAAATTACGAGGGAGACGGCCAGTGGGTGGTGGAGCGAAACATTACAGTGTGCCAAATCTGAAACCTAAGGCACATATTCAGGCAATACTTATTTGTGCTGTACTGAAAATCATTATAATCATTTTAATAATCATTATACTGCACTGAACTTTGTGTATCGTTACTAATCCTTTACCGGTGTCATTTTACAGAGTTTTGTTGTTACAGATAACTCCTTCAAATTTTGGCTGCTTATGGACAAACAAGTGCTGCATTACTGTAAGCAATATTGAACTAGAACAAACATTTACTTCAAAGGCTTGTTTATAGAAAAAAAAAAAAAAAAAAAAAGGTTTTCCACTCTGAATACATTGCCCATTGGAAGATAGCTAAAAGAGCATGTCGGACCTGATGCCAAAGGCATCAACAAGTCTATTCCTACTTGTAACAAATTTGTATGGCAAAAATACCCTTAAAATATTCTTCAAAGTCCTGCTGGGTCAGTTATTTTATGAGCTTTATATCATGTGCTTCTAAAGTTGGCATTTGAATGTTTCACGGTTCGTAAAGACGCATAAGAATTCATTTTATTTATAGATCTTATTAAAAATCTGCATAGGACGTTTCTTACTATTTTACCTCTAATGCCGTGATTTTTTTTTTGCCATGCTTAACCTTCTGGTTTTCTCTGTGGAACTCCTGGGACACATGTAGCAGGTTTCCATGTTTCGGAGGTGGCACAGGGAGTTGAGAACATTTAGCCAGGAACCTGAAATTAGAAATCGTTTTAAAAATAAGCTAATTTTTCTAATAAACAGCTTCAAAATACATCAGAGAAAGACATGATCATAGACAAGTTTGCATGTCTTACTGGTCTTTCAAGGAGTTAAGGTGCTTCTGTGATTCCTGTTTTTCTTTTGTTTTCATTGTGAGAACAGATCTGGCAAGGACAAGAAAGACACTCAAATGCTGAAACATAATAAATCTAGTAATTCATTTTAATAAAAGGTTACCAGGTTGCTCACAATATTGACAAACTCAGCATGTTTTCGAGGACGATGATGGAGGACTTGGCCAATGGTTTCCACTTCTCCTGACCTTTCACCTTTCTCAGTTCTGTGGATGCTGAGTCAAAAGAAGAGGAAGGTAAGAACAATTAGGCAACAGAGTTATCAGATAGACATATGTCAATGTCCAAGCTGTGTTGAGTAGCACTGTTTGGCTTTAAGACATGCAAGTCTAAATCACACTTGAGCAGAAATGCTCAAGGTCATGCACAAGCTCGCTTCTGGGTTTGTTTGGGGGAAGCGTTTGCACATTGACCAATTTCTTACAAACAGCAGATGAGTTATGCAAATCATATAGTCTTGAACATCCTGTTTCCAGGGAAATATGAGCTTAAAAATGTGTACATGTAATATTCGCTCTCCCCAACATCATACTTCAAGAGAAGCAGGGTGTTTCATAGAAACGTCCTGCATCAGCTTTACAAAGTGCCCTTTTTCATTTCTTTTTTTCAGAATCACCATGCAGCATGGTTCAGATACACTCGACAAATAACACAACACATGGGATAAAAGTACAGCCAGCAAGTAAAAACTAGTAAAAGAGCAGAGGTTAAAATAAACAAATGAATAAATAAAAATTAAACTCATGGTCAAACACCATGTAAATAGTAAAAGATCAATAAAATGAAGTAAAATAGGTTAAAATAAAACAAGCACATTAAGAGCGTTTAAGGGGTGATTGCGTTCTATGATATGCTGTAATGAAGGACAAAAAGATGGATTTTTAATCTTGATTAAATAAATCTTTTGGTGATGCTTCTCTAGCATGTAACAGAAGGCCATTTCAGAGACAAGGTGCTTGGTAGGCAAATGCTCCGTGACAAAGTGATTTTTTCCTTATAACAAAGAGACCAGCATCAAGACAGCGAAGAGGGCGTAGTGGTGTGTAGGGTGCAATTAACTCAGATAAATAAGTCCATGCAAAGCCTTAGAAGTTAACAGAAGGACTTTACTGTACTAACTTGTACTGGGAACCAGTGAAGAGAATGAAGCTGTTTTCACCTCCTGCCCGCTCACATAAGGTTTATATTATTTCCTGTTCTCAAAGGTGCAAAATTGGAAATAATAGGTACAAAATCCATTATATACACTATATTCTCAAAAGTTTGTGGACACCTGACTATCACACCCATATGTGATTTTTTTCACAAACAAAGTTGGAAGCACACAATTTTACACAATGTCTGTATGCTTTCGAATTACAATTTCCCTTCACTGGAGGACCCAAACCTGTTCCACATGGCAACGCCCCTGTGCACAATGCGAGCTTCATGGAGGCATGGTTTGCCAAGGTAGGAGTTGAAGAACTCGAGTGATCCTGCACAGAGCCCTGACCTCGACCCCACTGAACACCTTTGGGATGAACACCGACTGCACTCCAGACCTCCACACCAATATCAGCGCCTGATCTCACTAACGCTCTTGTAGCTGAATGAACACAAATCCCCACAGCCATGCTCCAAACTCTAGTGGAAAGTCTTCCTAGAAAATTGGAGACAGTTATAGCAGTAAAAGGGGGGAATAATACCATGTAAATGGCCAGGGTTGGTTATAATGTGAGATAGGTGTCCACATAGAGTATCTGTTTAAGGTTTCTTTCCTTTTGGTCACACACACCAGTTCATTTGCTGTGAGCACTGTGTTCAGGTGGAACAGATTTGCACCTAGATTCACATCACGATATCTAGACGCATTCTTTATTCAAACTGTCCCCTGTGTTCACATGTGAGGAAGTGGTCATCATCAATAACGCTGTGGAAAACAGAAAGCAGTACCTAGAATACTATTATTGAAAGTAAATTACCTGACCTGTATGGCATGAAACAGAAATGTCTTGTTTATTACAGGCAACATGAACAGATTTGCCTAGTTGTCCAAACTCACCTTTCTTTCTTGGCTTATCTTGTGCAATCTCACTGTTAGGTAATGGTTTCTACAAGTACAGGAAACATGTACGTTGTCTCATTTCCCTTCATTTGCACAATAATGTATTATGTAAACTGGAAATAAAGCGTGGCCAGAATAAAGTAATGATTCAGTCTTACTTGCTGTAATCTTTTCCCATCTCTGCCTGTGCCTTTAGGACCCTGAGTTGATGCTCTGCATGAACCTCGAGCTGGCTTCATCTTGTACAAAAACACATAACAGATATGAAAGAGATTTTCAGACACTTATGATGTTTATATTATTTAAAAATGACCCTTACGTTAGCAAGCAAGAACTCTTTTCGTTGTTTTAAAACTCCCTACACTCACACAAATGAGTACCTAAGTAACAGTTAATGTATTAGCAAGGAACAAGTGACTATATTAGCTTTAACTGTGTATGTGGGTTTTATAAGTACTTTAATAATAACCAAACCTAGCTAGCGTCATATAAACAAACTTAGCTAAAGCTATGTCTGAAACCTAACTAACGCGCAGTAATTTATTATGTATAAAACATGATTTTTCAGTGTCACATGAAAATATAACCACGTAATGCTTTGAGAATGTTATTCTACATTAATTGTTTCTGTTTACATACTCACCGTTTTCGCGGCTATGTTTCAAAGCTTGTGCGCATGCCCAGTGAATACCGTTCCGCTTCCGGAAACCATGTTAAGAAGGTCACCATGTTAAGAAGACATGTTAGGAAGGTCAAAAATAAGGAAACGTGATGGACACCGGGTAGTTGTATGTAAACAAATGTTGTCGGCAGAAGAAAAGAAGCGGAACGGAACTGATTAATTAAATGCATGATTAATTTATTGCTAGATTAATTTTATTTCCATTGTTTCTATGATCGACTCTTGCATCTCAGTAGTCTATATATTGGTGGGGTGTCCCACTGATATTTCATTTACAAATATGTTTATAAAGGAAATGTAAAAGACATTTTAAACATAAGTAAAGCATTCTTCACAACAGCATATGTGCATGTTTAGATAGATATATCAAAACATTAAATATAGCCTCAGGTCCCGATCTGCGGGGTCCAAGCATTCCACAGAAGGCACTTACGGACCGGAGGAACTTCTCATAGTCCTTAGAACTGTTGCAGGAAGTGTGTTCACACCAAAGGAACTGAGACTGATTATAGTTCTTAGAACACTGTTTTTAGGGACTTTTTAGCTTTGGAGCAGGTACTCTCCAAAAACAATAGGAACCATGAGAAACGTGTGTGTATGGTGAATGGTCCAGATGTAAGTATAATAAGATTCTTCAAGTTATGCAGTCAGGTTTTTCTTTTTATTAGTCAGTGTGCATTACAAAAACAGACAGAAACTTACACAAATGCGCTGTTAACCTTGTCATTTGCTTGCCAAAGGTGGCCATGTTTAATCCATTAGGTCATCCTCAAAAATCCATTAACAGACCAGCACATAGATAGTCATACATAGATAAATAGACGCATAGATAGTAGCACAAATGTAAGTAATGCTCCACCTCATTGGTATTGATTGACAAATGGTGGTCATATTGTTTACAAATGCCAACATGTTTTTAATAATTAATGAAGTTCACACTCTGATGAGTAGTTTATAGGTAGTTACTTCAAGATGGATCCCAACACCCCAGCTGCACCACCGCCAGTTACACTAGCAATCATGCAGCCAGTGACTTAGCTGTTGGAAGGTTTGCTCACCTTAAGTGAGAGGTCATAGAAGAAGCTTGATGCATGTCTTTCTTGTACCCTGAGAGATCGTGGGTCCAATCGAGCAGTGCTAGAGGCTCAGAGGAAGTGTTGTGCAGAGGGTACATGGGGTATATGGTTTTGTAAGCAAACATCAGTGTTTTATATCTGATGTAGTCAGCTACAGGAAGCCAGGAAAGATGGTGTAGCAATGGGCTAGAGTAGGGGAACTTGAAGAGCTTTAAAACAAGTCATGCAGCTACATTCAGGATCGGTTGCAGAGGATGAGAATACATAAAGAATACATGGTGATATGACTGTGGACTGATTTGAGAGAACAAAAAGAAAGCAGTGACTCAAGATGAATCAGAGTAACAGACAGTATCTTGCATGCACTGCACGGAGCATAGGTGTTTGCTAAACTGGATGCTCAAAAAGGATTTTGGCAAATTAACTTAGTCCCCGAGTCAAGCAAAACGAGTCACAGGGACCCTTGTTTTTATTTATATCACACACACATTTGTCTTACAATCCTTGCGAAGACATTCTGTTGACATAATTATTGACCCAGCTAATTAATACTGTGCTTACACCTAACACTAACCCTAACCTCAGAGAGTTAAAACAGTTTTCCTTGTGAAGAGCAGCCAAGCATCCCCACAAGGGTCACTTTGACTCATTTGCTGTATCGTGCCACATTTGACTACTTTATTGCACACGTTGAGTGCTATTGTTTCAGCAGTGTTCTGTTTGAATTGTCCAGTGCTTCAGAAATTTATCAGAAGGTTATGGACTGTTAGGTCCAAGGTTATGTGGTATGCCAGTAGATGTCTGGTATTTAGATGATCTAGTAATGTATACAGAAAGTGGTTCTGAGCTGCAACTAGTGCTCAGAAAAGTAGGTTATTGAGTAGGAGTGCCTCCATTCTTCTAACACAGCATTGATTCCCAGCAGTTCTCTGATTCCTACACTTATTTTGGCTGAGATCAAGATCCTGGAGTAGAAAGCATATGAGTAAAGTTTTGAGGGATTATTGTGGCATTGTGTTGTCACTGTAACAGAATTTTTTCTTTGATACCAATACCAACTTGTTTGATACTAATACGATACTATGGGAAAAAATATTCTTTTCCAGTTATCAGTTTATCCGTTCATCCATGCCTCATCTATACAGTTTATCCATCAGGGTTGTGGAAGAAGCTGAAGACAATCCCAGCTGACTTCAGGCAAGAAGCAGGGTATGCCCTGGGAAGGTCGCCATATTGCAGGGCTACCACAGAAACACACAATTTAGAGTAGGTACAATTATATACTTTATAGCAATTTGAAAAGTACTCCACATTTCCATTACTTTGTAAAAGATAAAAGCACACCAAAGGTACAGTACATGTACTCTTGAATCTACCAACCCAAATGGCAAAGAATGGTACAGTTTAGCATCCTTTTTTCTGAGTCTTCCATGTCTTTTTAATTAATTCATTGGGACTGAACTTGGCTTCTTATTTGCCAGTAAAATATGTTTGAACAAACTGTATGTTTGCTTTTATAATTCTTCATAGACTAATATCAATCTATATAATCTATAAACAATAATACTGTATTTGCATTTATAAAAGTGATGAACAAGATAATAATGAGTGACTTTAAATATTATAATGAAGATGAAGTTGACCAACAGTTTTGTTGTTAGCAACGTGCACTCTCAAAAATGGTATAATGCAAAATTGTACAAGTAGTTTTGGAAACGCTAGCACATAGGGACTATCCTATCTAACATTTTCATCATATTAGAAGGTCAGGATGTTTTTAGCAAAATGTTTTCTTTAATTTGAGGTGATCTTGAGATTACCATAGTTATCTGCAAGGTAGGCAAAATTCCTGCTCTTTTCGAAAAGCTGTGGGCATGAAAGGAAACCAGGTGTGTTGAGGAAACCACCTCAACCATGAATTTATCACACTATACTGTGTGTGGTTTTTCTGTCACTGTGCACTCTTGATAAGCAACAAATACAATGTGATTTGCCAAGGGAATGATATCATGATATTTGGTTTACCTTAGTGAAGTGACATGAGA
>JAQQZR010000010.1:10671002-10695221 GCA_030068235.1 Notoglanidium macrostoma | reverse complement strand
CCTGGGTGACCCGGGGATCGAACCCAGGACCTTCTTGCTGTGAGGCGACAGTGCTAACCACTGCACCACCGTGCTGCCGTAGTTGTTTATTGGTTGGAGAAAAATTCATTATAAATTGAAGTCAGATATTAATGCATTGTATTAATACAATTATTAATCTATTAATAAATTAATACACACATTTATCCAGTGCCAATTGGCTTTGGGATATCAGAGTATTACACACTGCAGTTTGGAATTAGTTATACAGCATGGCCAATGGGCACTGGAACAAGGATGTGATTATGCATTGGGAATGAATTGGGAGTTGTTAGGTTTGTTAGGCAGTGTGAAGTCAGTGATTCTATGACCTCACCTGCACTGTGATTTTAGGTGTTTATCATGAGTGTGATCATAGAAATTCTGGGACTTTATTTGTAAAATGAAATCTGATTTGATGAGCATCTCATGAGCATTGTGACGTTAGAGATTTTAGTAGTTCATTTTGTGTGACCTGCTGATAGGGCTAAAGAGAAGAACCTTTTTTCATATCAATTTAACCTTGACATTTCTAATAGTGTACAGAGGACACCATTCTTATTTCTGGAAATGGCATGAATACATGATTCATCCAGTTGTTTATAATGATAAAATGACTAAAATCCCTGGATGGTCTGTGCATCTTCATGCTTTTTGTTCTCCACTGCTACTTTTCTGACAGGTTATGTATAATTATAAAGGTACATATTTTGCTACAAAATAAGAGGCTCATGTATTAGCGTCTGGGGGATAGTTTATAACAATAGCCTTTGAGTGTACTGCCTTCTTCATCCTCTTAAATGTGTCTCTTGTTTGAATCTTATATGAATATTATTAAACAATATGAATAGTAAAATGTCTGTTGCTCCCTTATCTGCTTATTGGGGAGCTATAGACTAATCGTCTGACGAGATGAAAATCATTTAGCAATATTATCTATTCTCCTTTTTATTTGGGCATGTTCAAAAACATCTGTCTTGTTGGAATGTTTCACTAATTAACAGCAACAGTGGCTCAAATGCTCACACATTTTGGTGGTGCAAGCTGACATGAATAACAGCATAGCCTCAAACAAAATTAAGTTGAGAGGCTAACACAGATCTCTCCATAGGCTACTATCTAGTAGGTTTTTAGAGTATCCCTGCAATATGCAGTTGAGACTCAACAGCATGCAGTCGTCTAACATATAGTATAGCAAATGTGTTTGAGGAAAGGTGATGACAGGATGTTGGTGAAACTAGCATGGCAATTCAGCCTGTCGCACCTCGCCAGTGTCTGGGTTCCAGCTTCAGGGTCCACATCCTTCATTGATGTTTCACCTCTTTAATCCCAGGACATTTCAGCATGTTGGGGCAGTGGTCAGGGACATCTGCCTCCCTCCCCTGCAGCTGAATTTTAGATCTTATCGATTTCACGTTAGATGATTTCACTAGTTAAGTTCTCAGTTCCCCCAGCCCTTGTCTTTCCTTTGTAGCCAGAGCCTGAAGCTTCCCTTTTCTCTCTCTTCAGCAAGGTCTTTTAGGATCTTTTTGAGCTTTGGAGACATGACACCAATGTCTCTCTGGAGGTACCTGGTTGATTTCCACTGGATAGGTTGTTATACACTAGCCAGTCGCTTGGAATTCTGCCACAAGATCAGCATATCATGATTTTTTCCTTTCGTAGGCTTCCTTGATGCCCTCTTTCACAAAACTGTCAGCTCTAACAACAAGACACGCTACTCAGTTCCAAACCACTGGATGATTTTAGGTCTCTTGTGGTGATGGTGATATCATTGGGGAACCATAGATGCTTGTTCTTCCCTGGGGCCAAGACTGATGTTTTTCCTTGAGCAGGCCAGCTCTGCTCATATAGTCTGCCGTGATGAAGTGGATGTGCTGTCTCTGGTGACATTGGGGCTTCTCATTTGCTAGCACTCTCATTCTCTATGTGAGTTCTGCCAGTTTCCTCAGCACCTTGTTGTGTTACCAGCTGTAATGACCCTGTGCCATGGCAGCCTTACAACCACACAGGATGTGGTGGAGATTTGCCTGAGCAGTTTCACACAGGCCACAGCTCTCTTCTGAGACAAACCACGTCAGATTGGTTGCGATAGGGAGGGTATCATATGTGACTGTGAGAAGGAAGTTCAGTCTAGTCTGAGGGATCTTCTAAAGGTCACTCCATCCCACTGGTCTTGGAAGAATGCCCTCCCACTTTGTCCACTGTCCCTGTTCACATTGACTGACAGACTTCACCAAGAACCTTTTCTATGCTTGTCACTTCTGTGATGATCATGGTCTTTTGCTCCTTCACTTTGATCTGGTCTTTGTGGGTTCCCTCAGCCCAGGTCAAGTCTTCCTTCCAAGAGTTTAGAGGTTGTTTTTTTTTTTAACTAGCCTAAACTGGCAACCCTGTCATTAATATTCGTTGAAAAAAGCAGATAAGATAATTACATTTGCCTAGATATGCTTTATTGTCCCCTCAGAGATATTTGTCTTTGCCACATGCATTTGGAACATACAGTACATAAACACACATAAAATGAGATGTTGCATAGCCTTCAAGCCTATTTATGTATTCCTTCTTTCATGACAGTGAAGGCAAGCTATTATTTTAATTTCACCTTGAGATTAAAATACAATACTTGTATCCCATAACTCTCTAACAGGCTTGGGGAGTAAAGGAATACATGGAATGGCATTACATAATTAGGATACAAAAAAAGGTAACTGTATTCTGTTATAGTTACAGAAAAAAAGTCATAATTATATTACCAATACATTTAGTAAAAATGGAGATAATTTACGGGATTAAAATTTTTAAATGCATAAGGGCTTCAACAACTAATCAACAAAATCAATAAAAAATCGCATAATAAAAATAATTGCAAGTAATTTCATTATTAGTTGAACTGCGTTATAAAGCAAACTGCGCACACGCCACGTCACTTCATTAAAACATTTGAGTGAAATTGAGGAGCAGAAACATCAGTAGGACTTTCTGTATGGTATGAAACTCTTTACAGTACACTACCCTGCTGGCCTCATGCATAACTTGTGTTTTAATGTGAGTAATATTATCATTCGTTTGTGAGAATGTAAGGAGAAGAGTGATGTTCCTGCTTCAACTGTCCAGAACAGCTTTGTTTTGTTAAGCAGCAACTAGGGAAGCTATTTTTATCAATTAGCTTAAAAAAGTAAAAAGTTAAACTATCCTGTTTTTTCAACCTTGCTTTCAGTTCACAAGTCGATCCCAAAAGGAGTCAATTCACTAATCCCAGGCTTTGAAAACTAAGAGTCAAATGCAAATCTTTGGAGTCAATTCCACACACTGAAAATGATTCGCCTCACGCACGCACACAGCAAGCAAAATGAACTTAGCATGGGAGAGTCTCAGTGAGCGAAACAGGCAGCTGATATTGCTTTATCTTTATTTTGAATTTGTCGGTTCGAAATTTGAACAAATTATGGTATGAAATACAGACACACAGCTGCAAAAAGTGTGGTAAGTGATTAAAAAAAGTGATCAGCAGTAAACAATGTAGGCTACATACAGTCACCTTGGGTCAGTGTGAGTGTTTATTCAGTACCATTCATATATAATGTTTATACTGAATGAGTATCATTTGGTCGACATTGACACCTGGCAATATTCTCATGCTGTGACAGATTATCTGATAAATGTCATTAATGCTCTAATTAGTGAACTGCTATTTAATTATGCCTAGTTAAGAAAAAGTAGAAGTGCTGATTAAAATGCTGCAAATAAATAATTTAAAAAATACCTTTTTGTATGTATATTTTTAAAAATAAAACCAATTGAATAATCAAGGAAAGATTATTCAATTAACACGCTAAAAATAATCAAATAAAAAATACGTATCAAAAAAATAATAAAAAATAATCGGTAGAAGGATACACTACCATGTATGTGTGCACAAAATACTTCATGAGTCTTACATCACCACTTTGGTCTGGAGTGAAATCATATCTAATCTTACAGTTACGAATTCATTATCTTGGTCTCTGGTGAAAAAGTCTGTTCACTGGGTGGAAATTTAACGATTATTTTGTCTTTAAAGCAGAAAAGAACAACACAGTATAGTGGAAGTTCTGCCTTCCAGCTATGAAGATCCTGCCATCATCCACATATTTGGTATTGAGGAAATCCAAAGTAACAGATAGTAACCTGTTACATTAATTTAATTTTGTGGTAATTAGATTAGGCCACTGACTACATTTTTTAGCAGGTAATTAGGAATTGTATCGGAATACATTTTTAATGTAACCCTCCCAACCCTGCTCTCTAAAACCACTCAGTAAAACAAAATTGTTTTCTGGCTGATCCCATACACTCTGAGCTTACACAAGAAATATAGTTTGGAGCACTCTCACTATCATAGTAGCTAAATTTTGCTCTATTATGTTTCTTTGCTGCCTCCTGGCTTCCTATAGGAGGTACTTACATTCCTTTTGTGTTTGTCTCAGCTGTACTTGGTGATGATTCCTAAAAGCTGTTTTTTTCTGTTGAGGAAGTCTTGAACTTGATTTTATATGTGTATTATGTGTGGCTTGTTGTTGGGATATACAGTTATGTCCTTTTTAGTGTGCATGATGTCCACTCTCATGTTTACTATACTGCACTTTACTTTTCCATGTCTTATACTTGACATAATTATAAAAGCCAGCTTAGAAAGCCTCAACTTCACAGTTTTAATCTACAGCAACTGCAGCTGATATTAGACGTAGTCTGATATAGTGGATGCCACTCTCACTTTCCAGTCCACATAGTACTGTAAATACTGGGCATACTGGGGATAGCAAAGATCAACTGGTTCCACTTCATGGAACACTGTGAGATCAACCAGCTAATTCACAAAAGGCAGGGACATGATCTTAAGCAGGAACCCCTACACAGGTTCAGCCACAAGGTTCCTAAATCATCTGGCCACCAAAGTGTGCATGGTTGGATCATTGCTAATATAGACAAAAGACAAAGTGATTGCCAGCAAGAAGCCATTCTTTAGTGAAATCCATTTTAGATCATTTAAAGCTCAGTTTATGAACTGGAGTGATGTAGCCAGAATTCACACACCTGCTTCTCCCTCTTAGGGATGTAAGCCACAACCACAAGACTTTCTCATCCATCCTAATGAGTCTTGGCACAGCATGGCAATGGTTTGCTTCCTACCTGGTAGGTCTGTCATATCAGGTGACATGGAGGGCATCCACATCTGCCCCATGCAGAATCTCCACCGGTGTCTCAGTATTTGGTCCTCTTATGTTCTCCCTCTATACTCAATCTCTTGGTGAGGCTATATCCATGCATGGGTACTCGTGTCACTTCTATGCAGATGACACTCAACTTATTCTCTCTTCTCCTCCCTCAGACACTCATGTTTCCATTCAGTTCTCAGCATGTCTGGCAGACATGGATAGCAGGTCATCGGCTGAAACTCAACCCAAGCAAAGCGGAACTGCTGCTCATACCAACTGATTTATCCCCATATCAAGATCTTGTAGTCTCCCTGGACAACTCTCTGATCTCACCTTCAGTCACTGCACACAACTTTGGAGTAGCCATGGACAATTACATGTCCTTTTATTTCTCCTTTTCAACATCAGAAGGATGCATATATTTCTTTCCACACAAGCCACTATGTACTTGTTTAGTCCCTTGTCATTTCATGTCCTCTGCAACTGATCCAGAATGCAGCTTTTCAACTTTCCTACATTCTCCCATACCATCCCATTGCTACAGTTCCTCCACTGGCTTCCTGTAGATGCCACATCAGATTCAAAACACTGATGCTTGCCTACAAAACCAAAAATGGACCAGCGTCCTCCTACCTCAAAGCACTTAACACATCCCACACAGCAAACTGTCCCTCTGATCCCCTAGCACTGCTCGACTGGTCCCACCATCTCTCAAGGTACAAGGAAGGAAGACTTCTAGACTCTGCTCTGTTGAATGAATTTTCCTTAGATATCCGAAAGCTGAATAACTGGCCATTTTCAAACAATGTCTAAAGACCAGCCTATTCCTGAAGTACTTAGATTAGCACTGTCAGTATTTAAAAAACATCTTGTGTCTGTATGCTTTTCTTACTACAACCAAAATTCCAGAAAAGTTGGGATGTTCTTTAAAGTGGAATAAAATGAAAACTAAAAGACTTTCAAATCACATGAGCCAATATTTTATTCACAACAGAACATAGATAACAAATGTTCAAACTGGGAAATTGTACACTTTTATCCACTAAATGAGCACATTTCAAATTTAATGCCTGCTACCGGTCTCAAAAAAGTTGGCACGGGGGCAACAAATGGCTGGAAATGCAAGAAAGTTTAGAAAGATTCAGCTGGGAGAACATCTAGCAATGAATTAAGTAAATTGATATCAGGTCTGTAACATGATTAGCTATAAAAGGGATGTCTTAGAGAGGTGGAGTCTCTCAGAAGTAAAGATGGGCAGAGGCTCTCTAATCTGTGAAAGAGTGTGTAAAAAGATTGTGGAATACTTTTAAAAAAAATGTTCCTCAATGTCAAATTACAAAGGCTTTGCAAATCTCATCATCTACAGTGCATAACATCATCAAAAGATTCAGAGAAACTGGAGATATCTCTGAGATAAGACTCATTTGAAATGGACTGTTTCAAAGTGGGAAAGTGTTCTATGGTCAGACGAATCCAAATTTGACATTCTTCAATGCCGTGTCCTGAACTGAGTGTTCAGTTCAGAATCCAGCATCTCTGATGGTATGAGCAGCTTGCATGTTTTGGAAGGAACTATGAATGCTGAAAGGTATATAAAGGTTTTAGAGCAACATATGCTCCCCTCCAGACGACATCTATTTCAGGGAAGACCTTGTGTATTTCAGCAGGACAATGCAAAACCACATACTGCAGCCATTACAACAGCATGGCTTCGTTGGAGAAGACTCTGGGTGCTGAATTGGCCACCTGCAGTCCAGATCTTTCACCTATGGAGAACATTTGCGCATCATTAAACTAAAAATACATCAAAGATGGGCAATGGAGCAATGGAAGAAGGTGGCCTGGTCTGATATATCATGTACTCTTTTACATCATGTGGATGGCCAGGAGAAGAGATGGCACCAGGACGCACTATGGGAAGAAGTCAAGCCGGCAGAGGCAGTGTGATGCCCCAGGCAATGTTCTGCTGGGAAACCTTGGGTCCTAGCATTCATGTTACTCAGACACATACCACCTACCTAAGCATTGCTGCAGAACAAGTATGCCACTTCATGGCGATGGTAGTCCCTAATTTCTGTGGCCTCGTTCAGCAGGATAATGGTACACTGCAAAAATTGTTCAGGAACAGTTTGAAGAACATGACAAAGTGTTTAAGATGTTGACTTGGCCTCCAAATTCCACAGATCTCATTCAGATCTGGCATCTGTGGGATGTGCTGGATTAATAAGCGGTCCATGGAGGTCCCACCTCACAATTTACAGGACTTAAAGGATCTGCTACTAACGTCTTGGTGCCTGATACCACAGCACAACTTCAGACGTCTTGTGGAGTTCACAACTTGACGGGTGAGAGCTGTTTTGGCAGCACAAGGGGGACCTGCACAATACTAGCCAGGTGTTTTTAATGATGTGGCTGATTGGTATATATTGGGCCTTTACAAATTGCAAGTGGTAGTGACTTTGAATGCTTATCATGAGTTAATGATCATTATTATATGCACAGCATTTAAATGTGTGATCCTAATCTCACATTCAAAACCCACAGACAAAACCAGCAGGCTATGAACAGGATATTGAAGAAAATAAAGTTTGCACCTTGTTTTTCACAGTGTTAGTAAAGGTTTTTCAGCCTACCATGCTTCAACAATTTGGAAAAAATTATTGATGTACCGTGTTAATAAAAACTTGTGAAAGAGAACGTCTTCAAGCTTCAGGACACCGCCTTCTTGTATGGATCTTACAAAGTGTCGATGTTAAGAAAAAGGAGTGAGAGACTGTAATCACTTTGCATTTAAGAGGATCAGGAAAATGAACCTTTTAGTTACCATTTACTTCACGTGCCAAAAAATCCTGGCTCTAGAAAGGGTTCTTTGCCTTAATTAAAGCTGCAATACATGCAATACAATACAGGCTTCTACATAGTACAACAGTTTTGCTCATCAGTTTCAGACTTCTAACGTCTTGACAGCAGAGAGTCAGCCTCATTTATCAAACTGAAATTGAACAGACTTATTCATAAATCATTCATAGGTGCATTTACACAAGAAACTTGATGTTAATTTTTTAAAAATCACCTAATTTTGGAAATATGTTCATATCCTACTCGTGTTCCTGAGTGTGTTTTAATGTACACATAATAGACTGACTATTGTAAGCCTCAACTGATTGACTTCGAAACTTGCATGGATTATACTGTCAAATTTAAATTGGTTATTTTTATTATATTTGCAGGATTGAACGGACACCCTTATCCAAAGTGACTTATATACAGTGGCTTGAAAAACGTATTCATCCCGCTGTAATTTATTCGATTTTACTGAACAACAAATGATACATTCAAATATTCTTCCAATGTCTTCCTATTTTTATTGCAAACTTGTGTTCTTTTAAAGTGAATTTTCAAATTCTAAATAAACGATTGGTCATCAGGTACTTCAAAGAAAATAAAAAAACTGAAAAATGCTGCATGTGTAAATATTCTAGGCTCTGGAAGCTCCAGATGAATGATACTGTAATCTGTTTCTGCATTTTGAGTTTTGTTTCACTGCTAAATATTGTTTTATTGCCAGTGAATCTAAATAACCTTCACCTTTCCACCCACATAACACCTGCCTTTCTGCTTTTTCTTTCATTGTTTCCAGCCCTCTGGGTGCTTGACCTTTGTAGTCATCTCTAAATGAATGAGCTGTATCAGGAATGTGCACTTTATAGGTGATGAACACGCAAACCGGTACAAAGAAAATCAGTCTCTCTGAAACTTATAAATCTGGTGGAAAAATTTAGCTCAGTTTGGCTTATGCAAACATTTACTCACAACTTTACTAAAAAATTGATAAATGCAGCTCTGTGTAAGTATGCTTTAATATATAAAAGATTCAGAAACACTTTTCACACACAGCGTGGCATGATGGTTGGTCTACAAGTCTCTCATTCTTCTCAACCACTAGCAGCCTCACAGTTAATTTATATATCCATACTGCCTTTTCTCTAAGAGTCTTTGCAGATTACAAGCAGTGGTGATTTTGAACATTTATTTTATCAGAATGATTGTTAAACATAGGTTTGTGACATCTTATCTACCACAGGATGTGATGTGCAAATGAAGTTCAGAAAATGGTTTTTTAAACATTTCATGGGGGAGGTGCTGATGTCACCGCTTTTCTGTTCGAGCTCAGACTCTGTGTGGATCGAAGAACTTTCCGGTGTAGCGGCCGTGATTGCGGAGATCAAACGGACTGAGGACTTTGCGGATGCCCAGCATATTGGACCTGGCTATTTTCTCGAAGGTCCATGGGTTCTGGTTGTTGGTCTCCCTCTCAGCTTGCTCCTGCTGCATGGCAGCCAGACTCTCTCTGCTCACCACCTGAGAGAACACGCATTTTACGAAAAGAAAACTCATTTTGTTGAAATATTTTACAGGTCTCATAAATGCACTGCAAAATTCAATCATTTGCAATTTTATCATTTAATATACCTTTTTCTTTTTTATTTAAAAAAAATTCATCCGCAGATCAATTTTACTGAAATGTATTCGACGCAGATAAATTTTATGTTTTCATTCCCTTGTAGGTTTCCTCACCTTACCGCACATGGCACCAAGTATCCGGCCAAAAATATATACATTACACCCATGTCTTCTTTTTGCGCATCACATTCCCGCCCCCTGCTGTTATAATAACCCCTGCTAGAGGCTTTACATTAGATTTTTGTAGCGTGTCTGTTGGGATTTGTGTTCATTCAGCTAGAAGAGCATTAGTGAAGTCAGACGCCGATGTTGAAAGTTGCTGTAGACTTCTGAAGTGATTCTGCTGCTACCATCATGAGTTACAGCATCAGTAAAGATTAATGAGCTCGTTCCAGAAGCAGCCATGCAAGTCCGAGCCATGACACTACCGCCACCATGCTTGACTGATGAGCTTGTATGTTTTGGATCATGAGCAGATCCTTTCTTTCTCCACACTTTGGCTCTTCCATCACTTTGGTACAGGTTAATCTTGCTACCACACCTTTCATAGCTCATCATTGTATTTCTTGTGACATTGCCCATAAATTTCTGCTCTCAAAGTCTTCAGTGGTGGACTGTGATACCTTCAGCCCTGCCCTGTGGAGGATGTTGACATCACTGACTGTTGATTTTAGGTTCTGCTCCTATTAGGCATCTGTTTGATATCTGGTTGCGAGTACACCGGTGGTTTCTTTCTTTTTCAGCACACTCCACATTGCTGTACTGGTTATGCCCAGTGCTTCTGCCAATTTCCCCTTTTTTCTAAGCATCAAAATGGCTTGCTTTTCTCCCCATCGACAGCTCTCTGGTCTTCATATTGATTTATCCGTTTTTAACAACATACGCGGTCTTCACAGGCGAAACCCAGGGCTCAAACCAAGAACAGCCATTCAGAGATATTAACTGTTTAAGAAATCAATCTAACAAACGCCTGAACAACAAGAAACGCCCGTCAGTCACATATTCCAGTATTTTTGATCACTTGAAATGTGGGTGGGTTTAAACAAGGGTGCAATGTTCTAAGTTTAACACATCAGGATGTAAATATCAGGAAATACAAGCCGTAATTCTAATCTACGGTCTCATCTAAACTTCCTCCCTGCATCTAAGGTCTTGACTGACACGCTTGACTGGAGGCCACTCGTGTGCAGCCGAGGCGTTTCACATGCTTGCAGGACAAACACACTTGTGTGTGCATGTGCACGGACGCTTCCGCAATTAGTCAGTGCACTTCATGAAACATGACACCATGTAGTCTGAACATTCCAAGCAGAATTGAGTTGTTTCAGAGACCTGCCGGGACAAGGATGAGAACATTTCAATACGCAATCATGTGTATGAAAAGTGTTCCTCATCCCAGAAATTACAATACTCTAAAACTATCCGGGCATGAAGTGATTTTTCTGTATTAATGGTTCTGTCTATCTGTCTGCTTAGTCTGTGTCATTTGACATTATCGAGAACAGTACATTGATGAGGAGCAAACAGGAAATACTATGCGAATGAATAAGACCGAGGTGTAAAGTTCATGGGTGAGCGGTTACAGCCTGGGTCACGGTTAGGATAGTAATGATGAGTAGTGAGCAAGCCTTTAGACATTCTCCCACACACTTAAAGAGAATCAAATTTGCTTTGGTTATTTTTACTTTTCCAGTTCATTGATTTTTTTTTTGTTTGTTTTTGTCTTTTTTTCTCCATCTATATTCTTTACTTTTAATATACGCATTATATCTTTTCTACTCTGAATAAACACCACTTTTGGGCCTGTCTGGACTGCATATACAAGTCAGTTAAAAATCTGCTCCTTAAACAAACGATTACAACATTATTTCCTGCCCTTAAGGCTGAACAGACATCATAACTCCATTCATGTCGTGCTGAAATAAAACACAAACACGTTCAAACACGAAATAATTAGATCAGTTTCACCATTTATATGTGCATGTGCGGTTTTAAAAATGGGTGGCTTATCGTCATATGAACATCCTTCTAGCACAGTGCTGAGTTAAGATTTTATAAAGTGAATTATAGAAAACACAACTCAGGGCACAGGTATACAAGCCAACACAGTGATAAAGGCAGGAATCCACTAAGCTATGCACTGCTGTTGTCATACCTGCGACCTGCCCATGAAGGAATGCACAACAGGAAGTTCATCCTGGCTTAACTAACTCCATATCAATAGAACCACCTGTGTTTAGGTGCAGTTATTAGACTGCCATCATGATCTCTGGTATAGGTTTTTCTCCAGGTTCCAGTAGACGGTATTGCTAAGGCAAATTCCCGGGATAGGCTCCGGATTCGCCTTCACCAGGATAAAGCGAACTGAAGATGAGCGAGTTTGTGTTTATCTTGATGGTTCAGATATTTTTCATGTGGTTCATTAATTCATCTTTAACATGCTAGCCTGGGACTCAGTGGCACCTGTTCCAGACGAATACACCTTGGATGAGATGCCAGTCCATCACCGGGCACCAAACACACACACACACACACACGCACACATACAAGGGCAAGTACGACTGGCCAAGTCACCTCTCGGCATTTCTTAATGGAAGAAAACCAGAGAACCCAGGACACAACAGAGAACACGCAAAACTCTACACAGACAGGAACCGACAAACAGGAAATTCAAATGTGAAAAGCGAACCTTGGCTGGGAAGGGCAGCTTCTTCGCCACTTCTTTAAGCACAGATTCCACTTCCCCGAGTTCAACATGACCTCCGAGCTCCACTACCAGCTGGCCGCACTTGACCGGTGTAACATAGTGGTCGATGGCCCCTTTGCCTCCTCCCATGCGTTGACCCAGGCCTTTCCGAGTAATGGGCTTGTAAGGAGCGTTAATCCGCCAACGGGCAAAGGTGGTATTTGAGTCCATACGCCGATTAATAGTGAGCCTCATCATCTCCATATGGCCCCAGTGCAGATATCCTCCACCCATGGCCTAGAAAGAATAATATCTTTAAGAAACAAAATACTGATAACAGCTTTATCTGAATGACCAGTCTAGCACATTTAACTTGGTGTTCAATATGAAATAAGATTACAAATAAATAGGGCAGGTTGGGAATGACGCGCGACATAATCGTGGGATTATTGAGATTTACGTGAAGGGTCTTGGGTGGATTTTTGCTCAGGATCTAGAGCACCAAGAATGTGCTAGAAATATAATATTGTAATTTCGCAGTAGTTCACAATGGAGGTAGACACAGGCGTGTATGTGAACGCAGTAAAGAAGGAAGGACAGGAAACTTTTAATTAAAGCTGTAAATATGCTGATCAACAAGGCCACCCTGGTCTGTTACAGTAACATTACATGAAATACAGGCACTACAGTCTGCTATAAAAACAACCCAGTTCTTTCAAATAGCATTTTTTTAAAATAAATATGGATTTTAAATCAAGCTGAACAGCCAAAACAAATATATTAAAAACTGAAAAGAAATTCTCTGCCTTCAAACACTAGTGTATCCCAAACTCCCACCCCACCATCATCTATCACCAGAATCTAAGTGTTTAATTAAATAAAACAGATATTAAACATGCAACCGATATACTGAAAGTACTGACCAAAATGCCATACTGTCCCCATCTGAACGTGTTGGCTGAATTAGCTGGACCTCGGATGTCACGTAGCTTCTTCATCTCCTTCTTGGCCTTTTTTAAATTCGGGACCTTGTTGAGGAATTTGAGCTTGGGCCTCTCTAGTAACACCACATCTGTACAAGAGACGATGGAAACAGAAGTTGAACATGTTTTAATGAAATAGCTGCAGAGATAAAGGCGATGGAGACGATGTAGTCTGCTCATAATACGCAGCTGAACAATATTATGTAGATGAACTCTTATTATGTAGGAAACATCTTCATGCTTAAACTTCTTGCACTTCCTAGCAAATCCTATGGCATTTGGAAACCCTGCATTATTATACTTTATTCAGTAGCTAGAAGATCGGTTAGATAAAAACAAATGCTGTAGTTACGATGTAGTTGAGTATTTACTCATTGTTATTGCATGTATACAGGATTACCGCTGAAGTCAGGAGGAACATCATACGTCTTCATTCCGGCTGTGAGGACTTTTAAGTGATGCTGCTGCAGGATAGCTGAATGTGGCAAAACAGAGAGGAAAATGCCGCTTATAAAACGCTTTGATGATTGACTTTAAAAAAAAAAAAACGCAACACCAATAAAAAAAAAATTAGCATGTTTAAATACACATTTTTACGTTTCGTACACAAACTAGCTGTGTTTATTTACCTGGCGCTTCCAGCGTCCTGCTCGCCAACCCTGAAAACACTCGCCTAAACACCGCAAACATGATCAAATATAATGGCAGAAATATCAAACTAGGACATTAATAGTCATCTTCTGGCTGTTACACAGTCATTTTATCATCATGCATTCAACAAGGTCGCAGCCATCTTTCTTAGGCCACATCCGGTGGTGAAGCATTAAAATATGTCCGCTGCAAACCATGACTGTAGAGAAGAGTTCCACTTACATTTTGTTTTCAACTCATAAGACATAGTTGTCTCATATGAACTACACGAACGAGTCTTCGTTATCTGTAACCAGAGATCATTACTAAACATGATGCAGGACGTGACTTAAAGTCAATTAGTCTATATTTGTGAAGAAAAAAATGAAGACGTCCTGGCCACCCCTCTCATAAACAGGATTTCTGTGTGATTGAACCCTGATTACAGCTTGAAATACAAGTTTCAGTCATTTATGACAAGAGCAAGATGCTAAATCATAAAAGCCTAAATCCAAAATTCTATATTCAGCCTCCAGGTTAAAGAGTAAGAAGTGCTTTCTCCGTGAAACACCTGATTTCTTTTAACAATTAGTAAAAGACTTGAATCAGGTGTGTCTGAGAACAGAAGCCTGAACTAAGGCAACTTCACTTCCCTTACTTATTGTCTGTTACTTCCAAAAACCTTATACCCAAAGTGATTGTGTATGCTATTTGGTCCACGTACAGCCCAGGTTCTAAAGATGTTGGAGTTTTCTGAAGTGGGCAAAAAGACCCCATCAGACTTTCCATATTCCTTCACTGAGGACGGACGTCTCTGCCATGTAGACACGCTGAAACCCTACAAGTTCTCATTCCAGCTCAAGGATGTCCAAGCGACGATGAGGGAACATACATCTCTTTGCGGTTACATCTCCCAGCATGTGTACAGCCTCCTTGAAGAAAAGTATAATCTGGTCAAGGTGTACCTGGACAAAGGGAGCCAATCTGCTTCCCATGCTCCTGGTTTTGTTTACATGAGTGCAGGGGCTTTGAGACATCCTGGGATGCTGATGGTCCTGATCCAGGATAAAGGCACTATAAGGTGTGGCGTATGGAGTTGGAGAGCTGTAATCCATGAAGACCTCGAGAGAGGGAGTCAGATCCCATATGTGCGCTGGGCTTTGGGGGAGTCCTGTGCCGTTTTGTTGATGAACCCCAACGAAGGAGCGACGACACCAGAGAAGCATGTGCAGCAAGTGTGGGATCAGTTGCTGCTGAACAGCACTGCGGAGCAAATCGCAGTAGTGGCACATGGTTACGGAGGCTTAGCTTTTGTTCATCTTCTGTGCTGTCGGTCGGATGAAATCCAAAGGCGGAAGTGTGCTGTGGCCTTCGTCGATTCTTCGCACAGCCTGTGGCATCAGCCGCTTGGAGCTTCAGGGCGCGATTGGATCAAATCACATTCCAGTACATGGGTCCTGAGCAGTAAGCCGAAGAATCGGCTGGTGGGGTCTCTCAAGGCGGGGTGCAGGATGATGTCAGCGGGGACACAGTGCCACGAGACGGCACCTGCTGCGTGTATGGAATCGATATTTCGTTTCTTTGCCAAACTGATGAGGCCTGCAGTCGTACCGACGCCCTTCGGCATTGTTACCAGAAGCAGGAGCCTTGAAGTGAGAAAGCGGAGTGGCACAACTGACTGAAACATTAATGCATCCTGAATGAGGATACTTGTATTTAGGATGTGAACTTCAATAGGATGAGCATCATACAAAAGTATAATTTTTGGTGGAAATGAGCTTATTAAACAACTTCATGTACAACATCCAGACAATGTGTTTTGTAACTCATGAGATTTTATTTTTAGTGAGTTTTTTTTTTTTTTTTACAAGTATAAAAACATGAATTCCTTACATTTATTTAAAAAACAAAACAGTACCATGTCCTTTCATACAAACGAAAACCAGTAACATGGGAATGACAGCATATTTTCAAAAACTAATCTAAAAGGCATTTCCATAGGAAACAACTACAGTGTCATTGACATTCATTTGCTTGATGAGCCATGCTTTATAAAACAGTAATGTTGTCTTCATGTCCTCTGTCATTTAATTTAACCTTTGAATTTGTAGCGAAACAATTCACGGTTAAATCCCATGGTAAAGCAGATCGTATTTAGGAATATTCCGTGGATCAATTGGGCTTTGCACGATTAGTTTTCCTCTCATGGCACCACGATAGATCACCTCAATAAGATCGATGAAGTCTTGCTTTGTTTTAAAGCATCCGACAAACTTGGTATGATCTGGAGACCTGGAGGAAACGATACAGGACTGAATGAAGATGTACAGAAACTCAAGAACACAAATAAATACACAGTAGCTACTTTATCAAGTGCACATTTCCTATATCTACATTTGCCTGTTATTTTTCTGATAGACCTACCATATATAGATTGAGGTGTTGTCTGGCTGTAACCCTGTTTTTACCTTTTAGTCCATCCATGAATGAAAAGGGCCCACCATAGGCACATCTAGCCATTATCTATATTGCTTACCATTAAGGGTCACGGAGAAGCTGGACCCCAGATGACGTACACCGATCTATCACACACCTATGGACAATTTAGAGCCAGTTGACCTAATGAAATCTAGAGCACTGGATTTCCAGAGCATGAGGACAACATGCAGAAAGGCCATCAGGCTCGAACCCAGAACCTCCTAGCTGTCAGGTGACGGTGCGAACCACTGCACCACCCATAGGTACATCACTAAAATAATGTGGTCCTGTGGTGGTCCCTTTTCAGTGACGGACAACATTGTGAGTATGAACAGATGAGCTCCAGTCAGTCATTTAACACCTGTAAAGTCCATCTGCCTGCTAGGTTAACTGGATGAAATGATCTTGGAGTGTATATTTGCTTTAATAACTTTGTACTCACCCATAATCGACCTTCATGTGCTGCCCATTGAAGAAGAAGACAGTTGAAGGAATATAACTGATGTCAAAGTATCGTTTATAAACTGGCACTTTATCCACATCCACAAGGTAGATAGAAGTCATGTTACTCAGGTCATGGGAGGTTTTTGACAGCTGTCATGAAAAAGAGAAACTGTATTATGTGCACAGAAGGACACCGGTGACCTCTGCAGTGTGTCACGCTGTTACACACAAAATAGCAATTAGTCAGCATTTCCATAAAACAAGCTAATCATTAGCACGACTTACAATCTCGTCCAACTGCATGCAAACAGGGTCTTCATCTCGCCCGAAGCGCAACACCAGCACTTTCTCCGCGACTGTTTTAATAACTTCATCTACATCCTTTTTACACGACAATTTAGGCAGAAAAAAACTCATAATTTCACACGTGTTTCGATATCAAACCGATTTCGGAGAGAACGTTTACTCTTCACCACGTCTTCCTCCTAGCGCTCTGATTGGGTAATAGGACAATCAAAATTGACCAACCAGCCAATCATCGCACAGAAGGCGGGGTTTTCAGGGTGAGGGAGTTATAAACAACGTCGCGTTTCGGTCCTGTCCCAAATGGCGCCCTAATCCGTGCTGTCCTCCTCCGAGTCTGCACTTTAGTGACGTCAATAAAACGGGACTGGATAAGGAGTAATCTAGTCCTCGAAGGGGCAGTGTTTGGAACAGCGCTCAATGTTAGACGGAGCGGAAATCTTCAACACAGCACCGGTGAATGTTGTCCGTGTAGAAACATGTTGCTTAAACATACTTTAAATAAAATAAAAAAAACCGTTTCGGTATAGATAGTAGTTGCCATCCTTTTGACGTCTCAAACATTTTGTAATTTCTCAGCTTAAGATTTCTGGTGCTTTGAAAATTATTACATTAAGTCGAGTCTTTTTTTTGTTTGTTTTACTACGACTGAAATAGTTGATGCACCGATAATCAACGTGACCTAAGACAGGCGAGATGTCTTTGCACGTTTCTGTCGCTGTGTTAGCAGGTTAATTAGCCAAGTTTAGCTGTTTGTGTATCGACTTTCACCTTGTTTTAAATTTACAGCCCGTGATGTTTGTCAGGGTTCATATTGTGGCTGTGCTGAGGAGGTTTCTCCCTCCACCTTTCACACTTGTGAAACATCATGCCACCAATCCGTCCACTTCGTTCTTCACCTCCACTTCCTGCTCAGCTCTTACCACAAGCCGATCCCTGACTACGGGCTGGACTTTGAAAAAAGATCCAACTATGGATCAGCCTGAGCTCGACTTGGACGCATGGAAATCGGTGATGAGATCTCAGGCATCACAAGACGAGAAACCCAAGGACAGAGAAGAAGAAACCACAGCTGCCGAAGAAGTCGTCGTCTCTCGGATAGAGACGAGCCGGACGCTGGTGGATATGTGGCGGCAGGCTGGAAAACAAGTCCCTGAAAACATTACAGATGAGCAACTGGAGACGCTTGCAGAACTCACCACGAAGTCCTCCAAGAGGAAGTACCTGAAGTACCTGGCTATAAAAGAGGGTCATAAGAAGGCCAACAGAGAGAAAAAGGAAAAAAAGAGGGCTGAGAAGTTGGCGGAAATGAAGGAGGAGGAGGCAGGACGGGCTGATGGGCTGGAAAACGCAGAAGAGGAAGGTGAAGGAGAACCCAAATTCAAAAACACGTATTTGCTGCAATTCTGGACTCGTTCTATGGACAGAGTGTTAGGCTGGAGAGCGGTACAGGCCATGCAGTACGGCCAGCCTCTGGTCTACGATATGAGCTATGACCAGCACATGACGAGGCGTGAGGTGGAGAACACGATCTCCCAGCTAATGGAGACTGAAGGCTGGAACCGGCGCTCGGTAGACCCCTTCTATTTGCACTTCTGCAACCTGCAGCCAGATGGTGCTTACCAGCGGGAGCTCCTCAAACGCTACGGCCAAGAGGCATGGGATCGTCTTTTCATCACTGCTACCAGCCGGCGTCACGTAGACATGTTTCCCAGGGAGGAACTCGTCTACCTGACTGCCGATTCTCCCAACGTGCTCCGCACCTTCGACCACAGCAAGGTGTACATCATCGGCGCCATGGTGGACCGATCCATCCAGTCCGGCATTTCTCTAGCCAACGCCAAACGCCTCAAGATCACCACGGCCCGTCTGCCTCTGGACGAGTACCTGCACTGGGAAATCGGGGCCAAGAATCTGACTCTGGACCAGATGATCCGCATCCTGATGACGGTCAAGGAGACGGGCAGCTGGGAGAAAGCTCTGGAGTTTGTGCCCAAGAGGAAACACGATGGCTTCCATCAGCAAACAAGTAAAGACAGCGTTCAAAGAACAGAGAATGCCAGTAAGCCAACGGGCGCGTTTAGAGGGAACGCGGAGGGAGACCGGAGCCAGATATTCATGAGTAAACAGAGACAGAAAAACCTGAATAGAAGTGATGTTCCATCCAAACTGACGTTTGGATCGGAAAACATATCGGGGGAGAGCAGACTGCGGCTTGCGCTGAGAAGCAAACTAGAGGCACGCAGTAAAGTAGCGAGTAAAAGAAACTGGTGGGAGGAAGAGTAGCCTTGTAACACTGCTGATTTTTTTTTGATGCACTTGTGTACCGAGTTTGATGTTTAACAAATATGGAACATGGAAATTTGTTTTTGCTGCAACAGACTTCAGGTATTAAACACTGCTCTGGTAGGAAAGCTCAAAAACATGACTGTTATTCTGCAGATGAACGAGACCTTAAAATGAAACTGTTAGGAATGTTATACTTTATGTTCCCATGCAGTATATTCAGTGGCCTGTATAAAGAATCCTATCATTCCCAGATGTCAAATGCAATATCAGATTATTGAAATGCTCTGTTACATTTTTTTACAATTAGCCAGCATTTAATTGGTGCAAAATTTTGACGAGATCGTAGCCAGCTCTCACGCTGTACTGTGGTCATTTCAGACAATTACAAAATGTACAGACACGTTTGAAATGTTTTACAAACCGGCTCATTTCAGTAGAAACCATAAATACATATTGATATTATAATTATAGCAGGTAACTCTCATCCACCGCTTTCACAAATACTGCATAGAGTACAAACTGCTCATAATTTACTGTACAAATAAACAAGCGCTGCTTGGCTTGTTTGCTTTCAAATAAAACAATTCCCAACAATCAATAACAAACTGATGTAGGTATAAAAATTCAGATTTAAGGAAAAACGACAGCAAAAATACACACGGTGTAATAAGGCAAACGCAGTAACTCTTAAACACATCTGGTAAATCATCACCCGCCTGTGAAGACGAGGCGATTCACACGCTGACGAGGACTGACGGAGAAATCCACAGCTTCAGGTTACAGGAAATAAAATCCAACATAAAGGGAAAAATGCGGTGGTTCCCATGTTGATCAGAGTCTAACTGTACTCTCATTGCTGTCCTCATAAAGAGGTGTTTTACGCGATGACTCCAGCTGTTTTATTGTGTTCTGTGATTAACGTCAGACGCTCTGTTACTTCTGCGGTTGTCGGGATTCAACACTGCACTCGCACGAGCCAGCAGAAGTTATTCACTGCTTTGTTCAAATGAATGAAAAAAAAGGAAAAAGTAACAGAATCATAACACAGAGTAGGAAAATGCTCGACATAAAATCTGGCAAAAAAACAACCACACACACTCACACACACACACACTGAAGTATTCCTTTAACGCGAGTTCGTCTTAGAGCACGATCAGCTCGCCGCTGCAGCGCTCGCAGCAGTTGAAGGTGATGTTCTCGTAGCGAGTGTACGGGTGGAAGCGGCCGATGCTTTTCTTATTGGGAAGGAAAGGCGAGGCGGTGGAGTCGTTACAGGCGGAGTCATTGGCAGCGTCGGGGCAGGAGATGGGATCCAGAATCCGGAGTACCTGAATTGGGAAACATGCATTAGGAATACCGTGCCATTTCCATCACTCCATACTGAGTAAAAGAAAGACAGATGCGTCTGGTGTACCTTTTCGGCCATCTTCTCAGCCGGTGTGTTACAGAGTTCTGAAGCCGAGCTGCTCTTCACGCTAGCGCTGCTCTGGCCCGTGTTCCCCAGCAAGTGAGAGTTGATGGCGTCCGCCAGCTTGCGATTGGCCGCAGCCAGGTCTCCGGTGCTGAGCGGCTGAGCGCTGGGGTAGTAGGTTTGCTGTCTGCCCCACTGTAGCGAGACCAGCAGCTGCTCCAGAGACCTGCAAATATATACAGAGGTTCAGGAAAGAGACAGAATGCTGAGCATGTTTGCTTAATAGCATGTGTATGTGTCTAGCAGCAGTAATATAAACCTGTAACTACGGGATATAACGTTTCAGGCTGACCAGTGGTCTTTACTGAAGCAGCACGAGTAGGACAGTGTGCTTTTATAGACTCCAAGAAAGAAAAAAAAAAAGGCAAGCTGATGAACGGGAATCAAACTTCAGTAAACATTTTAATAAAATAAAAATAAAATGTAATAAAAATTGAAGTGATCATTCAAACATAAGGATAAAATAAAACATTTCTGCAATTTCCCTCAGGATTAATAAAGTTTCTATATCTAGTAGATATCAGGCAGCATTAAATCATGATATAAATTTAGGACGATTTGAATCGATGTAAATGAACTATAACAGGAAGGTACAACGGCGGGGGCGGGAACAGGAACACGGCTCAAAAAAACAGATATAAAATGAGAAAGAGCTTTTGTGCTCATTTACACACAGATTCAACAAGAAATCTGAGCTCCTCATATAGACTGACAAAAGCAAAAGAAAAGAATAGTAGTTGTTTTATATTTAAGCTTTTTTTAAATTTTAAGAAAAGGCTTGTTATTTTTTCATTTTTAATAAAAGTTTTAGTTAATAGACAATTACACTTTACTCCAACCTTTACGAATGTTTGTAAGGAATTATTATTGGTTCTTAACAAGAAAATTTTAATTCAACAAAAGGAATATATTTAAGATGATTAAAAATAGGAATTTGGTAATAAAACTTTCTTTTTTCCCCGAAAAAATATTGTCGCAAAATCGAGTCATGAATTGGGCGACTCGTTACACACCTACCATCTAGTATGACTTTTGATCGTTATTATTTAAGGTGTAAGATTCTACACACTATACAAACCGGCTTTTTATTTGCGGTTTTGAAAACCCTTCTTGTCTGCGACCCATTTAAAGTTCTGAAGATTCAGTTAAAGAAGTCAGTGTTGAACATTCGATTTTACTATATAAAACATGGTAGACGCAACACTTCAGCCCACCGTGGACTTGTTTACAGATATAAGCCCAAGATTAGCTGCCTCGGCCGCTGTGACGGAGGTGGTACCTGTGTGTGTGCATCATGTCTCGGGAGAACTCCTCTCTCTCACACAGCAGGTCCTGGATGGCAGTTTGGGCCTCTCGAGCCTGTCGCTGGAGAGCAGCTCGAGCATTGGTCAGCTCCTCGGCCATCACTCTGGATTCACACACAGCAACAGGATATGATTAAGATCCAAAGCATTCCTTCTGAACTGTAATGAAATACAGATAATGTATGTAATGATTTTATTTATACAGCGTTTTTAACAATGAACTTTACATTGTTTTTAACAATGAACAATGAAGAGAGAGGGAGGGAGAGAGAGAAAGAGGGAGGGAGAGAGAGAGACAGGGTCTGGAGGAGAGAGAGAAAGAGAGAGGGAGAGAGGGAGTCCGGGAGAGAGAGAGAGAGCGCGAGGGAAAGAGAGGGAGAGGGGGTCCGGGAGAGAAAGAGGGTCAGAGGGGAGAGAGAGCGAGAGGGTCAGAGGGGGAGGAGGGGAGAGAGAGTGAGAGAGAGCGAGAGGGTCAGAGGGGGCGAGGGGGAGAGAGAGAGGGGGGGGGTCCATGAAGCCTGAAACGTGCGGTGTGATTATGTCATGGCTGTGATACTGTGCGAGTTCAGTTTGCACCCAGCTCCATCTCTGCCCTCTGCTCACTGTGCTTATGTGCGAGGAAGCGGAAACGTGGCAAGCGGGCGGGGGTCCGCGCTAGGCTAAGAGCTAATCCTAGCCGACTTTCCCTACCAACCATAATACAGTCCAATGCCTGTTCTCTGGACAATAAATTGGACTATATCCGACTCCAGCGGACTACCCAGCGTGAATTCAGAGATTGCTGCGTCATTGTTTTCACGGAGACATGGCTCAGCGACAGAGTTCCGGACGCCGCTATTCAGCTAGCTGGGCTAACAGCGTTTCGTGCCGACAGGAAAGCAGCTCTGTGCGGTAAGACTCGTGGTGGTGGCTTGTGTGTTTATATTAACAAGGACTGGTGCAAGAACTTTGTGCTAGTATTCAGCTACTGCTCACCGCTTATGGAGTTTGTGACAGTTAGATGCAAACCTTTTTATTTACCATGGGAATTCACTGCTGTGTTCATTATCGGAGTGTACATACCCCCCAGCGCTAAAGCTAAGGATGTGCTCTGGGAGCTGTACGAGGCTGTTGGCGATCTACAGAATGTTCACCCCGATGGACTGTTTGTCGCTGGAGATTTCAACCATGCAAATCTCAAGTCCGTGCTCCCGAAATTCCACCAGTATGTGGACTTTGCAACGAGAGGGGCAAACACGCTGGATCTTGTTTACACAAACATCCCTGGCGCGTACCGCGCGGAGCCCCGCCCCCACCTCGGCTACTCAGACCACATCACTGTTATGCTAATGCCAGCATTCAGGCCGCTCGTCAGACACACCAGGCCGGTTCTGAAGCAGGTGAGAACCTGGCCGGCAGGAGCCATTTCTGCTCTTCAGGACTGTTTTTCAGCACACTGACTGGCATGCACTGGAGGCTGCAACCGAAGGCGACAAAACCAACTTGGAGGAGTACACGTCATCAGTGACCAGCTACATTAGCAAGTGCGTAGATGACGTCACTGCCTCCAAGACCATCATTACACGCTCAAACCAGAAGCCATGGATGATTGCAGAGGTGCGTGAGCTGCTGAGGGCCTGTGACTCCGCCTTCAGAGCAGGGCATCCAGGCCATCACTGACTACAGGACAATTACACCTACATGTAGCGGTGACGCCTCTCTGTCAGACGCGCTGAACAACTTCTTTGCACGGTATGATGCACAGAACAACGTAACAGCGAGGAGGACCACCCCTTCTCACAGCGAGCAGGTGCTGCGACTGACCACTGAGGATGTGAGGAAAACTCTTCGGAGAGTCAGCCCACGGAAGGCTGCTGGACCAGATAATATCCCTTGGAGAGTGCTCAGAGAATGTGCAGACCAACTGGCAGATGTTTTTACTGACATCTTCAACATCTCCCTGAGCACCGCT
>JAQQZR010000010.1:10611682-10655175 GCA_030068235.1 Notoglanidium macrostoma | reverse complement strand
GGGTGTGGGTGGGTGTGGGTGGGTGTGGGTGGGTGTGGGTGTGGGTGTGTGTATGGGTGTGTATGGGTGTGTGTGGGTGTGTGTGGGTGTGTGTGGGTGTGTGTGGGTGTGTGTGGGTGGGTGTGGGTGTGGGTGGGTGTGGGTGTGGGTGTGTGTATGGGTGTGTATGGGTGTGGGTGTGTGTGGGTGTGTGGGTGTGGGTGTGGGTGGGTGTGGGTGTGGGTGGGAAGGCATCTAACAGCCACACCAGTCCTTAACACAGTCCAAATATGTTCAAGCTGCAAGGGCATTTGCCAGCTTCTATCACAACAAGCACAAGTGACCTCAGGATCTATCTTTAGTCAGTTATCCCTGATAACAAGCTACTGATGGAAACCCTAGGCCTTATTTACTGCTCTCATCAGATATCATATGCTTCTGACATTAGCTTCACTGATATTCCTTTAATTTGATCCTTTCATTTTAATTGCACTCATTTGGAGGGCTTAACCAGGTCGCACCCAAAAATAGGCTTTCATGTTGGGAGCAGCACAAGCTGTTTTGAGGCTCCTTAATAAGACTGCTGCCATTCAGCTTGTACGTCTGGGTCAAATACCCGAAGTCTGGGTCTGGGGGAAAAAAAGAATGAAATATTTCTGAAAATATGACATTTACTTTTTTTTTAAAAATACTTTGTGGTGCATTTTCTGTAAAATCAACAGCCTTCAAATGGACAAAAAAGAAGCACATCATCTTTGACATGTGAAAATAAAGTGAACTCGAGATGATACAGATTTCCACTTAGGAATAATTAATTAACTACTATACAGATGGTAGTAGTAGTACAGCTGATTGTTAGAAAATAAACATCTCTTAGAAAGAATCAGCATGTCAATGATCATCGTTTTTTCTTTGTTAAATAAAAGCACATTTTGTCTTCATTTTATTATTAGGCTTAGATTTTTTGGAGCATGCACCATGCAGGGTTTAGGTCTGTCCAAGTAGGCGTGAAGCTTGTTTAATCATTTCTCAGTTTTCAAATAAGTGGATCAGACTGAACTCCTCGTCTTGCTTTTGCTCGGATCAGGAGCTGTTGCGGATGTTCGGTGTGCCTTTCGTTGTTGCCCCAATGGAAGCCGAGGCTCAGTGTGCAGCTCTGGACCGCACAGACCAGACGCATGGCACCATCACTGACGACAGCGACGTCTGGCTGTTCGGAGGACGACACGTCTACAAAAACTTCTTCAATAGCAACAAATATGTGGAACATTACCAGTACCTGGATATTCAAAACCAGCTAGGTAAGATATTTAAGGCCTTTTTCTACCCACCGTTCAATACTAGCTTAAGAATCTCAATTTATTTGGAAAAAAAAAAATGTAGTTGTTTAAGCAATATTTATAGAGGAGCAAAAGCCTTCCCATTGCTTGGGCATAAAGGTAAAGTTAACTGTATGGCTGTATAACTATTTAACTATATGTGGCTATACAGACAATTCTTGACAATGATGTAATCTTTTTATGTAGCTTAAGAGTTCCAATTGTGTTCCATTTATCCTTGATTTATTGCACTAAACTTTAAGTGTTCAAGATGGCAGCAAACTGTAAGAAACAAAGCATGATGAATGTACTGGTATTTGTAATGTACTGTTCAGGACATTGTTACTGTTTGCTCACGTAGGACTGGACAGGACTAAGCTGATCAATCTGGCCTATCTACTGGGTAGTGATTACACTGAGGGAATCCCAGGAGTCGGAGGTGTCACAGGCATGGAAATCCTAAACGAGTTCCCTGGGCCTGGTTTACAACCTCTCACTCAGTTCAGGTCAGACATTGTAATGGCTCGCTCCACCCGAAGTGTACAGGAATCTTACTTTCCAATGCTAGATTTTAACTGTACACTGTACCACATGTATACGTTGAAATGACAATAAAAGACACTTGACTTGACTTGACTTGACTTGAACTGTGAGCAGGCAATGCCTGAGATCTGAATTACACTATTAATACAGAGAAAACACATGAGTTTGACATGTACCTGCTCTCAGTAAGCTTGTCCTCTGCTTGCGACAGTAAGTGGTGGAATGAAGCTCAAGCCAACAAGAAGCTGGCTGCTGATCCTAAGGACACAAAGGTGAAGAAAAAGCTGAGAGCCTTGAATCTTCATCCAGGCTTTCCTAACCCTGTGGTCGCCGAGGCCTACCTCCAGCCCGCTGTCGACCAATCAGAGGGCTCGTTTTGCTGGGGCTGCCCACAGCTGGATCTCCTTAAAGAATATCCTTCAGATGCAGCTTTGATCATGTGTCTGGTGATTACAGTCTGGGCCAAAGATCCATCAGCATAGTGGATCATTCTGCACATGATCACAAACGAGTTCTTAATAAGTGATGAAATAAAAATATATACAGTGCCCTCTAGAATAGCAACCTTCATGAAAATGAGGGAAAACGGTTGTATAAAGTAAACTTTTAAAATTACACGCAGTAATTTTAATCTTCCTCTCACAATAGGAGAAACTAGTTATCTTCGTTCTAACAAAAAAAACTCGTCATACTCATCAGCATTTTCTCTCAAAAATGTATCTGCGAGAATTTAAAGCCCTAAGCAATATTTTAATCAAATACAATCACACTGTCATTCTTGATAAACATATTACTGTTTCCCTGGGCTAAAAGTCTCAAGTTGCGCACATGTAAAATCGCTTAACGATGGGAGAAAGCAAAGAAGAACACATGGTCACACGGGAGGAGGATGGTGAAGGAGGGGGGAAAGAATTGCACAGTTTAGTTAATTTCTGTGATTTGTTTTACAAGTTTCTAAATCAACTGTTCAACACCACTTACATAACAACATGCAGTCTGAAAGCGGTGCCAAAAAGAAGCCCTTGCTGAGAGCAGCTCACAACATACAGCTTCACCAGATGTCACAGGAACTACAAATCACATTGGGTGTTGTGATCAGATAACAGAATGAAACCGCAAGAAAGTGGACTGCATACAAAGGTAAAGTACCCGATACCCCACTGAAATAAATGGCAGTGGATCAGTGATGCTTTAGGGCTGTTACCGTAAAACTGATCCAAATCACTGGTTAACGAAGCACAACATCAATGTTTTACAACGTCCATCTCAGTCTCTAGGATTTGGATCCTATTGAAAACCTGTGGTCTGAATTACAAAGAGAAGTCAGCATGCACAAACCTAAACATGTCGATTCAAAAGCTCAGCATAGAAGACTGGACCAAGACCCTCTACAAGTATTTCTGACCATGTTAGTCATCACAGGCTAAAGCTCACTGCTGTTATTCTCTCCAGCACAGCTGTCAAATAATATAGTACTTTAAAACTGAACTTTGCATTACTAAAAATGTGTTAAAACATTTATAGATAAAATTGTACAATTTCCTTGCATATTTGAGCTCAGAACATCGCTTGTTGCATGTGTTATTCTTTTCATATATCAATTTTTCTCATTTTTATGAAGGGTGCCAACATATTGTACCAACCACTGTACACATTTTCTTTTCAATGTACTTCTTGTGGGTGATTTGTAAGAGTTTTGTGCATGTGCAGGCAATGAATATAGTTTTAAGTGTGACCGTGTGTTCCTTAACTAGTCCTAAGTTTTGTTATAGTCGATTTGGTTGGAACAGCAAGAAGACCGAAGAAACTCTTCAGCCAGTCCTAAAACAGCTCAGCAGTCAACAGGTAAAGACTTCCTACTGTATAGGCTGTATTTATCTCAGCCTGTATAAAAAACGTTCAATGCTGCTGGTCTATTTCATCACTTCTAACCACCAAGAGAAACGAGAATCACCAGAATCAGCATCAGAACACACTTTATTCAGCAGTACATTGTTTGGTGATGGATGCATCAACAGGTGTCTGGCCTCGTGTCCTTGTTCTGGTGGCGAACATTTCATTGATGGGGTGTGAGCAGGCCCCCGTTACCTTTTCATCAGTGCAGATTACTCATTGTAGTCATTTCTTGAAATGAGGAGGAAGGGAACCATATAGTGATTGAGGAATCTGAGGATGTTCTCAATGATATCTGAGATACATGGAGTTTCCTCAGCTGTCTTCATTAGGCATGTGTTCTCCTCCCACTTGAGGGAGTTCATAGTAGTGGAGACTAGAAATCTGAAACCAGCAGTGCGAACACTGGTGCTGTTGATAAACAGAGGTGGGGATGATGGTTAACCTCTGTGGACGTCATGCACATCTCAACGGTTTTCAGCTCAAGGTTATAATCCACACATCATGCTGCTTGTCACACTCCTTCCATGGTGTCGGCAGACATTGCCTTTCATGAGACCCACTGGGGCACCTGCAAACTTCTTGAGTTTGACTGAGGGGTGGATAATGAGTATAGTAAAGGAGAGAGCATTGTGGGGCACCAGTGCTGGAAGAGAGCTTGATCCAGATCCAGTCCACACAAACTGTCTCCAATCTGTCAGGAGGTTAGTAATCCACTGGCAGGTGGGGCATCAAGCTGATAAAGCTTGCCTTGCAGCTGTTCTGGGATGACAGTATTGATGCCAAACTTGAATTCCACAAAAAAAGGATTTTAACATATGGTTAGGGCCACTAGGTGGTAATCACTGAAGTTGGATAGGTTGTGTTTTTTGGAATGTGGAACAACTATTGATGTTTTAAAGCAGTTAGGAGCTGTGCATGTTTCAAAGTCATAGTTGAATATGGTGGTGAAATCAGGCCAGCTGGTTGACACAGTGTTTTAGCGTTCCTGCTCTTTGTCTCTTTATGATCCTGCAGTATTTCTGACCTTTTTTTGGACTTTTTTTAAATGATGTTTTTGAACGGATGAGAATAGTTAGCTGTTTACCAAGTTGCCGGAGTTTTATATGGGGGTAATTGTGAGAGATGTAGGGGGAATGGGATAAGTGAAGGCAGCTATATATACACAAGGGACAGACCCAGTGAGGTACCTGAAAATGGTGGAGGCTGGTCCAGTGAGGGACGAATAATTTGTGTACATGCATGCATGCTGAGACAGTCCAACAACGTTACAGAGTGACATATATGATGCAGTATTTGCAATAAATTCTGTCATCCATCCGCTGTTCCCTTTCTTCTTCTCACCTTCTACGCATTAGGTATAATCAGCCTCATTACTGTCCAAAATGAGTCTAGCCCTCTGTCCACTCTTGTGCACCGCTGGATCACCACTTGTGTTGGCTGTATGACAAGCCTCAAAATGGCAGGCAGAGTGGGATCAGATTTTTGCAAAATGGGGTGTCTCTCCGCCCATCTGGTTTACACACAGTGCCATGTGTGGTTACCACAGTTCAGCTTGGACATGTGTCAATCAAACCCACAATACCTATCTTGCTTGCCAGTTATTCTCTCTTGACCTGCTGCCAAAGAGCCTGGAAAGGAGAGTCCTGATTTGAAAATCACAAAGCAAGCATGGGCCTGTGTTTCAAATATCGACCTTGTTCAATAGTCGCCCTTCCCCCATTGTGAGATCAGAACACATCGACCAGTTAGAATTGAGGGTGGTCCATCTGGGCATCTATTCTTTTGTATCCTAGATCTGGGACATGTTTGGCAGGGAGACTATTTTACTGGTGCCAAATCAATTCCTTATCAAATGTGGTTCACCGTAGTAGAGCTGGAAGCCTGCAGTGCCATGATGCACCAGTTCACTACTGGCAACACCATCTGCTACACAACTTTCCACCTCTACTACTGATTTTTTCCACATTGCACAGAATTCAGCAAATAGGCCAAGGTGCTCCAAGATGGCCAAGAAGGCCTTACTTGCCAACGCTAGCTTTGCTAGTAGTCAGAACACCATGGCAGCTTCCTCCCTGAACAATTCCAAATAGACTGGAAGATTTGGCACCCCCCAAGCCACCTCACGTGTGTGTGTGTGTGAGTTTGGCATCTCACTGTTGTGGTGTTTAATATTAAACAGAGTTTAATCATTCAGCAAAGAGCAGAGGGAAAGTTGAACTTCAAATCAATACAGGTCATATTTTGAGTGACATTTATAACATGCTTTTACATCCTCAGACTCAGCTGCGCATCGATTCCTTCTTCCGTCTGGAGCAGCAGGACAGGCAGGTCATCCGCAGCCAGCGCCTGCGCAGAGCCGTCACCTGCCTCAAGAGGAAGGAGCGGGACGGAGCAGATAATGAAGCAGAGACCAGTGAAGATGAAAAGGTCTCGCCAGTCAAGAAAGGGAAGAATGCCGAAGAGAAAGGAACTGATGTTACACCTGCAGTGATGTTTGGAGGAGGTTTTATTGGGTTGGACATGAGTTTTAACAGTCCAGAAGAGAAGGTGATTGTGGGCGACGATGAGAAACAGCCTAAAACAATAAAGAGTGAGCTGTTGAAAGCCAAATCCAGCACCAGCAGCAGCAGTTCAGAAGATGAACTTGAACATATGAATAGAGGCACTATGGTTACCGCGAGGTCTGTATTTGAGGGGAAAACAAGAGGAAGGGGGAGAAGAGGAGGACAAGGAGGAAGAGGAAAGAACAAGAAAAACTTTTAATGACAAATTTCTTAAATATTAATTTTTCATTTCTGTAAGGTAAAAGGTGACTGATGTCTAAGATGTGAATGAAATGATGTTAAATTATGGCAGAAAGCTCAGATAATGTTTGTGTACAATGTTTCCACAATTTGATCATGTATATTATTGTACTTTTTTAAATAATAATATCAGTTAACAGACAAATTCCCCAGTGCCAATGGTGCAAGAAAATGGAATGCCAGAATTTCTGTTCAATAAATATTACTGGTTACGTCTTAAAATGTATTTTCTTAAATTCAGAAGGATGGGGGAAAAGTGTTGTTTTTTTTTTTGTTTGTTGTTTTTTTTTAATTATGTGGTCTACAGATTCCTAACCCTGGTCATGGAATATCCGCGGTCATAGACCGTGTAGTGTATTCTTTCAACATGCCTGATTCAACTAATCAGTTAATTAACAACCGTTCCTCAAGCTGTTTGTTAGAACAAGAAAAACATTCAAATGTGCAGGACGGTACTACAGGACCGGGTTCGGGAACCTGCACTGTCGCCTATAAAGTCCAAAATTTAGAAATTTAAAATAGTCAAAAAAATTTATTAAGAATTTTGGGGCAGCTGGAAATTAATCTTTTAAGTCTTACAGTTTCATGGTTCAGATTCATTAAAGATTGACTGAGTGTGAGTCCTAACGGCCCCAATGATCCATCTTTTCTTTACACTTGTACGCCTCTATTTCTAAAAAAGTTGGGAAGCTGTGTAAAATGTAAATAATAACAGAATGCGATGATTTACAAATCATGTAAACCCATATATGATTGTAAGTAGAACAAAGACAACATACCAAATGCTGAATCTGAGACATTTTTATTGTGTTTTGGAAAATTTATGCTCATTCTGTATTTGATGCCAGCAACGCATTTATAACATTTGGGCTAGGAGCATGTTCATCACAGTGTTGCATCACCTCGTCTTTTAACAACACTCTGTAAAGGTTTGGAAAATGAGGAGACCAGTTGCTGTAGTTCTGAAAGTGAAATACTATCCCGTTCTTGCTGCTCAAAGGTTTGGGATCTTCTTTGTCATATTTTTGGTTTCATGAGGTTTTCAGTGGGAGACAGGTCTGGACTGTAGGCAGGCCCGTTTAGCACCTGGACTCTTCTACTGTGGAGCCACGCTGTTGTAATACATGCAAAATGTGGTTGGCCATTATATTGTTAAAATAAGCAAAGCCTTCCCTGAAAAAGATGTTGTCTGGATGGCAGCATATGTTGCCCCAAAACCTGTATATATTGTTCAGCATTAACGATGCATTCCCAGATGTGAAGGCTACGCATTCCTTTACGATTATAACAAGCTTTGATAACAAGCCAGATGGTCCGTCTCTTCTTTAGCCCGGAGAACATGGCGTCCATGATTTCCAAAAAGAATTTCACATTTTGATTTGACAGCTTTCTGCTTTGTGAGCCCAGGACCAGAGAAGGTGGTGGCATGTCTGGACCGTGTTTATATATGGTTTCTTCTTTGCATGGTAGAGTTTTAACCTGCGTTTGTGGATGCAGCAACGAACTGGGTTCACAGACACTGGTTTTCAGAAGTGTTCCTGAGCCCACGCCGGGATTTCCACTACAGAATCCTGTGTGTTTTTAATGCAGCGCCACCTGAGGGCCCAAAGATCACGCCCATCCAATGCTGCTTTTCAGCCTTGTCCGTTCATATGGAGATTTTCTGAATCTTTTACTGATATTATGTACTGATGAACTCCCCAAATTCTTATATTGTTGCACTGTTTGCCCACACAGTCTTTCACTTTTACTGCTGAGTGACTCAGCCTCTCTGAGATGCTCATTTTATACCCAGTAAAGTTACTGACCTATTTCCAATTAACCGAATTATTTGCCAGATGTTCCACCAGCTGTTTTTATTAGCATTACACAACTTTTCCAGTCTTTTGTTACCCCGTCCTGACTTTTTTAACCATGTATGCTGGCATCAAGTTCAATATGAGCATATATTTTCATAAAGCAATAAAATTTCACGGTTTCAACTTTTGTTCAATTTGTTTGAATTAAATATGGGTTTACATGATTTGCAAATCATTGCATTCTGTTTTTATTTATATTTTACACAGCGTCCCAACTCTTGTGGAGACGGGGTTCTATTATGTTTTGTGTATTTGTCATGTTGCATCTTGGTTTTCTTTATTTTGCCTTGATTTTGCCTTTCCTTCTAAGCAATTATAAAGCATACTTGTGCAAACCAGCATTAGTCTATCAGGAGATGAACCATTAGAGACCGTATTGAATTGGCAAGTCACTCTATAGAAATTGGCAAGAATTGGCAAGTCACTCTATATTCAAGCATGGCAACTGACTAAATACACATAAAGTCAATACACTTTCTAGCACTAGGACGGATATTATTCTGGAAGACTCCTTCCTTCGTCTTCATGACCAGATGAAGCCAAGTTAATGAAACAGCCTACCCTTTCCTTTGTCACTGTGCCTTCGGAGGTCTATTAAAAACCAGCAGAAAACAAAGCCATATTTGGTCATAAAATCCCACCCACTGTCATTTCCTGTTTATCATCCAGAGACCTATTGTTTTCTTCATCCAGTCTTGGATTTGCTTTCTCACTTTCTATCTATAGAAATCACTCAAGATCATGTCTGAATACTTAGTTTCATGTGGCAGGCGTGTGTGTGTGTGTGTGTGAGGCATGTCATGCATAGCAGTATCAGTCCTCTGGTTATATTTCTGTCCTGTGGTATCTGGGGAGGTCTCCTTCCACTGGCTGACCTACTTGTCTGAAACTCTGCCTAGCTAGTTTGAGTTTGACACTCAAGTCTGGACAAAGAGTGGACACACATTTTGAATCTGGCTTACCTCGGTTTACTCAACACACCCAGAACCTACACCCAGCTTACACATGGAGCAGCAGCCTGCAGAGGAGACTGAGACTCAGGGTGGGTTGATCGTGGATCAGTTGTTCTTTGTGTACATACTGTAATGTCATACAGCTTCGTGTCAACAGAGACGGGTTAACTTCATCTCCGTAGTGGATTTCTTGAAGAATATTGCCGGTGAAAAAAAGCTTAATAAAAGTGTTAGATTTTACTGTACAGAAATATCACCAATATGAAACTTCTTTCCCATAATGGAAGTTGACACTAACAAGATTTTAAATAAAGAATATTTCAGTTATATAACTGGCTTAACAGTATATCCTATGATCTGCATGGGGTAAGAACACCTGTTTCAACTCCAGAACAATAACCTTCATGTTAGACACATTTCCACAGGTTACAAAATACTGCAGCTGTTTATAGCCTTATGAAGCTCAGGCTAATAATAGAGGATAATGGCATCGGGGTGTGGGGGTTAGTTTAGCCTAATGTTGGGGGTACATTACACCGTTTAAACTTACATATTAGGGGTTGCACTCTTGAGATTGCTCGAAGGAATCATTGTAATTACATTTTCATTTAGATTTTCTAAATATGCCCCTGCTATTAATTCAATCAATCGTGGGATTTTTGTTGGGGGTTTTTTTTTTTTTGGCATTTCTGGCTGTAAGTAAACACATCTGTGTAACACATCCAAGTCCTCCCAATGGTGTTCAACTGGGTTGAGATCTATTGACTATGAAAGCCATAGCCTTCGATTTAAATCATTTTCACACCAAACAAACCATTCAGTGAGCTCTCGTGCCTTGTGGACGGAGGCGGGGTCATCCTGGGTGAGGCCACGCCCATCAGGAAAGAAATGTTTCATCTTACGATAAGAAGAACTTTGTATTGATTTGCATTGATGATTCCCTTTAAAGGGACAAATGAACCTAATTAAGCCAGCAAAATAAACACAGCGTAATAGAGCCACCAGCTTTTGTGTTCATTTGTTACCTGTGTATAATTATGTTAGCTGATGTTTGTGGGAATAAGATCATATATTTGGCATTAACTGCCTTTTATTTCATCTTTGCCCAATTTCCACAAGCAAGCTCTAATTTTCTCATCTGGGCCCAAAACCACTGAATGATTTAAGAGATTGTACTTTTGGACTTGAGTAAATAATTTGTTGCTACTGTACTTTCCAACTTGTAAGTGAGTATTGATTTAGATGATTATTTAAACATTTACTTGAGTAAAGATTTCTGAGAGTAAAGAGTGTTCTTCTACCACCACTAGCTGTTACTCCGTAAGTTTTTTTCGTTCAGTATATTTTCCTTCTCCATTGTTGTTTGTGTTTAATGCTACAGAAGTTACTCCAGATGCTGAGCTGGCAGCAGCTATTATGAAGAGACATTTCCGACCATCTCTGATCAAATCTGAAGCGTGGGAGGGTTATACATTTTCCAATCTGGACATTAAAATCAAAGAGTCGACTGATTGTTACGGTGCTGTGTTGTGGCCCTCGGTAAGTTTGATTATTGTATCCAGACTACTCAAGTATTCAAACCATTGGATTGTAATCACCATATTAACCTTTTTTCTTTTTTTTCTTTTTTTTAACAGGCCATGGTATTGTGTCATTTTCTTGACACACATCAGGATAAATTTAACCTTGTGGATAAGAACGTCATTGAGATTGGTGCTGGAACGGGACTGGTTACTATAGTGTGCAGCCTTCTAGGTGAGAATGGTGTTATGCAATAGTCTCATATTTCTTAGTATCTTAAAAATTCAATGACAGCATATTCAAACCTTCAAGTAATTTTTATAACTTACAGGTGCAAAAGTGACGTCCACCGACCTCCCGGATGTTCTCGGTAACCTGCGTTACAACGTGAGCCGTAACACCAGGGGGCACTGTCGTTACGAGCCCCATGTGACAGAGCTCACCTGGGGCCAGCAGCTAGAAGAGCGTTTCCCACGAGCATCGTGTCGCTATGACTACCTCGTGGCAGCAGATGTCGTTTACTCCCACCCATACCTCAACGAACTGATGGAGACGTTTGAACACCTGTGCTCAGAGGACACTGTTATATTTTGGGCAATGAGGTTCCGTCTGGACCCTGAGAATAGATTTGTGGACCGATTTAGGGCACGCTTTCATTTGGAAGAGCTTTATGACTTACCCAGCCTACACATTAAGTTGTACAGAGCGCAGAAGAAAGTCTCAGGCTCACAAAGTCAGTCTGGGGCTGCAGCATAGAGTTTGGGCCTGGAACTGTCAAGTGTGTTAATAAATGTGCTTGGTAAATTTCCACTTGGCAGCTAAAAATATTCCAAATTTTGTAGGCTAATATTAATTCATATTCATTTTTTGAAGTAGTGAATACATTTACTTCTATCTTATAAATCAAAAACACGTAACAGTGAATATAGGAGATGTTTGAAAAAGGTAGTCCCAAACCTACACTTCCGGTCAAAAAGTTTTAGAACACCCCAATTTTTCCAGTTATTCATTGCAATTCAAGTCGTTCAAGTCCAATGAATAGCTCAAAATGGTACAAAGGTAAGTGGTGAACTGCCAGAGGTAAAAAAAAAAGGTAAGGTTACTCAAAACTGAAAAATAATGTACATTATAAAATTATACAAAAAGGCCTTTTTCAGGGAACACAAAATGGGTTAACAATTTAAAGCTGTTCTGCAGCAATGGAGGTTGATCAAGCCTTGAAAGCTGGTGCTACTAATTCCTACAGATGTTCTAACTTTTCTTGATTACTTACAACCAACTCTGTCTGCATAAAGGCAGTGTTGGAACACGCTGTGGTACCATACCCTCGTGAGCATCAGCTGGACAGTATTGTACTGCAGAAAGTAATGTGTTGCTACAAAAATGGTGAGAAAAAGGTAATTAACAATGGAAGACAGACAGACAATCATAACACTTTAAAATGTAGGTCTTTCCTACAGAGAAATTGCAAAAAAAGTCAAGGTATCAGTGAGCCCAGTTTCCATCACCATCAAAAGGCACTCAGAAACTGGGGCAAACTCTGACAGGAAGAGGTCTGGCAGACCCAAAGCCACAACTGAATCAGAGGATAAGTTTCTGAGAGTTAACAGCTTGCGTGATAGGTGGCTCACAGGACAACAGCTTCAAGCACAGCTTAATAGTGGGCATAGTAAGCAAGTCTCAGTTTCAACTGTGAAGGGAAGACTTCAAGCTGCAGGTTTGACAGGACAAGTTGCAGCAAGAAAGCCAGTGGTAAGATGTCAGAATAAGACAAAGAGGCTTAACTGGGCCATGAAACAACGCCATTGGACTACTGAAGACCGGAAGAAGGTATTATGGACTGATGAATCAAAATTTGAAATCTTCGGTTCATCACGCAGGATCTTTGTACGCCGTCGAGTAGGTGAAAGGATGGTTCCACAGTGTGTGGCATCAACTGTCAAACATGGAGGAGGAAGTGTGATGGTCTGGGGCTGTTTTGCTGGATCCAGGGTTCGTGTACAGAGGGTTCGGTGACTTATACAGAGTGAGAGGCACCCTGAACCAAAAACGGCTACCACAGCATTATGCAGCACCATGCAATACCCTCTGGTATGCGCCTAGTTGGTCAGGGGTTCATCCTACAGCAAGATAATGACCCAAAACCTAAGTCCAAGTTATGCCAGAACTACCTCAGGAAAAAAGAACAAGATGGTAAGCTTGAGAACATGGAGTGGCCAGCACAGTCTCCAGACTTAAACCCCATCGAGCTGGTTTGGGATGAAATGGACAGAAGAGTGAAAGCAAAGCAACCTACAAGTGCCACACATTTATGGGAACTTCTGCAACAGATATAGGAAGAACTTTCTGAAGAATATTTGATTTCTATTGTAGAAAGAATGCCACGAGTGTGTTCAGCTGTTATATCTGCCAAAGGTGGCTACTTTGATGAGTCAAAAGTTTAGAATACATTTTGGTCTATAAATTGATTCCATGATTTCTTTTTTAACTCCAATTGCTTATATGTACTATGCCTTCATTTCAGAGTGCAATGAGAAATTAAACTGCATAATTTTCAATAAAAAACTGGAAAAATTGGGGTGTTCTAAAACTTTTGACCGGTAGTATATTGTATATTGCAAACTTATAAGTTTAAAGGCTCACCTTTCCCAGAATCCTCTGCGCCAAGTAGCAAGTCACGATTTCCGATACCATCGAAATTCCAAAAACAGTCCGCAACACTCCGAGGACATCCTAGGCCATAGATCTTAACCTGTAACAGGAAATTGAAGATCTTTTGTCAAAGTATCTATATTTTAAACTCTTTCAACTGATTTCTTGAGTTTTTGTATGGTTATTCCGTATATAATGGACCGAACAAGCCTCGGTTGTATCATGGGCGGCCGTGAAGGAAAGAAATTATAAGGCATATTTTGTTCAAAGCTTCCACGTATGACACGTGAATGAAGAAAGTGCTCGGGATGGGCGCCGAACGGATCAGTGAATTTGCAGAGGTTTTCCTGCACAGCGATCTAGCAGGTAGCGATCTCTCAAAGCAAAAATAATGCACTGGATTCTGGGAGTAAAGTATGTTAGGTACATTTACGTACGTTTCTTCACTGCCACTAGCACAGAGTTACTACTGACCTGTTCACTACACATCATTATTTATTCAGATATTTACAAGAAATTGAAGAACTGTATCTGTAATTTACAGAGGTTAGAATGTTTCTTAAGGCCACACTGAAGAGAAAGATGTGGGAACCATACCCCGTTCACTGGGAGTATTAAAACCTCTGACAGAGCGTGCATTACACCACACACACTCCTACCTCGGACAGTTCTCATTCCTGGTGCAACCCCCTGGGCCCCATTTCTGTTCTCTGTGTCTCTTCTATGACTCTGCTGTACGAAAATAACCAGTGGAGTTAATGTTATCAAGTGATCTTTATCAAAACTATACTAACTAATTTATCATTTTATCATTTAAGTAAACCGCCTTACTAAACCGGCTTACTACTTTATAATTCAAACTAATGTAAAGACTTAACCAAAGGACTGAAGCAAAATTAACAGCACAAATGGCAATGCTCCCGCTTACAGCCAGTCCAAATGGCAACAGTTCTGACTGCTCTTGCCATTGGAACGACCAGTCCGCGTCCAGCATGCTCAGGTCTCCAAACAACTTGTATATTTACATCCAGCGTGCCACTATAGTCATTTTACCAGCATTAAATTACTGCAAATTGGAATATTAATAACCAGCAGAATAACCAATGAAATGAAAGTACCTAATATTAGAATATGTAATTCCTTTTTTTTACACTTTACATGTAGACTGGATCATCAAAACTCTTTCATTCTTCCCTGCTGCTTCCAGTCATCTTGTACACTCCCTTTAAAGGTTACAACTGCAGGAAAATGCAGCATTAGCCTTACCACATCATGACCACTACGTGTCTTACAGTAAAATTCATCATATTTTAATGGAAAATGGATCATGTTATCTTTGTGTCTTCCTAACAGAATGTAAATAAACCACTTTTAAACTTACAGTAGGTACTCGTGATATAAACCTCATGTTAAAATCATTTATGTTTTGGATTTATTTCTGCACAGAAAAGTATTTTTACTTTACAGCACCTGTATAGATAGCTCTTTATATGGAAACATCAAATGATCCTGTAACAAATGGAAAGGATTTGGATTTTTTTTTTTTTTTTTTTTTTTTTTCTTTTTTTTGGAAAACAAAAAATAAATAGAATTAATACATGCAGAGATTTTTTGTGGTTAAGGTTTCTTTTTATTATATTTATATTTTATAGTTTATTATATTTATTATATTATTTTATACGTTATATTATTATTAGATTATAAAATGGGTTTTGTTCAAGTCACATTTTTCTTTCAGTGCTTCAGTTTTAAAAAATCATTTTATGAATTTTAGGAATCAAATCAATTACATTATATCTAATATCACAGTAGATGTCATTCATTTGCATGTTTTAATATTGTAATATTTATTTTTTTTAAATTAAGTATTTTACAGATGTTTGTGTTTATTCATGTTCAATAAACTTTATGTCAAATGAATTTATTCTTGGACTCTTATCATTTCTTCCAGAGATAAAGACCTTGCATTAGGTGAACTCATATTCCAGTCATATATACACATACCCACAAATAAATATTATATAGTTTAAAGGGCGTTATGCATATGTCATATTTGTTCAGCAAAGTTGGTCAGTGTTGATCAATGTGTCCTTTCTGATATGTAGATAAACAGATATATTTCTTTTATAACATAATCATACACATGAATCTGTTACATTTCTTCAGAATAACTTTTTAAAGAAATGCCCAGATTTCAGATTCTTTTGAACAGTTTAAGCCTGGTGATTTACATGATGTCAAGATAGCTGCGTTCAAAGCTGTGATTTATTAAGGAGGCGTCGCGTAATGCACCCCACGGGATTCTTCATGGCAACAGAATCCTGCTTCTTGTGTTACATGTAGGCATAAACATACTCCCACTCACGTATAGCACGTAGAATGGATGTGGTACAAGGAAAGGAATTTGAGAATTTGTCTCTTTTCTACTCCGTCATCTGTTCAAAAACAGTATATCTAATGCAGAGGGAGCTGCTCTAAAAGAGAGGCAATCAATCCTGGATGTGATGTCACTTCTACCCCCTGCTCACTTCCATCCCTAAAAGGCTGCGAAGTTTAAATGGCTGCCAGACTTGGGGGATTTTTTGGATGAGGGAAACAGGAGAAGATGCAGAGAGAATTTAGATTGTGAGGGTTAGTGAGGGTCAGGCTTGCCTAAGATTTCCAAACTCTCTGAATGGATGCAACACCTGTCATATTGGGTTTCCCATCTGCATAATCCATTAAGTGTGAACATAACAATCGTGCATTACACGGACATAAAAGTTCACGGTACAGAGTATAAACAATGTGTTTACTCTATGAACCAGATGGACAAACATAAATCAGTGCCCACAGCATAATTTAATCATTACTTAATATTCAGTAGGTTCTAAGAAAGTTCAGCTATAACGTTCCTGCAATGTTGTAAAAACGTCCAATTCCTTCACCAAGGTTTGGGCTGTTTTCCATACAACATTCCAACTTGGACACAGCTAAATAACACGATGTAAACATTAGAGCTACTGTTCCTTCAGCTAAACATGTTTTGTAGAATCGACAATTATAAAAATTGCGTTTAAACTTTCTCGAAACGTGAAACGTGATCATTCATTAAACCATAATGGTCAAAACTGATCATTGTTAATTGGCATGATGTCATATGATATATGAAGATCTAAGATAAAAGGTGTACATTTATTTACTTTATATAAAACTAAACTCAAATGGTTATTATTTGAGGAGTTCATCATGTGTTTGCAATTGCGCAGAAACTTTTCTTACGCCATAACTTTACACACAATGCGCACTGTCCTTTGACATTTGGTGTTATAAAGCACCTGCTATTAAACATATTGTTTTCATCTTTACATTGTCATCTACATTTCATGCCAAAAGATAACCATAAAACTTCATCAAGCATTCCTGAGCATTTCAATCACCACTTTCCAGAAATAGAAACCGGCGTCCTGTTCTTTTGAAATCTCTCCCGTTTGTGTGGATCTTTGTGCGAGTGCCTGTTTCATGGATCTATTTTTAAATTTAATCTGGGCTCCGTGTGATGTTGGGAGTGTCTGCTATGATGCTGGTCCTCTATAATTCTGTCTAGCTGAAGCCTGAAAATGCAGTTAGGACACGATTACCTGGGAATCTGCTGACTGAAGGTATGTGTGGTGTGGACTGCGTCTCCTTCACAGGATGGCTTTACCTGTTGGTATCATTTATATCAATTTTTTTGCTTGAGAGTTTAGGGTTTAATGCAGTACATTATTGCCTTGCATGCTGAGGTTTGTGTGTTTGTCATCAATTTCAAGTCATTTTCACATAAGAATCTATAAAAAGATTCAGGGTGAAGCAAAAGCCACATTTCAGCCAGTACATTCATGTTCATTTAAAGCATGCAGTGAATAATATTTCATTTTCCTAATTATTATATTCTATCAGTGCAAAGATACAGTAATGGAGAGAATCATAGCCGAGTGTTCAGACAAAGAAGCCAGCACAGAAACAGAGGAGGAAACAGAAGCAGGAAAAAGAAAGGATGATGGTTAGTCATTTTGAATGAACATGTATTGAAATGAAACGTATTGTTATTAATAGGATGAAGGTGAAATTTGTTGTGCAAAAAATGATCTCAGTGCATATTGCTATTCTTGTCTCTTGGGTCAGTCGTCAGCGGTGTGGTGTGTCAGAAAGCCTGGGAACCAAACTTCTACTGCAACGTTAACAAGGAGATTCATTACTACGCTGGACATGAAATCAGGATCTACGAGGCTCTTGATTCTTATGGCGCCATCATCTGGCCTGCGGTGAGACGTCACGATCACGTTCACCAGAAAAAATACAATACTCTCAAGAATTATCGGCACCCTTCATGAAAATAGATTACACGTATACAATAACCCAGTTCATTTCCACTGAAAGAGAAATAATGAAGTTTCATTTCATTTGTCCCTTTCAGGAGACGCATGTAATTACCCTCCTTCACTTTAATTACACCACTGAGTCAGCAAAAAAAACAATCCTCTAGTCTCTGTAATCTGTAATTCCACAGAACCCCCAGACAAACCATTTCCACAGAGAAATCAGCAACATAACAAATCCATGAAATTCAGAGCAGAACATTTCACTGCATGTGGAAAGATGAAAAATGATTTCATAGAGAAACAAAATATGAATTTGTGAAAATGTCATTTAGATACCTAGCTTTTAAATGCATACATGGCTGTATATTTACTGCTACAAAGATCACTGAAGTAATTTCATATATAGAACTTTCAATTAAAAAATGAATAATGGATGTTGATATATTGTATTTATTTCCAAATGCAAAACTTTGTACATTTTTGCACTGGAGAGAATAATGGAAAGAAAAGGTTGGAGACACTTGGGGGTGTTAATGCTCCGTGCAGAATGTTTTAAACTCCTTCTTAGGTTTCTGCAGGTTGACTTCTTTCGTCGAAGACTCCGGACACTGAGATGGTCATTGCAATACAGTGATTTTCTCTTTCTTTAGTCATTTCTGTGTTGATCTGGAAGTATGCTTGGCTCATCATCTCGTCCAAAGCTCTTAACCCCCCTGGTAGTGTCAACCAGGTCTTGGGCTGAAATATCCTGGTACTTAAGATCCCGCTGGCCTTCATAAGAGCCCCTGAGCCATAAAGCTCTTAAGCATCACTGATCCACCTCCATATTTCACAGCGGTGTATCAGGTGGTGCAGCCGCCCTTTAGTTTCCAAACATCCTGATGACCAAAAAGTTATTTTGGTTTCATCTGGCAACAACACATGATGCCGAGTGTTGCTCTAATGATGCTTGGTAAAGTTCAGGCGCTGCATTTTGTGAGCTGCTCTCAGAAACCTCTTCTTACTTGTGACAAATTTTGACCACCACCAAGATTAGAGTCAACGAAGTGGTCTTTGGGATCTTTTTTTCACTACTTCTTCATCATTCTCACCATGTGGTTGACAGTGGGGCCAAATCCTGGCAAATACTCAACTATTTCAGAAATGTGAACTTTTTATTATGGCCTTAGTTGTGCTAATGGTATTTTAACTGCTTACAGTGGCTTGCAAAAGTATTCGGCCCCCTTGGACTTTTCCACATTTTGTCACATTACAGCCACAAACATGAATCTATTTTTTTGGAATTCCACGTGAAAGACCAATACAAATTATTATCTTCATTTCAACTACCTCATTTGTGCCGGTCAACAACAACAACCATTTGTCTATTTGGTATTGGAAGTGATTTTACATGTGTACAACCTTGTTTTTATATTAATGTAATTTGTAACCCATCTGTATTGTGCATATGCTACATGAGTTTCCTCATATGGAAAAGGAAAAATGTCAACAAAATGCCTAAATGAAGAAACTATTAAGATCACAATATTATTATAGATAAAAAAAAATCCAAACTGCACTATTATATTATAAACAATTACATGCAGTCCACTCTGAAGTACATTTAGCAGAGAACTGGGACTGAATAACACTGCTATGTTATAATACTTCATAATAATTCTACTTCCTTTCAAACATGTAGGGACTCGCACTTTGTCAGTATCTGGATTCTAATCAAAGGACAATTAATCTACAAGACAAAGCAGTCTTAGAGCTTGGAGCAGGAACTGGCTTGGTATCCATTGTTGCCAGCCTCTTGGGTAAGCTATATTATATCATTTGCATACATATTCAATATGGCTGTAAATGGGTTGGCATGAATGTTTGTGTGTTTTAAACAATGGTAATGCTCTGAGTACTCTACAGGTGCTTGGGTAACTGCTAGCGACCTTCCTGAAGTCCTGGGAAACCTGCGATCTAACTTGTGCAGAAACACAAGGGGACACTGCAGATATACACCCCAAGTGGCAGTGCTATCATGGGGCTGTGACCTGGAACAAACCTTTCCTTGGTCCGTTTATCGATATGACTATGTTTTGGCTGCAGACGTGGTCTACCATCATGACTTCTTAGACGAGCTCTTAGTAACCATGCGCCATTTCTGCCAGCCAGGCACAACCCTGATCTGGGCCAATAAGATCCGCTTTGAAACTGACCTGGTGTTTACCAAGAACTTTAAGAAGACCTTTAACACCACATTACTTGCCGATATGGGTGAGATTAAAATTTACTCTGCCACAATGAAATATGTTGAGGTAGAAAATTTGTATCTGTTAGAAGATACAGTGAAGCAGGAAAAGGAGTCAGAAGAGGGCGACTTTGGAGACGTTAGTACGAAGCAGGATCAAGATCCTGAACTGGAAGATACAAAGCAAAGGAATGTCAATGGAGCCAGAGAAGAAACTGATGATAATTGTGAAGTTAAATACAAAGAAGGTAAATATTTGAAAGCCATTCAGAAAAGTTTTCCCACAAATCAGATGCTGACAAAAGTTTGCTTTCAACATCATTTGTTGCAAACTGTGCAATCTTCGGGAAAAACGTTTCCTTATAAGGTTCCTTCTATATCTCTCTTTGGACCTTTTTGTCTAAGACTGTATTTTAAGGTATACTTGTGAGATGAAACCATGACAATTCCAAAAACCTAATGCTATATATTTTTAGCAGAATCACATGACTCAGAGAGGAATGAACAGTTGGTCTTCCAGAGATCCAGTACTCCCAGCAAAGACCATAAACCAGTAAAAGACATTTACAACTTTGTTGGTCACAATATCGGCATTGAAAAATCCAATGGTGATGTCACAAGTCCAGCAGTAAGTAGTGTCCTTAATTAAAAATCATCTTACACTATATGGTCAGAAGTTTGCGGACACTTGACCATCTCACCCATATGTGTTCCTTCCCCAAACTGGTGAAACAAAGTTGAAGGCACATAATTGTATATGATGTCTTTGTATGTTGTAGCATTACAATTTTCCTTCACTGGATCTAAGAGGCCCAATAGGTGGAAAAAGGCCCTGTGCACAAAGCAGCTCCATGAAGACATGGTTTATCAAGGTTGGTGTGGAAGAACTGGAGTGTCCTGTACAGAGCCCTGACCTCGACCCAACTGAACTCCTTTGGGATGAACTGGAACCCCAGACTTCCTATCCCAACATCAGTGCCTGATCTCACTAACGCTCTTGAATGAATACAAATCCCCAAAGCCAAGGAGCAAACTCTAGCGAAAAGCATTTCTAGAAGAGTTGGCTGTTATTATAACAATTGTATAATAAATCTGAAATGGGATGTTCAAAAAGCCCATGGGTTTGACGGTCAGGTGTGCACAAACTTCAAGCCATATAGTGCGTGTGAAAGCCGTCTGAAATTAACTGATAAAATCTAAGATATTTTCTGTTGCACCTTCTTGTCCAGGCAGTGGCTTTATGCAAATTCCTAGAAACGCCAGCAGGACGCGAGCAAATTGTTCTCCTTGACCGAACCGTTCTAGAGCTGTGTGCAGGCACTGGATTGCTGTCAATAGTAGCTACATTGTTGGGTAGGTTTCACAATATACTTTGATAAGAAAATCCTCAAGAATCAACACTAAGAAGTAAAATTGGCTTGTAGGTGCCAGAGTAACAGCTACGGACCAACCAGAAGGTTTGGAGAACGTAAGAAATAACTTGCATCACAATACAAGATGTCATCAGAGGCACCGACCTCAAGTGACAGAACTATCCTCTGACCTCGGGCAACGCTTTCCCCATTCCAAATGTCATTATGATTACGTGCTGGCAGCTGAGGTGCTCTACCACCACGACTGCTTCACTAAGCTATTGGTTACTATGAGACATTTCTGCCAACCAGGCACAAATCTGATCTGGGCCATTAAAGTATGTGACCCACCTGACCTGGTCTTCATTGAGGACTTCAATAAAGCTTTCCATACCACCATGCTAGCAGAGCTGGATGGAGTGAGGATTTACTTGGCAACTCACAGAGACACAGACAGCGAAGATGATCTGATAAAAGCAATGAGCACAGTGGAAGAGATGGAAAAGTGTCCCACTGCATGGAACTGTGCAGAGGAAGAGAATTCAACGAGACAAAGGACACCAAACGGCAAAGATCACAGTGTAAATATAATCAAAAATGAAGGACAATGTAACCAAGATGTCATGCATCATCAGAAAGTCGAGGAAGAGCAAGAAGAGAATATCGGAGGAAATGACATGGAATATGGAAGATCTGGGAAACGGGAAGAGTCTCAGGTTCACAGTGAATCCGAGTCATTTTCCACAGGTACTATAGAAGGAATTATGTCAATTTGTAATGCTATGTTTATTTTTTTAAGGCATTTCGATTCCTTCCTCAGATGACTCAGGTGAATCTTGTCAGAGGATTTGGGAATCCAAATATTCCTACCTCCCTGGCAAAGAGATTCACTACTTTTTGGGTCACAAAATCATCATAGAGGAGTCAATTGATTCTTATGGAGCCATGATTTGGCCTGCGGTGAGTGCTGATTGAAGAAGCAGTACAACTTAATTACTATTCTCTGGTGCCAATTCCTGAAACTTGTAGTGATTTAGGAGTCTTTTGCATTTCTGCAGGCGGTAGCTCTATGCAAATTCCTGGAAACACCAAATGGGAGGGAGCAAATTAATCTACTCGACAAAACCGTTCTGGAGATTGGAGCCGGGACCGGTCTACTCTCAATTGTCATAACCTTGCTTGGTAGGTCTTACTTTGCTTGTATGGTAATAGAAGTTCATTCTGTGTAAATTTCTGAATGAATGAATCACTTGAGCTCGTTTGATCCTTTTTACATTGTGTCTGTAGGGGCCAAATTAACAGCCACAGATCTGGCAGAAATCTTGAGCAATCTGAGATATAACCTCAACCGGAATACCAGGTCGCTTCGCAGACATGAACCTCAAGTGAAAGAATTGTCCTGGGGTTACGAGTTAGAAAAAACCTTCCCTCGCTACTTACACCACTATGACTATGTGTTAGCAGCTGATGTGGTTTACCATCATAACTTCCTAGGTGAGCTTCTAGCCACCATGTATCATTTCTGTCAGCGTGGCACAACGCTCATCTGGGCCAATAAGGTACGATATCCATCTGACCTGACTTTCTTGGAAAACTTTGAGAACCTATTCCATACCACACTACTAGCAGAGCTGGATGAGATAAGGATTTATAGCGCCACATATAAATCTACATAATGATGTTGAAGAATGACAACTCAAAGACGTTTTGGGATTGTAAGCGTCCTCTGCTGCCTTGATATGAAAACTGAAGCCTTCCACTACCCCATCTGACCCCATGGCCTCTGATGAAACAGGGTTTGTCTTGCGAGTTGCCTTTTAAAGAGATTTCCCACGATCTAAACAAAACCTGGTGTGTTTGTGCGCTTGACAAAACTGAACAGCAGAAAGTTTCTGCATGTGTTTAAACATGGAGCAATGACATCTATATTAATGGAATAAAGCTCATAAAACTATTTAATAAACACTTGGGAAACAGCTTTGTGCAAGTCAAGCTAATAAAATCTATTTATCATATTATATACATACACATAGATAACACACGTTTATACTAATCTAACAGGCAATTTGGATGATGTGTTTCATTACAAGATTTAAAAATCAAAACAGTTTCCGCATTTATAGTCTACAGTAAAGCTCTCAGCGCTACATCTCTCACTGGCGTCAGGTAGACGAGTGTGTTTGTGATTGGTGGATGAGCACAAGGATGTTTTTATCAGTGTGGGAATGAAATAAGCCCTTCTCCTGTACGAGATGAAGCCACCATGCTCTCTTAAATAAACTCTTAGTTTTAAAAAATCAATGTCACTTGCATAGAGCTGCTTTGGTTTACTGAATTCGAGTGAAAAACCCAAACAATGAGTTTGACCTTTGAGAAGAATGTGCATGTGCAGTTTGGATGAATTATTCCCTGATTATTTTGTGATTAATGTATTTTTATATTCGAAAATTACAGAATCTGATCAGACACTTTATATATACATATATAATGCTGTAACTGAGTCAAAATGTGCTTCAACGAAGTATAAGTTGAAAGGTGTGTACACTTATACAACCAGATTATTGTACGTTTTTTATATTTTTTCCATATTTGTTTGTTTTCTGGTTGAATTGTACAGGTTATAGGTCACAATGGTATGTTGGTTTTACAGTCATTTTTAAATGTAAACATGTATCCCTAATGAGCAAGCCAGAGGCAACGGTAGCAAGGAAAAACTTCCCGAGATGACATGTGGAAGAAACGCTGAGAGGAATGCATCTCATCTGGGCGACACTGCAAAATGTAATTAGTATACATTTATATTTGTGAAATGATTTACAATCAAAAAATGCCAATAAACAGGAACTCGAGTATGAGCATGAAAGTCATTTCTGAATTTGTTAAAGTCTATTGTATGAAACTGAATTTATCTGCTCAGTCATGGAGACTTGAGTGACCACAGAAGACTAATTACCAATTACAAATGAGTCAGTAAGCTCGAACAGTGATGTCCTTTTCTCCAGCAGATCCTCTTTGAGACAATAAATGATTATATTTCACAACGCAATCACTGAAGAACTTTTGGTGTTCAAATAGTTTTATTCAGAACGATCATATCACACAACTCCCAACATTTACTGTAATAACAAAATAACTTGTTGCGATTTTCCATACACCTCTTGAAGTATAACTGTTATAAAATGATACCAGGACATACTGTAGGCTTCAAATTAAAAGTACCTTTTAAAATATTGGCATCAACTAGTATTCGTTTCAAGATTAGAAATACACGATATCCGTTAATACATCCTAAGCTCTTTGACACGGCGACAGTGATGCGAGACCCGTGACTGCACTCAGAGGTGGACGGGGTGAAGATTGGGATGATTTAAGGCCATTGTTGAGGAAACTGATGTTGGCAAAGTCCATGCCAGTGTAACCCTGAAGATATTGTTGCAGTCTAAAACAAAAACTGTGCATTTAAACCAAGTTAGAGAAGGAAACACTTCCATTAGGACTGATTCACAAGCCAGGAGAAGTTCAACAAAATGAAAAGTAATGATCTATAGAGATGTATGGCATCACCTGAAATGAGCACACGGATTTTTCAGTGCTGATGATCAGCGTAGTACACGCCGACAAAAAGGAAAGCTTAGGACTCGGGACACGTTTTTGGCAATAGATGTTAAGGGTCACCCGCAGCAGCGATTGTGGAGCTGAGAACTTCATTTCATTACCACGGCTGCAACTCCGACCCTTGTGTTACTGGCTGTAAAGCGCCACATTCTCAGGGACGTTTACATAATGTTAAAACCATTAAAACCTCACTCAGAAGTGACCAAAAACAGCTGGAAGTGAGACATGAGCAGCTTCACCGTACGATGAATAATACACACAGCGTTACTATGAAGCTGGAATTCATCAGTTAGAAAGCTTAACTTGTAGAACTAACCCTAGGCTTTATAGTGCAGCTCGCCTCTGTGCTTCAGTGTAACCTTCATACCCATACTACACCAACTTCAAGATAAACTCCACCATGAAGCACATGGAACATATTTACATTGAAATATCAGCAATTCGGGTGCCGATTTGTTGCTTTGTGCTGTATTTTCAGTACTCCCATGAGACGTTACGGGTTGTCTGCTGCTCTGGTGTTCAATAAAAGAACCATCTTAAACTGTGGATCCCGGCTGACTGGAAATCATCGCTCATGGTGGAGTTTTCTTTTAAACGTGGAATGGAATATGATCCATTCCAGCAGTGATTTTTTTTTTTTTAAAAGGTGTGCTATTTATTGCAGGGCTGCGATGTGTAGAAATTGCTAAATTAGACTATAATAAAACAGCAAGAGGACCAGTGTGCCGCGCAAACGATGTAAGCACATGCATCCAAAAAATAAATAAATAAAAAAAACCACATTCTGTGCGCACACACACACACACACACACACACACACACACACCTACTTTCACTCATAAAAAGGCAAGCCATGGACTCCATTATACAGTATCAAGGCCCAAGCCAAGTTTCTCTTGACATAAGTGACTGAAAGCAGTACGCTCTCAGGCTAAAAGCAACCTCTTCGACTTTATAAAAACATGCATACATTGTACATATACACTGTATATCAGGGAAAAGTAGGTTTACATATATTTATATTGCCTTTATATAATTGTGTGCATCGGGACACCAGTTTCAACATTTAAGCTCGGTTCGGTCAGAAGAGGAGGGCTCTTATTTTTACTCCATCCTGCATTTAATGGGAAATTAAATAAACTGGCACTCCAAATGATTAAAAACTGGAACAGTTTCGGAACAATATATAGCTCAAAAATACGTCAACCAAGCAGCGACTCCTCCCTCTCCACGTACTGAAAAGAGGGCACGCAGAATGAAATAACGAGTAAACTCCTCACCCACAAAATATACAATCATACACAAGCATAATCTGTGACTGGTGGATCAGGATGTGCTACTGAAATGTAGACGCTTATGTCCGGTTTGAACCTGCAGTTCTGAGTGATGAGGAGTTTCTAAAAAAAAAAAAAAAAAAAAAAAAAAATGGAAAGGCTTAATGGGATCCACGTTGGACCGCATCAAAAGTCTTTAAAATCTGGTACTGCATTTGTACAGGAAAATCCTGTGATCTCTGGTTTAAAAAGGTGTGTGATCGGAGGGATACATGACGGGAAGCCAGTTCTCAGTGTAGGTGGCGCAGTGCATCCAGCCCAGAGACTTCATCAGCTGCACAACAGACAGAGCGGTTACTCGTTAATAACGCAAGCGTTTGTGCAACTTTCAATAAAGGTACAAAACCTGTGCTTAATTATAGTTCAAGATCACGGAGGCAAACAGGGCAGTACTTACCTGAATGCAGTTCTTCCAGTTTTCTTTGCTGGGTTTGTCTTCGACAATTTTAGAAGCGTATTTCAAGGCTCTTCCGTACATTTTACTTGCTAAGGCATGTTTGTAGGAAAACGACAGAACCTGCGAAGGAAGCACAATCGCAGGTATTACTGAAGATCATCAATCTAGCCCTGATCTGTAATGCAGCCCTGACGCAGAATCCACATGAATAGAAAAAAAACTAAAGGTTGGGTTTCTGCCCTGGGAGAAAGGCCAGTTTTCAGGCCAGAAGCCTGTGCTTGTGCTTTCCTGGTTCTCAGGAATATAAACTGTGGGTTTTTTTCCTGTCATACAGTCTCTAAGAAAAATAATTAAGCGAGGAGAAAATAACTGTTTACTGCTGCCGAGGATGTTGTCATTAATAAATTAAAGACTGGCATCGTATATAAAGCGTAGAAAACACTTTGAGGTGGCAATAGTAACGTCGCTTCATGTCATACCACCCAATTACTCTCTTACACAGTCATGTTTTATTACCTACAAATTATAATCGGAGCAGTACAGAGATACTGTGCCATGGATGACAGATGGTCCCTATGAACTAACAGCATGTCCTTGTAGTCCTGTCTACCTTTCCTTAATTAACTTCTTCCTAAATAGTATTAATGATGTAGGATGTCCATGTGAACCTCCTCCGCAAGCAAAACTCTATGATCTGCTCAATACTTCTAACCATCCCTATTCTTGATGCCTGTGGCTGTAACTCCTCGACATGAACATGTCCTAAAAGGCTCAGGCATGAAGGCAGCAACGAGATTTTAAAATATTTTTCTTCGGCATGGTTGCCTGTCTTCTTTGAAAAACTGTATTACCATGTTCATATCACAATCGTTACATATAGCCATTACTCACTGTATACGCGATCATTTACTTCACTACACTCAATCTCAGAAGGATAAAACTCTTGCTATAAAAATCATACACACCTTAGAGTCAGTGAGCTCGGCCCACTTCTGAACCTCCCAGAAATTTGCAGTCAGTTCTTTAGCCACTCCATGCGGGTCGTCCTCAGAGCTGCCCACCTCCGTCGCGCTCGCCCCGTCCTGCTCCGGAGGATGCATGAGCTGATCTGCCAGAGCGCAGCCTTTCCTACAGAGAGCGTCCAGCAGTGAGGACTTTTGCTTCTCCATATCACTGCAAAAACACAGCATGGTCAACAGGACTTCATCTGAGGAGCACAACTAGCTTTAGTTTAATACGATTAGGCTAGAAGCTGGATCCTACACACACAGGTCACTAGTAAACGTCAGACGATTGGAGCTGCGATGCTCGTTTTACAAATTTGAACCAATCGGTGTACCTCTTTATAGAGGCTGCGTCCGGACGTGGGTCGGTCTTCATTGTGAGATACACGGCCAGTGCAGTCTGGTCAATGTGAGAGAGAACAGTATCTGCTGCTGCCAAAATGTCTCGCAATCGCTTCAGTCGCTCCTGAAGGGGACAAATTACAAGGTGAGCCAACGGTGTGTGCGAGAGCAAGTGAGAAAGAAAGAGAAAGAAATGCGCTACCTTCTCTGCATCCAGCTGATGCAGACGTTGGACATGGAGAGGGAGATAACTTGCAAAGTTCTCCTTCAGTTCATCATATAAAGTATTATTGTCCAACCTGAGGATTAAAAAAAAAAATGAGATCACAAAATACGTGCAAAAAGGAGGGCTGAAACAGAGAGTCGTGAAAAACCTGGACTGACTTCGTCATCCACTGGATCTTTAAGTCTCGGAGGGCTTCAGAGAACTCTTCCTTTGTATCCTTCTCCTTCTCCCCATCCTTGTCTTTCTCTTTTGCTCCGTTCTTTGACTTGTTAGGGGCCGAGATCAGGTGGTAGAAAACTGGCACAATGTCCTACACCGGGGTTAAAAGAGATGCGAGTTAACGAGCCATCTTCTCATCACTACAACATATTGCTCATGAGGTACAGCAGATATACATCCACCACAAACTCCATTTTAAACACTTCATGATAAAAGAATTTCAGGTAACATTTTTCATTCCAAAATAATCGACTAATGTAGTATATACTTTATCTGAAACACTATGGAGAAGTCAACAACAAGATGGACAGCTGACATGACATATGGTCAAGATGTGATGTGCGGGGTTGATTTTTGAGCTTCATAAATCACATACATTGTAGAAAGATCCTTACAGGTAGACTGTAGAGACAGACTCACCTGCCATTGTATAGAATATTTACTATTCTGTACCTCTGAACTGTTGTAATAAATCATTTTAATATTGCATTTGCAGATTCATAGAACTCTAGCCCGTCCAGTACCTTTTTAAATTTTCCTTGTCGTTTGGCTGAGGCTTGGCCCTGGTGGTCAGAATAACACACAATGAAGGAGAGAAGAGAAAACACACACACACTCGGATCTCTCTCGTTCCATTTATCTAGTCTGCATTCTGTGTTTAACATTTGTGTGACCATTTAATCCTTTCCAGCTTAAACTATTACAGCTAGTGTACCAGTGCAGTTAGTCAGGGTTACTGGCTAAAAGCCTCCTAGTGGTGATTATACTGAAATGCCAAAGAAATCCACTTCATACTTTTAGCTACATCTCATTCATGTGTGTATACAGTATATTATCTTGTGATACTGAAGTCTTTTCCCTTTTGGAAAGTTTTAAATAAGTCCAGAGGCTTTTCTATCGGTCATCAGTGAAGTAACAGCAACAACAAAAAAAATTAAGACAAATGGTGGGCAAAACCCCTCCAGAATACACCATGGTGATGTGAAAGGTATGAGGCACACGGAATAGATCCACAATTTGAAGATCAGACTCAGGCCAAGTGTTTTCTATTTCTATTAACATCCTTGTGTTGCACTAATTAATGAAATAATGTCTAACTGTGAATGGCTTTGTCAGATCTGTAAATTGTTTATCTACACATTTCAGAAGAAATTTGATTACAACTTCATAAGCAACAGCATCTCCCACTGGACATTAGGGGTGTAAACTTTGTTTCACTTGTAGATGATATGATGTGGAATCAGACAGTGTTACAAAAAAAGTAGACTATAGTGATGCCTGAAACACTTCCCTGTCCAACCCATCAGCTTTTGATGCTGCTCAACAGGTTCACATATTATATAGGTGATAAATATACATACGTTTACGGACAAAAATGATCATCATACAGTGTGTCAAATGAATCAGGTGCATTGATCCAATTCCAAAACTGGATTTCAGAAGACAAAAACTTACAGATCTAATGTTTTATTCTGCGAATACACATTATACTGGCATGCTCGGAGCTAACTGGGTCCTAGATTTACAGCATCTGTTATGCAAAAGTACTGTGAGGATATTAGCTGAAAGAGCACAACAGCAAATGGGAGCACCTTTTCATCAGAATTAGGTTTCGGTTGATTCTCCTAGCATCTAAAATATATATATATATATAAAATATAGGACTACCACACCCCTTATGTAAATTAGTCTTATTTTACACCCCTACAAAATGAGGGCCAAAGCAGCATGCAAAACAAAAAGAGAGAGACAAAGCCTGGCCTGATTGGGCCAGATATATGATGGGTGGGACTCAAAGGCCACACAAGCCACTAGCATTAAAGAAGACAGACGGCAAATATGGCCACTCACTGCTTTTTTCCCGTACTCGCCCTTCGGTACAACCAGAGAGCCGGTCAGGTAGCACCCCGGACCTGTACCTTTAGGGATCCTGAAAGATAAAAAGAGAAGGTAATGCAAGATCATGGACAGGGTCTACGTGAGTTCTCCGTGTGGAAAGAATTTAAACCTAGTCCCTAATCAGATACATCAGTAAAGAACATAGGCAGTTCTTCACTAGTGACATCACAGCTCAAGCAGTCAGAATAAAAAGTACACAATGAAACAACCACCAAAGCACACACTTGTCATCTGATAGAGAGGTGATGTAGAATGGCTGAGAGGCTCCTGGTGCCAGAGTGAGCGAGTTTGCTTTCTTCTTGGCCAGCATGGCTGCCCGGTGAGTCTCGTACACGTCCAGACTCAGCGTGTTGGACAGGCGATGAGACACAACGAAAGGCAGATCTTTCAGCCGCTCTAACTCACTCTGCTGCTCATGGCGAACCTGCAGCCGGATGGTGTAGTCACCTTTCTCCAGCTTCAGAGAGTACTAGTGGGCATCGGAAAGAAGAGATTTATGTTAGGAACAGAGTACACAAGCATAATCAAGATCAGCAATAAATATACTGCTGCATTAACGCAGATAACAAAAACTATTTCTGAGTGGGCTAAAATCCTAGTAAGATTTGTAATGTGGCTTACGTAAACCACAGTAACATTCCAGAGTGTAAGAGATAAAGAAGTGCTTATCTACCTGGTGAGGATAAGCATCTCCAGAGCCCATGAGCCTCTTGTTCTGGTCAAACAGGAGCCAGAGCTGGCTGTCAAACTCCGACTCGTATAGCAGCTCACACAGTAGCGGACAACTGGGGGTCACCTCACCACTTTTAGGCTGGAACACAAGGGAGGAATCATCACGCCAGACAAGTCGGACGTAGTACATAATTCTTCTTGGTAAACAATACGTTTAAGATGGAAAGTTTTCTCCAAGACATTTAAAGTATGACATTCATCCCACTTAAATAAAACTCAGAATTTTAACTTCTTAAAAACTCTGAGCATCCACAGGCTTCACCTCCTCTGAGAAGGATTTTTGGATCGGTAAAATTGCATAGTGCATGTACAAAAGGACATGCAAATAAAAACAAGTGTTAATAAATGCAGATGCACCCTATAGATGAGTAATATGTGCCTAACTCTAACGTGTATGTGTGTGTAGATGCACACCTGGTGAAAGCTGTACGTAAGGATGATTTCATAAAGCTGACGGTTGTTAGGCAAGACGTCCCTGGAGCCAAGTGCTTTTGTTTTTGAACTTATTGGCCTATGGGGGGGAAAAAAAAAAAAAAAAAAAACCTGTTAACAAATGCTCACCACAATCTGTTGTATGCTGCTCCACCAAGTCAAGTGTCCGTGCAGTCTTTTTATACATAATAAAAACACTCCAAATAAATGTTTTGGGGTTTGTTTTTTAATCCCAGTGGAAGTTTAGTCACCTCAAGGGCTGCACCCAGTTCTTCAGGGTGATGGTTGGTGAGACCTCTTCATACCGAACAGGAGACGACACCTCAAAACTGGTTATGCCCTCAGAAGCATGCTGCCAAAACAAGAAAAAAGGAAAAAAGAAAAAAAAAAAAAAAACACAACTCATTCATGAGCTAAAAGGAAGCAGACAGAATACAGTCTGTTAGCATCACACAATGTAAGTCATGAACATGCACGGATCAACTGGAAGCAGAGGTACAAGTAGAAGAGGGGGGACTTTTGTAGTTTGTGGAAGAAAGACGTGGAAGCACCACTATAACAAAATTACAAAATAAATCGTTACTTCAGATACTCACTATATGAAAAGGACAGGGAGATGTTTGCAGCCCATGGAAGGAAATGTTATAATCTACGACGACATCACCAAGACTGGCCCACCAACGAGCGATGCACACCTCTACTGTTCGACCAGGCTGAAACAGATACATCAATGCAGACAGTGTTACAGTGAATCATGCTTAATGGATTAATCAGGATTAATGAAACACTATCTGTTACAACACATGAGAAGTGGCTAGTACCAGCACAGGGAAAGCCTCAGTGAGCGAGCCCTTCTCCAGCAGTGAGGAGAACTTGTAGAACTCATTAGCTCGGTAAGCCCTCTGCTTCACCAGGTGCACAGCGTGGAGGACAAACTTGGAGGAGACGTCGGGGGAGTGAGACGTTAACGTGATCTCTGATGGAGTTGAGAGAATACAAAAATATTAATAGAAAAAAAAAAAAAAAAAAAAGCATACAGACTTGCCAGCACCACTAACAAAAACATCAACTAGCTTACGGTGTTGTCATGGGTCATCCTTCACAAGCGAGTACTCAAGCACTGGATTCTATGTTTACACACATCTGATACGCGCATACAGTTTACCCACCTGCCCATGAGGTTCCTTGAGGGACGGTGATAAAATGGCGTCGTATCTGGCCTGGTCTGAAGTGAACGTCTGTGAAGGAGACCTCCTGGTTCTGGCTCTCTGTAACCCTGGAAAGCAAGCTACACTAGTCACGGTGTACAAAACAGGACAAGTCCGATGGATAAAAACACCAACATTTTACTGAACTTACTTTGTGGGGATTATAACAGTTATGGGGACTCTGAAGAGGGGACCAGCGCTGGGTGCAGAGGTATCATAAGCACACACCTAGTGAGACAAACAAGCCAAACACACATCCACATCAATTAACCCTGAAAGAAATTCAATAAACAAACATCTTATACACAAGCTCAGAATGATTTTTTAATTCAGTTGTATTATCAATGTGTTAAACAATTCATCTAAACAAAGCATCAAAAGAATCTGAGCAAATCCTTAATCAAGTTAAATACCTAGATTTTGCTGTAGTGTTGTAAATAGATAGTGTTATGTACCTCAGTATAATGCAGGCCCTCTCGAAGTCCCTGTGGGTCGACGCGGACATTCACATGACGACACTGGTTCATGAGCTCCAAGTGAGAGGGACACTGCACCCACTGCGCGTTGCACGTGAGCGCCAGGTGCAACTGCAGCGAGATTCGTACGGAGTTTTCTGGGAGGGAGGGACACACAAGCAGTCGGTCACATACACAGGTAATACAGGCTCCATGGCACGAACATGTGTCCCGGGTGATCGGATCACAAGTGGACAGCCGAGAGCTTAGTCATTCACACCTGGCATTATGAACGCTTCTCTAGTGATCAGATTTTATACATCGTTTGTACATGTCTGGACAGGTTAAGCATTGTCCAAAGCAGTGCCATGCTGTGCCACACATTACAAGACCACAGAAAATAAAGTGTGAACAAAGCAGGGGAACTTGACTTCATCCGAATTAATTAAAGTTAGAGACACACTATTGAGACGACATGCCAAACAGGACAGCCATAAAATTAAGGAACAGGACTTGGCTCTGCCATGTCCTGAAAGACAAATGACAGGAAGCCGATTGTTCACACAAGAACCTGAACATGCAAGAGACCAGACACATCAAGCTTAATCTCAAAAAAACAAACAAACAAAAAAACCTTGCATACTCAGTGTTGTAATTATTTTGCTCAGTAAACTAGCTAAATGTATGCCACCTACAGGGATCAGTTTTAGGTGATCAGCAGGTGAAGGCAGGGCAGAGGTAGCTCAGTAGCCAAGACATTGGACTGGTGATCGGAAGGTCACGAGTTCAAACCCCAGCACTGCCAAGCTGCCACTAAATTAAATCAGGTTGTCCTTCCCTTTGCTCTTCCTACTTGTGTTGCTCACTTTGTTTTCTCTTCTCCTGCACTGATGCTCAAGAATTATCTAGTGCCAATGGTGCTGGCTACAGCAAAATAAAATGATGGTGGCTGATGTCAGCTTGGTCTGTCAAGTACCTTAACCCTTCTGTGAAGACTGATCACAGAAGATTATTATGCATCTTTAGAAAAAAATTGTTAGGATGGTATTAGTATTTCACACAACTTTAGTGCCCCTTACCAGTGTTTTCGGGAAAGACTGGCTCAATGCCAACTCCATGATCAGAAGGAGTGGAAGCGTGGATGGCGTCCCTGAGGTAGATGCCCCGCTGATTCCCTACAGTGACTGTGAAACCCAAGTTACTGGTGGGAGTGGAGGCGTGCTGCATGAGGTAGTCAAACGCCCTTTCCACCTACAGCAGAAACAAACACATCAACCACAGTCCAAGATGCACACGTGCACGCACGCACACTCGCACAGTTTACGTACCTGAATGATGCCATGACCCTGCGCGAACACTTCAATGTCATCCACTTTCTGGGCGGTGTTTTCCAAAGCACGTCTCACAGCCGCAACTGTGGGTTGTATCCCGTTCTGCTTCAAACCTTCACACACGGACAAGTTATTTCGAACCCATAATGCAAACTGCTTAAAAATCTAAACACACAACAAACTGGTCTGGTTATTCCTTCTCTCCTTGTACATACTCCCTCTTTGTTTTGTTTTTTTTCAAATGAACTTCTGACTTCATTGTCATCAATATAAATTTCATTTAGTGTCTCAATCAGGCCCAGTATTGATTCACAGGAACGTGGATAGTTCAATAATTAAACAAAAATGAAAAACAAACACCAGCATTATGAGATTACACAGAAGTCAACAGTGGGAGACATTATCAAAACTTGCATCAGTCTGCTCTTTCTACCTGAGAGTATGAGCGCGATGCCTCCACAGGCGTTGGGAGAGGACATGGAGGTGCCGTTCATTAACTGCGTGCCACGCAAAGTCCAGTTGGGCACAGAGGCGATGGCTCCCCCAGGCGCGCTGATGCTAACACCCAGAGCTCCATCAGTACTGGGACCCCTTGAGGACCACGTGTACTGGTTAGGAGGCAGCTTCTCCCTCAGTGAATATTCTGCCACCATCATGTCAGGCGTGACATAAGCGCCAACACCTAGAAAGAAAAAGCATATTGTATATGGAAAACGTTAACAACATGAACATTTAGTTTCAGCCTGGAGCTCTGTTTATTCCTCAGCTGGAGCTAATAACCTCCACTTCCATTAATCTCAGTCTCACTATTGTAAATACTTCTTTCACTGATTCAGAAAGTGACATGTTAACTGACCTATGACGCTACTCGTGGTTCCTCCAGGACATCCCACAGTGGAGAGACATGGCCCATTGTTCCCAGCACTCGACACATATATGACATTATGCTTCTGCACCGCCTCACTGATCACTTCACAGATTCTCCTAAAAAAAAAAAAAAAAAAAAAAAAAAAAAAAAAAAAAAAAAAAAAAAAAAAAAAAAAAAACAACTATTGATAAATAAGACAATAAAAGTGTTGCGAAACAGACATCAACTCTCAGACACTTTTTAATCGATACTGATGAATCCTGCACTATGTGAACGGACAAGGAACAAAAGGTTTGTCTTTAAAAACTGGTTTACTAGATTAAAATTAAGAGACACTAAGGTCAGCTTACTGGTCTCTACTGCCATTCTATAATTGCACAGCAGTGAATAAATGGAGTAACGGAGTAGTGTTCATGAGCACTGCTCACACTTTTATTCATGTTCCAACATAATTACTCCAAATGCTTATTAGATCCCTTCTACAGACAGTCAATGAATATTCAGCTCTGCACTGCAATACAGATCACCAAACAGCTCACCCTGAGTTTGGCCAGTGGGTTGCCTCGCCATAGCTGTAGTTCACAAGGTCACACTTGTAGTTAATGACCTCGATCATCTGTTGAGAGCAACATGAAGATGAGGCACGATCTGAATGTTATATGGAATCCACTTTACTATCTCCACAAACTGGCTCAATCCCAATGGAAAGAGAATACGGAAGTAAATATAAATCTAAAAAAAACTAAATCTACGGGAAGAAAAAAAAAACAAAACAGGAATTTCATTTTAAATAATAAAAACTGCTCCCGATTATCAGAGTAAAATTTTTTTTTTTTTTTTTTTTTTACATTAACTGTATTCAAAACAATGTGGAGAGAAAGACAGCTTTACCAATAATTCCACATCCTCTAGCTTCCGACCTGTCCAGTTGGTTGGACGTTCTACTGACTTCTAATTTACTCGACACTCCTAAAGTGTAAACACTAAGAGAGGCATCGGTTAAGTGTAGCTGTACGAACTACACTGAACGTGCTGCTGTTGGCTCCTACCGCTCGGATGAGGCCCGTTCCTGTCTCCATCGTGCTCAGACGAGTATCCCCTATTTTCAGCGCCAAGATTTGGGCACCAGGGGCCACTCCGTTTCTCTCTGGCTCCTCGGGGAAGTAACCTGCCGCTATGCTGGCGACGTGAGTCCCATGGGCACCTGCAAAGCCAAAAACTCACTGATGAAAGGTCATAGAGAGGATTCTACTTCCATCGGCATTGCTTTCCCATACACTAATGATCATGCAGGAGAGCCTGGAAATGAAAGCTATTCTAGACAAGAAGAAGAATCAAGAACCAAAACACGTCGAGCTCCAAGACGATCACGATGCTCTTTACAGCCTTCGTGGTATAATTACGTGGTAGACAAATTGTCAGCTGAGGTGCATGAGACAAGCAGATTGTGCATCATGGCTCGGAGTGTTTCATTCACAGCTTACTTCACTAGCCCAAAATAAATACTCTACCCCCTAATGACAATATTCTACCTCCGCTAGTGACGATGCAGAGAGTATTCCCCTCATCATAGATATTGATGGAGTAATTGAGCATCTCAGCATCTCCTAGCGTGGCATACTCCTGCCTCTCTCTGTAAGAGCTGAGCACGGTGCAGGACGCCAGGTCTCCGCTCTCGGACGTATCCACCACTGCCCTGCACAAGAACAACGAAGCGCATACAGTAAGATACAAACAACATTGCCGGCTATGAAGACTGCATGAAATCACAAGATTCAATTTTATAGATTACAAACAGTTTATTATTAACTTATAAAGTCCAAAATGCTTTTAAATTCTGACAGAAATCAGTGAAAAGATACACCATAACCAAGTTGGTGTCATGTTCCATCTATATGTTAGTATCTCGGTTTTAATGCAATGTATTAAATGTGGACTTGAACAAGAAGTATAAACCGAGCAAGAATAAAATTCTACTCCAAATTTTCTTGTGGCTTCTAAATCACAATTACGGTGTTTAGTCTGTGCTATTTTGGATCCGTTTACAGTGAAGCTTTTGCTCTGTTGACATAACCAGGTGTGGCTCTGACCTCCAGGTGATGCCGTCGTGCCATGCCGCGCAGTCGTACACAGGCCCAGGGTCGCTGTACTTCTTCTCCATGGTGCCTAACAGCTCAATTTGGCTCTGCAACTCCTCCTTCTGCAGCTTCTCCATCTGCCACCAAAACACACTCCAGGTTAAATAAAGCACTGTTGAAGCAATGACTGACGGCAGACGAACAAACGACAACATTTATACAGTTGAAGCTGAATAATAAAGATTAAATGAGTCCCTGGTTGGATAATGTGTCGGTACTGATCAGGAAACGTACGAGTAGTGAACAGGTCCGACAAAAACATTCAGAAACTAATGATTTGGTCGAATTATTATCGAATTAAATTCTCATTCATCCCTTTGCTTTACTTCAGTAACAGTGTTAGCAATGCGAGTGTAAGGACAGGCGGACCTGTGAGGGGTTGGGATGAGCCAGGTCAAACTCCTCGGTCTTTCGATTGGCTTCGGCTAGAGCTGCTCTGTGCGCCGGGTCCCACATCTTCTCCTTGCGTTCTTTCTGGTTCACACACACACACAATAAGTATCACACACAAGCACACAATTCCAAGTCAAAGATTAGTCTGTTCCTATAATATAATAACTGCACTTTAATGTTTTAGATGAGCTTATAGTTTTGACAGACGCACTACACTATACACGCGTGTCATCTACACAATGGAATGTGAAAACGTGTCACTTTTTGAAGCAAAGAAAATGATCAAACTTTAATGGAACGCAAGTATAATTTAGCCAGAGGGTTTGGGTTGAAACGTACCTCCTGACATCACATGTCTCAAAGCTGTTACTTTGGAGCGTCTAAACATAATGAAATTTACAGAGCATCTAACTTCCCTACTGTTCTATTCCCATTTCAGTTTGGCATAAACATTAATAGACAGGGTCTCAGCTTACGCATTTGTATGCCACTTCTATTTATAAGTAACATTAAACAGCAATAAGTAACATTTTTAAAATAGACACATGGACTACTATTCGGAGACATACTGATGCTTACACACCAAGTACATCGGTAACTTACCTGTATCCTCTCTTTCAGAGGTTTGGGGAAAAACTCATAACCATTTTTAACACCAATGTGATATCGTCCTGATGGGTTCACCCAGGCAGGAGGGATCTGCAAAAAGAAAATAAAATGACCAAAATGAAAGTTGAAGCCAACACATCAGCCCTTGTGTGTGCAGAGAGATACTACAGTGATCGAGTTACAGAGTAACTAGCACAAGGTGAGAAGCTTAGTGTCAGTGGATATAATATTGAGTGTACGTTAACACCAACATGAACAGACCTTTAGTGTGCGTCCAGAGAGTCCAACAACGTCTCCATCTTTCGGCTCCACCACCATGGACATGTTGACATCGCCACTTCCTGTCGTATCGATGATGTCCACGATCTTGGGCTTGCCTTCTGTGGTGGTCTAAACGAGACAGATTACAGAAAAATTTTAATCAACGATGCGATGATGAACTCGCTTATTTCAAACCAGTTTGTTCATTTCCGTCGCCAGCCTCCATTTCTTTCTCCTCACGGACCATTAGAAAGCACGGACACCGGAGACTCCTTCCATAGCGGTCTGTTTAAAACTGTAAGTAGCTGGATGGATGTTGGATGACGATGATAGCTGTTGTGATGAGAATTGTCTCGTTCAAGTTATTCGTTCTTTATAAACCTTGTGATTTTTGGGGGGAATGGGGTTATTTTGCCCATAGCCAGCTCACAATGACTAGTTACAGGAAGTCTTTAATCGAAAAATGGGCTCAGATGTTACATTCGTTTGTAAATATTTGACTATGACACCATCATAAACCAGCTTCTGAGAGAATAACAAAAGAGCTTAAGGGGGAAAAAAAGGTCCTGAAAGTTGAGTGAAACCTGGCAGCAGATGCATGCTCCTCTTTCCTTTGTGTGTGCCAAGTTGTAAGTTTAACTTACTGTAGGTTTATTTAGCACTCATTTGATGGAAACAGACAGACTGCAGTGCTTATTCACTTCGTGTCAAAAACACAACCAACAAACTAAAATGGTTTTGTGCGCCATGTGTTCAATAAACTGTCGAAAAAATTGTGAGATAAATGCAAGGAACCTTTTCCGGATTACTTCTTCACACGACAAAGCTATCATTAACGTATAACAGAGGCTGGAGAGAGAAACTCACTCAGCCAGTTAGCCAGTTAGCAAGCCGGCTCACATCACTAATAGAGAATGACACAGCTGGTTGTATTCGTCTATTATTCAGGCGTTTACAAAAGTATGAGATTATTCAACAAATATCTTCCCAGAGTAAGACAGAGCTGTTCTGTCATTAAAAATGACAGCGCTACACCGCGGTAGCTTTCTGCCAGGTTAGCAAGTTACACAAAGCCAATGAATCGAGCTCTCCTGCTTATATACTAGCCGCGGCCTGCTCATCCACTGAAGCCGCGCTCTCGCGTTACCTGCATGCCCGGCGCCCCCGGGTCCACCCCGGTGTCCATGATGGCGATAAGCACCCCCCGTCCATCGTACTCGGGAAACCTGGTTAGGAATGAAGCGGCGCCAGTCTCCTTTTTCGGTAGCAGCCCGTGTAAAGGGAAAGAATCGTCAACAGAGCGAGTAGCCATGACCCCACCAGAAAGGATGAAATGAAAACAATACTGTAGCAGCCTGAGCGAACAGCCGGTGAGTCGGGATGGGTGGCTTTTTAAAGCAACAGCAACCTGACAAGCGGTCGCTCAGGCTCAATTCAAAATGGCTGCCTGTGCCCTACACAAGGGCCCTATTTCAAGCGTGAAGCACGCTCTACGTAGTGTCCTATATATCCAAATAGGGGTCGATCGAAATTCAGCCTTAGTTTTATACAAAATGCATAGCGGATGGGACGCTTAGTGTTTCAGTGGCCGTCTAAATTTACACTATATCTAAAATAATGAGAGGTTTTAATATATTATTTATTTCTCCATTGTTTTCCCGAAGAAGCTACTAAAATGATACATGAATATCGGTACACCTTTGCACTCATTACAAATTCAAAGAGCTATAAATATGCATGATATGTAAATATGGGACCGCCCCAAATCCTTCTGCCGTCACCACCTAGCCACAGAGCTAACTGCTAGTAAACTAGCAACGAAATATTATGTTTTACTGCTCAGGCCTAAATATTTTATCGTAGATGCTCAAAAAGAGGATTTCATGGAAACATTTTGATTAAATTTAAATTACTCCATAAGATAAAACACAGTTGTTCACAACTACAAAATTAAAACGCTCATTAGCGTTCAATAAAAACAGAAATAGTTTCAAGGTTTCAGTACTGAGTGTAAACTTCTCAATGTCTCATGGCTGTGCAGCGGGTAGCACCATCGCCTCACAGCAAGAAGGTTCTGGGTTCGAACCTGTCGCCAAACTGGGGCCTTTCTGTGCAGAGATGCACGTTTCCCCATGCCTGTGTGGGTTTCCTCCCGGCACTCCAGTTTCCTTCCACAACCCAAAGACATTGCAAACTGGCTACTCTAAAATGCCCATAGGTGTGAATGTGAGTGTTCATTTCTGTGTTAGCCCTGTGATAGATTGGCAACCTGTCCAGGGTGTACCCCGCCTCTCTCCCCAAAGCCAGCTGAGATTGGCTCCAGCTTTCCCACGACCCTGACGGAGAAGCAGTGTATATATTGGATGGATGAATGGATGGAAATTGTCATGCATTTATAATACAGTAATGAAATCTGTCACATATGCCAAGCTGTTGCTCTCACAGGCTAGACGTCGCTAGTGAGTCTGGTTCTTTTCAACCTCAAATGTGGCCAAGAACCACCTGCAATAACAGAAAAAATCTAGGTTTAAAACAAAAGTCTCTAATAAATCAATCAATCTGGTAATCCAGTTTCAGTCTAATAAGTTAAAATAAACTCAGTGTCAAAATGTTCAAAAGTTTGTTTGCCCTTTGGTGCATGGACGAACACATGCTTGAAATTCCAACCTTCAAGATTCTGAATATTGTGGCAGCTAAATGTACAAAGTGTATGTACACTCAGTGCACCATGGGCATCATCTCTAACATTAGCTTGCCCAGCATACAGGTTATACAAATAAAGGACTCAGATATTGACATCTCACTTGTGTCTACCTGTGCCAAATGTGAGCTAGTTTACAAGCCACTTATTAGAGATTAGAAGCAGGAGGACATAAGCGTGTTTTCTGGTTTCATATTCAAAGATCCTGTCCTTTGTAAGCATGGGAAGGAAGTAGAGATGTTACCAGGACAAGAATGCAGACAGGTAAAGGAGATCAGAGACAGACAGAAAATTATATTAATGAAAACAGATTGGATATTGTGGAGGAAATTGTTATTTATGGACCTGTCACAGAGACAAAAGTATATTTGAGAGTACAAGAGGAAGGATGAGGTCTATGTACATGCAAATGTTGTTTCAAATGAGGGTTTTTTTGGTGTGATAAAGTATCACACTGCACATAGAGTCAGTTAAATTGTTGGTAGGTCAGCATACGAAAATTAGTCACCTAGCTCAAAAAGGTTTTTCAATTGATCTTGATACATGTAAGTGTGCTTAATAATATACGAAAATATAGTAATATCTCACTTCCAGTAATGGGTCATTTTTAACATGGCATCCAAGATGGCAGCTTGAAGCTGCTATTGGTTATATCTCAAGTTACGGATCATGGAATCCGGTAGAATCAACTGAATTATTATTTTCAGGTAAATATTTTTTGACAAGTCTTAACTGGGTTTCCAAGACTGCTGCCAATTTATTCAATCACATATTACTTACAATATATTGACAGGCTATTTGCATTCTACTGATTTTGAAATGGCACTAATCATACATGTATTAATTTCTATATCTCTTCCAAAAAACGACTGCATCCTATGATGGCCATAGCTGTCCCATTTGTCGGGGCAAGTTAGAATATAGAGATGATGCAGTCCACATTCACCAAAAAAGGCTTTGATGGAATAAATGCAGCTAATGCTCAAGGATCAAACTGTCATAAAATGTACACAACCGGTAAAAAAGCTGACCTTCATTTAAAGAGCAAACAGCGTGGTGAATCCAGTAATACTAAAAGATGCTATCAGAGATTGAATTGAGTTGCATCCTCCTACTTATGCCGACAAAGAGGGAATATTCATTCCTTCAGTTATTCAATCTTAGTAAGAAGGTCAGGGTTACTGAGAAATGATGGAACAGTGATGTTAGATTTATTTATACCTTTGAATTCATAATTCGAAATGCTCAGAAGTTGTTGATTTTCTTTCTTTTTAATGCCGGCTGCTGGGCAGATAACAGGTTAAATGAGCTCGTTCTTATACATTCCTATAGTAACAGCTTGTTCACATGAACTTCTTGTGGACGCTTCTCATAATCTAAGACTAATAATAAACGGATTAAAGGTGTATTGTATTGTATAGCAAAGAAAAATAATTCATCATTGATATGGTAAAGATTTCAGTAAGGAGATTAACATTGTGTGACTGTGCTGTGACTATAAACTGATAAATAAGAAGTACAATTATAAAAATGCAATTATTGAAAAATTGCTGTGCTATAAGAGGAATAAAACACTACAAGATGTATAACTTCCAATAACCGAATGCCTCATCATTTATGATATGTATTACTGTATATGGAGTTCTCAGTACGGATGTAATTGAAATATTAAAAAGCTTAGTTTAACTCACTCTAGTTGGGTTGCTTGTTTTCAGTGTTTAATTTGTCACTGTTTCAGATTCGAAATGATAATTATACAACATAAAAGAATAAATATCATTATATAATTGTGCGCAAAGACTGAGCGTGCGAGCGTGTGTGGCTGTTTGTCTGTGTTGGCCCTGTGGTGGACTGGCGACCTGCCCAGGGTGTACCCCGCCT
>JAQQZR010000010.1:10601183-10611582 GCA_030068235.1 Notoglanidium macrostoma | reverse complement strand
CAAGATGCTGGGATTGGCTCCAGCTTCCCCGCCACCCAGACGGATAAAGCGCTATAGATAATGGATGGATGGATGTTCTGCGTCTTGGTGCATCTCGGTTTTCGATTTGTGTCCCCCAGTGTAATTCCTTGACGCTGTTACTTTGTTACCGTCGTAATATCGCCACCATGATTAAATACACCAGGCGTAATGTTAAAAAGTTACTTGATTGCTATTCAAATTTTCGGAGGACGGAAACATCCACGTTCACCCGATTGAGAGATCATGCTCTGCTTTTAGTAGACTAATGAATGTCTGCATTCAAAACGTGACCGTGTGACCGATGGTTCTGGATAAACACACGATGTAATTTCTTTTCATGTATTTTACACCTACCATAGGTCAATTCTTTTATTAATTATGTATGTAAAGATGAATGTTATGTATGTGTCCTGAACATGTACCACTTTTTGTACCACTCGTTGAATGTTTTCTGCGCTGAATCTGAAACTTGTGTTTTACATTGACTATATAGTGCACTATAACACCGTCAGGACTTACACTACATACCCGAACGTTTGTGCACTCCTGACCATCACACGCATTGATGCTTTTTGTATCTGATTTAGTCTTCGCCAGGACAGAGGAGTTTACACTTTCCGGTTTCTCACTGAAATGAGAGTTGTCGTCGTTATAAACGCATACAGAGGCTAACTTGTCTCTAATGTTCCACAACATTAAATCTATAAACCATTAAAATGTGTTCATTAATAAGTGAAACATTCGCTGTGATAAACGCAGAATAACACGGTCTGTCCTTGTGTAATGATGAAATTGTAATCTCACCTCATGATGTCATTCGTTTCTGTGGTCCATGTGATATTTACGTACTATTACCACATGCGCATACCGCTTAGTGACATTACGGGCTCGTTAATATTTGCCCGCACTGGAGTGGTAACTCTTTTAAAGTAAAACAATGCAATGTGACAGCACTAACACAAACAAGCCCTTATAAACGACTGCTGTAGAGCTGCAGAGCGTGCAAAAAAAGGGAAACTAGAGAATAAAGAGAACTGAACGCTTATGCCTTACTGAATGACTCCAGAGGAATTTTGAACCCAGCGCTTTTTCAAACATTAGTGATGTGCTTTAATGTGCTGCAGCTTCTCGCCACTGTGGTAATCCCAAGAGCTTTAAGGGCTTGAGTCATAACAGTCGGGAAAACTGACTGTTCACACATTACACACACACACACACACACACACACACACACACACACACACACACACACACACACACACACACACACTCTGGATGACCACTTTCCAAACTGAGCCCATTTTTTATTGTGTTTCTCTTTAGGAGAAGCCAAGAACATCCCTCCCTACCCCGGGCCGAACAAAATGAGGGACTGTTACTGCACGGTGAACCTGGACCAGGAGGAGGTGTTCCGAACCAAAATCATCGAGAAGTCGTTATGGTGAGGGATCTCCGGCGTTCTTTTCATTCCATCATCCCAGTCTCATGCTCTGGAGCGCAGTGCCGCTCACCCTCATTCCTCCATACTGTGTGTGTGTGTGTGTGTGTGTGTGTGTGTGTGTGTGTGTGTGTGTGTGTTGGGGGAAGGGAAGTCTGCAGTGAATGTGATGTGGAACACAGGAAGGAAGGACTGTGGTCATTTTGTGTATTTAGATCCTTGTAGGGATGAATTATGAAAATCCAGTAAGACTCTTAGCGTGTGTGTGTGTGTGTGTGTGTGTGTGTTGGAAGGAGGAGTGTATGACAGATAGATGCGTTTACATCTCAGAATCACATCTTTTCATCTGAAAGCGCCGACCCTGACCTGCTGATCAGCACTGGCCGTGTGAGCGTACAGCGAGAACAGTAATCTTGTAGGTCACATGGCGTTTCTTCCCACTCGGAAAGCCGAGACTCCAAGGAAGATGAATAGACAAAACAAACAGAGAAATGGAGAAATGTCAAGTGTGGGCGTGTCTTCACAGAAACGTGCCACTTGAACCCTAGCAGACCTGCTGCGACCCTCACATTACACGAGGCTTAACTTCACTTTCTTTTCCACCGAGATCTCTTTTGGGTGATGCAGGATCCAGCCAAGCTGAACATTATGGGTGTTAAGTTTGCACTTTATGTTGTTTTCTGTTGCACACGCGCACTTCTGTGTACTTCTTCTAATCCAGTAAATTACGACGCCAGACATGTTACTATTATGAAACGTCAATATTATGAACACAATAACATGATCATTCTCTAATGAATGAACGAATGTGGTTAACTGTAATAATGACGTAGGGGTGTCAATATTTTTGGAGAGCAAATGTTATTTGGTACAAAAGAGTGTTTCTAATGAGCCTATTTTGTTAGAGCGCGAGTAAATTCTGTAGTCTCTCCTGCTGTTGAGTGATTTGTGTGTAATTATTGCAAGACTGTTTACTTGCATTATTGTGTTTATTGTTACCGTGATGAATCTGCAGGCTGAAAGATACGCCATGGTGGGAAATAACTCACGCCGTACTTTAAAATGTAAAATGTGAAATGTAAAATGTGTAAAACAAAAATGTAAAATGTGAAATGTCCGGACGTGCCAGCGTGCGTCGGGCACGATGGTAGTTAATCTCGTAATGTCCGTTCCGACTGATGGTGAAAGTGTCTCTCTGTTTCCTCTTTGACCGCAGCCCATTCTACGGCGAGGACTTTTATTGCGAAATCCCGCGCAGCTTCCGCCACCTCTCCTTCTACATCTTCGACAGGGACGTCTTCAGGAGGGACTCCAGCATCGGTGAGTGTCAGCACTGGGTTAGCGCTCATGAGGGACGGATTCCAGTCAGCAGCAGTAACAGGAACACACTCAGGAGAATCTCTTCACTCCTGATGAGTGAAGGTAACAGGCAGGTCAGTCAGCGTCCAGTGAGGAACGGGACAGTGTGGAAAGCGGCGGGGCCAATTTCTACTCCTCTTCCTTGATTAAACTGACGAATTAGTCATTAGCGGACGACTGAACAGAGCTCATACAAATCGCACCGTCGTTGTTTGAGCTCACCGTCTTGTATGAGAAACTGAAATACAGTAGGATTGTAGCACTCCTTGTACACCGCAGCATGAAACTGCAAGCACACTCGCCGAGTAGCGCAGAACACCAGGATGTAGAAGGGAGAGAGTTTTCTCCATCTGTGTTAGTTGATTTTAATGCCTTGTCGTGCTGTTTCCTGAGACAAACCCATCTGTAAAACCTACGCTTTTATCATGTTTGTCAGATTACAGATAACAAGCCGCGTCATGTCCTTACTAGCAGGTTAAAATAGCAGGCTTGCGACCCTACGCTAACTTCCGAGAAAAATATTAACTGCAATTCTTTCCGTTGGTCAGCGTGGCCGGCAGCTCGATGGCTGTGGTGTACGCATCAGATCTCACACTGTGACGCTTCACGTGACGCTAACAGGCTTGCCCTTTTAACCAGAATATTTTGACCGTGTGTTGTTTAGACTCCGCTATACCATAACGCTCCGCTCACATCGCCAATTAAAGCTTCGAAATAACCAGCCAGATGCTGTAAGGCATTCCCGACCCTCAATTATGACGGAGTGTATACTTGTGCGAGGCTAAGAGGTGAAATTATCCACCGCAAACTGCATATCATGCTACAGTTCACGCCACTTTCCTGATACACAGCATTAGGCTATTATTAACAGGATGAGCAGAATAGTATGGCGGGTGGTACGGAAGGATCTCGGGAAAAACTGCGGGAACGCGTGTTTGATTCAATTCACTGTTTTTTACGCAGCGCTTTTAACACTAGACATCGTCACGGCGGAGCTTTACAGAAATCCGGATATAGACGAATATATAGTGTATAGCGCAGGGGGCTTGTTTCCCTTTTCTTGTTGTCTTGAATGTATGACTGTGCACCTTTTTTGCGAATTAACGGAGATTCTTAAAGGACCAACTCAGTTTTGTGGATCGCCGACAAATTCCCAAAGCAGTCAGTGTTGGTGAACTGTCTCTTCTTTTTCAGATGTGGCGACCCGTGCCTCCATTATGTCAGGGGTTATTCTAGCTGGCCGTATCTTATCCCACTGCTTTACGTTCAGGCCAATCTGAGTTGAGCTCTGCCCCGTTTGAAGCCATATCAAGCATCCAGCAGTCGAGACCACACGAAAGAGTGCACGCATGCGTGTGTGTGTGCGAGACGTTGTGCTCTGTTTCACCCCGCTGAGCGTGTGTGAGGTCTCCCTACTTATCTCGCGCTCCCGGTCAACCCGAGGCACGCTTTAGACTCGAAACCATCCCGAAGAGCTTCTCAGTCTCTGGACTGTTCCACATGAAATCAACTACTTTATTCAACTCGGATAAACGGGTGTAGTTATGGGTGATGTAATACGGGACGTTATAATGTTTTAATGCAGCTTACACTTGAAAAAACTAAGAGCCAAAATGGTTTCCTTCACTTTCTTTGTGTGTGTGTGTGTGTGTGTGTGTGTGTGTGTGTTATTGGTGGAAATAATAAATGAGGAGAGACAAAACAGTAAAGAAAAGGAGGAGGAGGGAGTGAGCAGGGGGAAGGGAGGGACGGCTCATGTGTCAAACATTTACCACAGCTGTGCTCATTAGAGGCGTGTGTGTGTGTGTGTGTGTGTGTGTGTTTGTGTGTGTGTGCGCAGAAGGGGCTCTGGGGGCAGGGGGAAGGTGTTGATAACAGCAGTGCGAATGTTTCCATGGGTTTTTTTTCAGGGAATCAGAAGCAGCTGCGTTTAAGCCTATCAGAGCTTTACATTAACATCACTGTAGAAAAAGTGTCCAATCAGCCCGGCTCTTCATTAAACTCAAACCGGAGCTGTCGACCAATCAGGGAGCTGCGACTAACCGGGCGAGGAAACAGCCTCAGGCCTTTCTGCGCAGAGTGAAGAGAGAGAAGGCTGGTGTAAATTTCCAGTCCCACTCACTGTTCGTTAGCAAAATCTGAGCCAGTTGTTGGTTTCACATCTCAGATTTCTGGTGATAATAAACTTCCCCAGCTGGACATCCGTAAAGCTGCGACGTTGATCAGTGGTACACCTGCTTTGCCTGAAATGGCGGTCCTTCACCTTGCAGCACAGAAGATCCTTAATGGAGGAAGTGCTCGTTTCAGCAACGCCAATGAGTTTTATATAACGCTTCCCAAACTATAAATCATTCCATTATCTTTAAGCACGGACAGAAGCAGGACCAGAGCTGATCCTGGTTGAGAAGAAGACATTTCTACAGATACAGCTAGGTCCGTCATAGCAGCTCTTAGCCAGTATGTTGTTCTTGACCATGAGCTACTATCAGCCATTGACAATAAGGAGATTCTGATGCAATGAAAACAGAAGCGTAAGCTGCACAGAAGCACTTTTTCAAAGCGGAACAAAACCTGCCGTTCTCCACTGCAACACAACTCCACTCAGCTGAAGGCAACTGATGCAGCTAGCTAACGCACCTCATTCATAATCAGCTCGCTAACGTTAGGAGTCTACGTGCATAAACGTGTAGCAGGAAGCATGAACAGAGCTACATAACTGATCTGATTTTTAACGCTAAGAGGGCAGCAGGTTTGGGATGAGTGACGATGGGATTGGGAATTGCGGGTTGGAACTATCACGAAGAAGAGAAAGCGAAAACAAGCCTTGCGTTCAGTCCAGAATGCTGTCATCGTCGGGAAGCAGCCATGCGTCGCGATTCATGATGTGCTTAATTTGAATGCCACTGATACGAGACAATAAAAGGATTATAATGATAATAATCTAGCATTTTTGCAGCGCTTTCGGAGCGTGCCAGTCTCTCTCTCTCCGCCACGCACGATTTCGCAACATGCGAGTGATATCAAGCGTGCCAACGTGGTGGTTGTTTGCGAGCGTAAGAAGCAGAGCGAGGCCAGCGGATGTTGGTTCGGGCTCGCGCGAACGGCTCGTTTGATCTGCCAGAACGTTGTTCTCCTCCTCCCCTTCCTCGTCTCTCTCGCCGTTTCCTCTGCTTTCTGCGGCGTTAATGAGCGTAGGCTTTATGATAATGAGTGTAATTAAGGCCGTGGCACTGTTTACTCCGTCCCCGAGTCTGAAGTTGAGAGCATAATACGCGCCCTCCGTGTGCCACATGCGTGTGTGAGATAAACACCCTAAGGGTTATCAACCAGTGATGAAACGACACGATTTGACACCGCAGGCGGTCAGATGGCGATCACGCAGTCCAAGCCTCAGCTTAGTCTCACGACTATCAGAACCTGGGATCTCGCAGAATTTCCTGTGAACAAACGTGACATCGGATCGAAAGATGCCGGACGCCGGTTCAGCTTGGCTTTCATCGCTTATCGGACTTCCTGCACAATGTCACAGTTACTGTTTGGTAAACACTGAGCATATTTAACCGTATTGTAGTTTTCGTATCAGGATGGCCGTGATTAGATGACAGAGGTTAAGATTGAATTAAGATTGAAGACCAGCCAGAGATGGTGGTAACTTTGCTGATTGTCAGGAGAGGCTCAGGTGTGGCTAGGAAGTGTGCGAGCCTGCCATTAACTAGGCGCTCTGTCACACATACGTCAGTCAAGACAGCGCACGTGACAGCCAAGCCGCCATTTTTATGGAGGTGTGAGACTCAAAGCTGCGCACGAGCCACACGTGAGATATAAATATCACAACATTCCTTTAAAACTGCATGAGTTCTCGTTGGTACAGGCACCTTGGAACCCCTTCCACAGTTCTGCTGACTGGCTTCTGTCTCTGCAGATCCCACACGAGCGCCTGAGGTTTGGACCAGGACCTCCGTAGGCTCTGTGTTGCAAAAAGAAGAACTTGATGTTCTTTACAGTCAAAATGTCTATTCAAGCGATGGTGCCTTGCGGACAGTATTGTATAACAGGCTAAGTAATGATGGCATTCGGGTTCTTAAGGTCCAGGAAAGGTGCGCCTTATCAGAACGGCGAAGCAGTGGCTCCTCAGTTAGCGCAGAAGTCGGCCCCACTTTGGGAATCATGTCGGATGCTTAATGTTCATGTGGATTATTTTGTTCTGAATGGAGAAATAAGAGTCAGCGGACGAAAAGAGTCATGACAGGAAGTCGTCAGACGTCAACTGAACAGGGGAGAGAGAAGAACATGAGCGTAAACAAATGGGAGAGAACGAGCGCTATGAGAGGAAAAAATGATTCCGGTGCGATGGAGTTTTAGCTAAAGCTGCTGAAGCCATTTGTTTCTTCTCTGACTAGCTAGTGAACGATAGTCTGCCGATATGCACTCGTTGGATTTGTGTCTCTACCCACAGGTTATTTTGGCTAGAAATCAGATGACCGGCTGCTGGTGATTAACAGGAGGTGTTTGTGGGTTTCCGTCTCGGTTATATGGGGCGAGAGCGAGCGATCTCCGGCGTCTGCTTGTCATCTGTGTGCGCGTTCAATTTATTGCCCTGCGTCTTGGCTCGTGTTTACTGTGTTTGACAGGCCGAAAAACAAAACGCACATATAGCAAAATCCTTATAGAAGAGGAATTGGGGGAAGATTGGAAGTGACCAGATGTGATGGATGGTCTCCCCATTTCTCTCCAAAACAAATGAAATGCGGTTTGAAAAAATTCATCTAATCAGAAAAAGGCCCTAATTTAATAGGAGGCTGTAAAGAAATACTGTACGCCTCTTGCCAAGTTTCCTAGCCCGCTAGCCTAGCCAAGCTTCAGGCACGATAGTGTCAAGGCACGGTAACAAACTGGGCCGGTCAGCAGCAGTCTTTTCCTAATGTGATTGTGAAAGCAGAGGAACTGTATTGCAGTTACACATTCTTGTTACAGGTAAGCCCTCTCCTGCGGCTGCTTTCTGCGCCGGCCTGCACCAACAATGTTTAGGACGTTGCATGTTGTTATTGTGCACGCTGCGCCACATCCGCTTCACCTTCACTAAGCTGAGAAGCTAGTGAGTAAACGAGTGTCACGCGCACAGCATGCTGGGAGTGCTGACGTATGATGGCGCGGAGGGGAGTCCTCAACGCTGCGACCCGACAAATATCAAGCAAGGTTTTCTATCGACTCCAGCTTTTCAATTTAGTCAGAGCTCCGTGAAAGTACTGCGGGATTTATACTCACGTGCATTTCTCTTCCGCGCCAAATTGCGTTTAATAGCGATCAGTCTGATCGGCAGTCGCTGTAATTAAAAGCGTTAGCCGTGTACATTCGTCGTCCTTCGCATTTGCCGCAGCGTTTTTGAGAATCAGGGCAAAGGGTACGGCTGACTTAGATTTGGTTCAGCGGAAACTGGGAATATTATGCGTGTCCAGGCTGGTAAGTAGAGCTGTGTTGTGATTGGTCGTGTGTCCACAGGTAAGGTGGCGGTGAAGAAGGAGGACCTGCAGAAGTATCACGGCAAAGACACTTGGTTCCAGCTGCAGCCCGTCAGCGCAGACTCTGAGGTGCAGGTGGGTAATGCCTGCTTCTTCCTCTCTCTTGCTCCAGTTACACTATCCAAACCAAAAGCCAACATGCTCTCTCACAGTGTAAAGCCACATACACAGGGGAAGAGACGCGCAGAGATGTGGTGACCAGAGACCACGGATGTCAGTGAAATTCATCGCCTCGACAGGGGAAATAACCGTCGGCCACGAGAAGTGGTTAAACTACTCTCAACTTTCCGACCAATCGGAGCGAAGATTACTGTTGACTGACCAATGAGTAATCGAGAGGGATACCAAGGCGAACAGCTGTCAGAACCAAAACGATGGGTGACGAGTAAATCGCTTCCCGTGTGTACGCCCCCTAAGGGAGGACTGGAACTGTAAACGCACCCCGGATTCATTTAAACATTTACTCATTAGGTGTGAGACATTGCAATACGACAGTAACTGATCATTTACGACCTAACAAGGGCTCTTGCTACTCAGCCAGCTGTTTTGCTTGTTGTGAACAGTCCTGTTATTCAGGTCCTTTCAGTCCGTGTGAGAATAAGAGGCGTGAGCGAACCGTTTGTCTAAATGCTTAGTAGTTAGAATTGCCAAAGATAGTTTTGTCTTCAGACAGAATGGTCAAGGTGATTGTCAAAAACAAAGGGAAAGACGGTTTCTATTCAGCGTCAAAGCCACTCCATCCGACTCCATCCGTTTACCAATTTTCTCCACGGTGTGTAATAACGATGTAGTATAATGAGTATTACACATATCATGTCATGGGGAACGCTAGCTAGTAAGTGGGCTCTGGTGTGTGCTGTAAATAACGCATAGGTAATAAATCTGAAGAGAACACTGTCGCATATGCACGCAGTAACACTAGATAAGTAGGAAGCCGTCATTTCGAAGCACCTGTCAGTGTTCAGCTGGTCAAAGGGTCAGAAAAGTCTTTCATTCATTTGGCCTTTGCTGCTCTCTAAAGTGACTTATAAGTCATTCAGAACAGAACGCGCGCAGGTGACCCGAGGTTTCAGGTCCTGCTTAAGGGCTCTGTGTAATCCTGAGGTTTACACTCACAACCTCTTAGCCTACGCTAGCTAAATGGCGTAAATATTTATGGAAAGGAAGTGGTCAGGGTCGGTCAACGGGACAGCGATGTGAGCTGAGGAGTGACATCAGGCTAGCTGTGAAGCAGTGTGTGGAAACGGAGCAAAGCCTTCCCAAATGTTGATTCTCACAAAACAGTACATGAGCATCGGAGCAGATCAGCTGTTTAATGCTGCACCCTTTCGCTTTCATAGAGCTTCTACAGCAGAGTGATTAGACAGCGGTTAGAAAGGACTGCAGGAATGAGTCATACTACAATAAATCAGTGTGTTTATATGTGGGTGTGTGTGTAGTGTAGAGCAGCGTAACAGCTAGGGGGTATATTCACTACTAACAGACTGTTTGTTTTTTTTAATGAGATTAGCATTTGCCCCGGTAAGTTCACTATCCTGAGCGCTTGAAGGCATCCTGACTTGTGTGAATTTAGTTCAGAGAAACGCTTCACACACAGACTCATTCTCTCTTCAGCCCGAAGAAACATCTGTATTATTCAGAAGGCTAGATTTGCCCTGAAGCGGATCTCCAGTGACACAGCCGTACTCATTCGTGACTGTGAAGAAAGGAAGCGTGTGTGTGTGTGTGTGTGTGTGTGTGTGTGTGTGAGAGAGAGAGAGAGAGAGGAATGGGCTGAAAGGGAAAGGAAATATGGAGCATCTCCCTGCAATCATAGAGAGCACATTGTTTTGTGTGTGTGTGTGTGTGTGTGTGTGTGTGTGTGTGTGTGACACAGAGAGAGAGAGTCCCGAGACGCCTGTCAAGTCTCATTTGCATATTGATGATGTCGGCTGGAGTTTGACAGTGCAGCTCTCTGAGGGTTTCACACACACACACACACACACACACACACACACACACACACACACACACACACACTTACAAATATAATTATTACATTTATACCCACACAAGTAAATGA
>JAQQZR010000010.1:10585432-10595863 GCA_030068235.1 Notoglanidium macrostoma | reverse complement strand
ACCCCCCCACACCCACCCCCACACCCACACACACACACACACACACACACACACACACACACTTACAAATATAATTAGTACATTTATACCCACACAAGTAAATGATATAGTGAAGTTTCATTCTCCAGATGTGATCTGCTACAGCAAAGATAGCAACTGTACATGAACCAGATTACACTACATTCAAAAAACACATTCTTTCATTCTTGTCATGACGAAGCAACTGCAACACCTAAAGCCCTCCACATACCCTCCCTCCCTCTCTCTCTCCCTCACACACACACACACACACACACACTTTTTGGTCTTCTTCTTTCCCTCATTCACTATTTCTCATTGGGTGGTGTGTGTATCCATGGTAACGCCATCCCATCCTCCACAGGGAAAGGTTCACTTGGAGCTGCGCCTGAGCGAGGTCATCACGGACAGCGGAGTCGTCTGCCACAAGCTGGCAACCCGGTGAGTCAGCCAATCCCCGGTCTCCCTGCACTCCCCCGCCAGCCAATAGCAGCCCTGCAAACGTCATTTACCTGACTGGTCATGTAGGAAACCCAATACAATTCAGAGGAGGATCGGCTTTGTGGAAAGGCTGCATTTTTACTTGTTTTGCAGAAATCTGAAAAATGCTCACAGAAACACTGCTGCAGTTTGTTCCATCTTTCATATGACAAAAAAACAAACAAGTCAGCCATCGCTGCTTCTCCTTGCTTATTATTAGTGCAAAAAGTACAAAAACCGATCCTGCCTAAGCTTTCTCGTTTATTCATCCTGTATAGTGTCCCACTGAAGTCGGGTTCATTAAGCCGGTAATTACTCTTGATCCTTTGTTATTATAAAGCTCTAGTGGTGCTAAATGTAGACCTCAGAGAGCTGTTTTATCAGAGGCTTGCAGGCATGCTTTAGGTCTGTGAACACATTCGCCAGCTACATTCACACAGACAAAGAGCTGTTTGGTTATATATGGTGTTTTTTTTTTAAACTTTCCTTATGTTTCTACTTTCGTATTTGTTTAGGGCGCAAAAATACCTGGGGAGGAGTCTCGCTTTCTTTTTCGTCTTTCTTTATTTTTAGATCCCGTTTTCTTTGTCTTTGTGCACAGCAATATCCTGTATGATTACGTGGCAGTATCTAGCAGATCATTTACTCACCAGAAAGTCAGTATTCTTTGTTTGAAGCAAGGATTGGCCTCATGAGAATGGAAGGCTTTACATGGTTTCAACGCACTTAAGATATGCACAGAACAACTTCATATATGCTGTATATGCAAACCCTGTGGACTCGGTTTATTAGCGCGCCTGCTCATTCACGCAGTCGTCCAGTTAGCCAATTAAGTAGCAGCAGCGCAGTGCGTGGAATCATGCAGTTGTTTGTAAATACCAGGATCGGAAAATACCGCGTGTTCTCAGTGACTTTGTAGCGTGGGTGTTGGTCATGGGTTGGTTTGAATATTTCAAACTTTCACGCACAATCGTCTCTAAAGTTGCAAAAGTAGTCTTTAGAGTCTTTTTGATGCGAGAGTTCAGAGGAGACAGGTTTTCAAGTAAGCACTCTTTACAATAGTGGTGAGCAGAAAAGCATCTCAGAGCACACAAAACCTCAAACCATGAGGCTACAACAGCAGCAGACCAAATCAGGTTCCCCTCCTGTCGGCCAGTGGCAGGAGTCCGAGGCTACAGTGAGTACAGACTCAGCAAACCTGGACGGTTGATGAATGGAAAAATATCACCTGGTCTTTTTCCAGTCTGCTGCCACAGGTCTGGATAATATCACAAAGGAGCAGGCGTAGAGATGTTCCTGTTAAAGTGGACGTGCTGTGTGTTGCTGGACTGAGTGTAGGCTGCACCCATGGATCATTGTTGTACATCATGGCTGGGTGTATTTAAGGCCTGCCGTGGCACCAGGTCAGCAGTGTATTACACAAACAGGCTTAGCGGACAGGAAGTGCTGGCATACGAACGTCTTTAATTACTCATCACACTCACCCACAGCCTGTGAATGATAAACACACACCCGATGCAGAAACCAAGACAGGGTCATAATATGACTTTATGTACACCAATAAGCATAGTGTAAACAAAATAAATGTATTGTTCTTATTTAGTGGAGTGGAATGTAATGTAATGTCATCCATTTTTTCCTCTCACTGATCACCATGGCAGTTAGAAAGTGTGTGTGAGAGAGAGAGGGAGAGAGACACGATCACACCAAAGCGGTAAAGGTGTGTGTCTGAGTTCTCGTCTGCATGAGCATGAATAATGCTCGAGTATGACTGAGTGTGTGAGTAATGGAGCCCGAGCAGCGGGGCATGGCTTTTTGCGTCAGACGCAGTAATGATATCAGTTGGGTTGCGAGTGGGTCCGATTCAGCTTTCAGCTCAAAAACATAAGCTAGCTTATCTGTCATTTCATGGAAATGACATCATGCAGTGTGTTTTTACTGAGTACTGGCTTAGTCACTCGTATAAACTATGTTACATTTTCATGAATCAACACACCAGCATGTAGGAGTTAAATAGAGGGATCTGTAGCTTTGCTTTGATTAGTGCTTGTCGTCCTTATCTTGTATACAAGTATAACAGTCCTCAAAATATATCACATTTAGCAATGCAAAGACGAACGAGTTTTATTTTTAATCCTAGTGTGCTGAGCTGCCTGTTTGTGGCTTGTAGGTTATTATTCCTTTAGAGCACTAGACTACTTTTGAGTGTTTTTCACTTCCTTTGTTACGGGGCTTCTACCATCGTGAGGTTTGAACCTGAGTGATAACGGAAGTGAAACCGATGCTGTTTTCATCATCTGATGAAAAAAAATGTCATTTTTTGACCGTCCGTCTTGACCGTAACCCGAGCTCATACTTCAGCCACCCAGAAGGCATAATTTCACTGAAAACACTTGACAACAGGGAAACGTCTGCTATAGGGAAATCGATTCATATTAGTTACGAGGTATACGTCTTGAAAGTTCGTGAAGCCTTTAGCATTTTCTATATATCTGCATAAATATGACTTAAAACACCGTCAGATTTCCTCACAAGTCCTAAAAGTAGACAGAGCGAACCCAAGTAAACAAATGAGACAAAGATTTTATGCTTGGTTATTTATTTATTGAGGAAAATGATCCGAAAGTATGTGCAGCTTTGCTTTCAGTTTCAGTGCTTTCATTCCAACTTTCTCTTGAGATTCGGCTCATGGACCGATGTCCTGACCCATTCCTTTAGAATTCGCTGGCATCATCCAGAATTCATTGTTCCATCAATGATGGTAGGACGTCCTGGCGTGGTGATATCATGTTCTTCTGGAATGCAGTGTTTTCCTTTCGCCCAACATAACTCTTGCCATTTAAACCGAAAAGGACTAACGTGATCTCATTCACCAACAAAAGTTTTGCGATAACCTTCTGGCTTGTCCACGTTCTTTTTGGCGAGCCGTGGTTTTCTCCTTGTAACCCTGCAATGCACAGCATGGTAAGTCAGTGCTCTCCTGATGGTAGACTCATGAACAGTAACGTTATAGAGAGAGGCCTTTAGTTGTTTAGAAGTTACCCTGGGTTCCTTTGCTACCTTGTGGACTGTTACACGCCTCGCTCTTGGAGTGATCTTTGTTGGTCTCAACTCCTGGGCAGGGTAACAATGGTCTTGAACGTCCTCCATCTGTCTGACTGTGGATTGGTGGAGTCCAAACTCTTTAGAGATGGTTTTGTAACCTTTTCCAGCCTGATGAGCATCAACAGCTCTTTTTCCGAGGTCCTCAGTAATCTCCTTTGTTTGTGCCGTGATACACTTCCACAAACACGTGTTGCGAAGAGCAGACTCTGATCGATCCCTGGAGCAATGAAGCAGGGTGTCCACTTCAAATGAACTGCTAATCACATACTTTTGCCACTTACAGATATGTAATATTAGATCATTTTCCTCAATAAATAAACGACTAACTATGATATTTTATCTCATTTGTATAATTGGGTTCTTTTTATCTACTTCTAGGACTTGTGTGAGAATCTGACGGCGTTTTTGGTCATATTTATGTACATATGGATTCATTTAAAAAGCGAATTGCGTACAGCGAACTCAAATGCAAGGTATCTTGAGTTGACATTTGAGCAATATGTGGGTGTGTGTTTTGTGCAGAGGATATCGTTTGGAAAGTCAGTGTCACACCAGATGGCTTGACACACCTGAGTGTCACAGGAAAAGCAAGAACCCCTGACAGCAGAACATGCTCAGTGGCATGCAGTTAAGATCCTGCCTGATAGAAACAGCAGAACAAATTAAGGGAGGCATGAAGAACACTCCTTCCCGCAATAACAGCATGTGTGTGATGGGACAAGATGAAAAAGATTTAAGATCCTTTGTTATCTTCAGGTAGGCCATCAGTCAGGTTCGTAAAGTGATTTCAAGATATAAAGTCCAGCATTAAGATGACAGACTTGATAGCAGTAATCTACTTAGTTATTAATGGAGGTCTAAGGTTAATAAGCAGACATACTTAGCATCCTTATCTTCGGTCAGATGAGATAACGAAATAGTTATGGAAATATAAATTCAGGAAACACTGACTCTTTCCCTTCAGCCTGCCATGTGTCTGAAGCTAGACTAGTGTTGATTCCAGCTTTCTTAAGTTCCTCAAAGCCTTCTGGATGTGGATCTGCTGCATTTTCATTGGGGAAATGAGGGAAGTGAAATCTGATTAGTTCCAGATTGCTGCCCAGGCAACAGCGTCCAAAAATACACTCAGTGACAAGGCTGTGATTCGTCTGCCTCTTCAAGATTGTCAGCGTCCCTTAGATATTCCTCTGTAATCGAGTTATTAACCCAATAAAAGCATGTTTGGGCCACCACGGTGCTGTGAGTTGTATTCTTACTACGCTGATCCATGAACAAGAGAGCGTGTGTGGGGTCGTTTGTGTGAGCAACATCACTGGTATTTGAGAAACGAAAATGTTTCGCCGAGACAGAACTTCAAAGTTGCTGTTCACCGTGATCTCCCATGACTCCAACTTTTAGGAATTTCGTCTACATCTTTTGCACAATCGCATTACAGTCTTGTCCGCAATTTCCAAACATTCCGAATTATATTGATAATATCGTTTCCGTGCTGCTTTTAACATCCTCAACTTGATCTTACAGTATTTATGTATAATAATATAAGATCATTCGATAGGAAATTGTGTGGCGAGGCGATTCGCAAGTCCAGGTGGTGGACAACATAACCGCAGCGTAGAGTAAGAATATATTAACATGGAGGACCACCTCAAGAAGTTCTTTAATCTTACTGGGAATGCTGTCATAGGAGTCGGGAATGGCTTGTGGTCCATCTTGCACGGGATTCTTCAGGAAGAAAACCCCCCAGTCTTAGTCTGGTGATTGGTGACCGGGCAGCTGACGCCAACCTGTTGTTCATCAAACCAATCATTTCAGTGGGATTTTCCCCATATCCCATTTATATGGGACCATCATTAGGAAAGAGCGTGCGCCCCAGTGGATGCACCTGGTCTTGTAAAATGACATCATATTTGTTGGGTGTTAGAAAGACCATGCGAAGCAATCTCTGCACCTAATGATTTCCACAACATGGCTGAACGTAACATTATGGATCCTCCATCATAGATAAGTTACGTGTTAAAGGCGTCCTTTGTCTCGGACACAGATCTGTCCTGATGGTGAACGTTGACTCATCAACCATCGTTGTTCAGGTCCAGGTTTTGACTTGGCCTTTGAAACGAAAGGTTTCTGACTGGCATGTGAGCCATGGCTTTTTTGTGTGAGGCTCAGTTTTTAATAAGAGGTGCTCATTCAGCTCTGTGGGTGTTTTTGGGGCCGTGCTATTCACCAGGCAGCGCAGCACTGTTTCTCCAGATGCGAGAACCAGGACTATAAAAAATAATATCGAACTCTGAACACTTCACATATATATATATATATAGTGTGTGTGTGTGTGTGTGTGTTTATGAGAGTGAAGTGCTTACTCCAGGCAAATAATTGTGAAACTCAGTATGTTTGTTCATATCATGTTTAAATGCCGTGGTGGTTGATTAGATAAAGATTTACATTATAAAGATTTGTCTCCCAGTTCTGGTTGATTAATGACTGCTCCATATTTCATGATGGCTGGTAAACTTGAGTAGGATTACTTGATTAGTTTCAATTACAGAGTGAAAACAGTTCAGAAATATGAAAAAACTACTTTTCCCCTGAAACCTAACCACTGCTTACTGGATGTTCGCTCGTGCAGTCCTGTATTGCCTGCTCAGTGTGTTCCTGCTGTATAACGTCTGTCTGTCCATGTCGGCAAACTTCCCTGTCTGTGCCACTCCATTTGTTTGTGTCGGAAGTACGCCGCCATGGCATCGCTATTCCTCTTGAAGCATCAATCATTTTACAATTTTTGTGAATCTCCTGCAATTCAAACCCTTTGGCGCTCTGTTAGTCGCCTGACGTTGCTTTGAGCTGACACATCATAGTGCTAATTGTCTGTTAGATGACACAGCTTAAAATAACTGAGCTGTCTTTGCTCTTGTAATTGTGATTCAGTCATTTTCAAGTCAAGGCGCTGTAGATATGGTTTAAAAAAAGAGCTTCCACTATATTGTTCTTTCTGCCAGGTAGGAATTGCTTCGGTTTTGGGGCCACTCGGGCTACACAAGTGCGCGGTGTTAGAACGGGTCAGCAAGGGCAGGTTTCGAACGACTTACTTGTCTTTAATTTTACTGATAATTGTTTGTTTTCACAGGGTGCTAGAGTGCCAAGACTTGCCTATCGTTAATGGACAGTGCGATCCTTATGCTGCCGTGTCCTTACAGGGGCCATCCAGGTAAATCTGCCGCAAGACCAGCACGACAACCACCTCATAATGAAAACTGAACGTTTGTGTCCATGTCTTGTGCTTTATCGTGTTCGCAAGCCTTAAGCTAAGTGGCCGCAACCTCTCATCTATTCTGTCTCCCTTCCTGTCTCTTTCACCTCCAACAGATCGGAAGCCAAAAAGACCAAGGTCAAGCGGAAAACCAACAACCCTCAGTACGACGAAGTCTTCTATTTTGAGGTAGAAAAAAAAAGAACGCCGATGTCTTTCACGATCCTCTGCCCGAGTAAACATTAACCAGGAGCAATGAAGCATTATCATGTGCAGCTCGACTTTAAACTAGACACATAACCCTTTGGATGGAATCTGTAAAACGCTGCTCCCTCGCAGCTTGGGTGTATTTGTGAGCATTGTTGGTAGAATAATATTTCACCCTGTTTGAGATCCTTGAAATTTATCTGAGTCGCACTGTTCAAGGCTAGAGCCTACAGTTTGTGGTTTTCCGCTTCACGGGTGTCCACACCCTCACGGCCTCCTCAAAACAGACGTAACGACGTCTACAGACAGTTTACAAACAAGCTGAATGCAGATTGTGAGAAGTGAGAAGTTGTGGTTGACTGCTGTGGAAAAAGAAAACCCAGAACAAAAGTGCAAGTACGGGGATCGAAACGGAAGGAGGACAGGTCCACACCCCTGCACTTGCCTTTGCTTCATGAGCCACTGCTTTCAGAGAAACCTCAGCAGAGTTGTTGATGTTTAAACTCCCGCGAGGGCTTCCGAATGGAAGCGATAAGCTCGCCGTAATGAAAACTCTGCACTGACTTGCCTTTCCTCCTTCTCGCCGCTCTGATCCATGTCGTCCGTCCTGGAAAAGACTGTCTGATGGCTCCGCTGGCTCACTCGCTCAGACTGGTGGACAAGAGAAGACAACAGCAGGATTGATTCCAGTGCTGTGAGATACACAATCCACTCCATTGATCTCATCCCCCTCGCAGTCACGGTCTTTCCCACACAAAGCACGCCACACAGACATGCCGAACCCTACAGCCCGGAGTTCATCGCACTGCCACATACCTCACCACCACCTCCAGCATGTGCTAGCTCCAAGCATAGGGCAATAGAAGAATAGTAGAACAATGTACCATATCATTACACCTTAGACTAGCAGTGTGGCTGGTTCCCATGTTACAGCGTGTTGCGGAGGTCAAGCCATCGACGCTGCCTCGAAAAATGACTACCTGCGGATATAGAGGGAAACTCTATGCTCATCTACCTCGTGCAGTTTTTGAAAACAAAAAGGCTCGCTAGCCTCAGATACGACTTTCCAAACCAAGGGGGATTTCATTACGGAAAACACTTCCCATGCCAGCTCAGACATCCGTCAGTGGCCAATCTGGAGTAGTGCCACGCTGAAGCCGAGCGCTGTCCCGCTCTCCTGCCTTCTGCCTCCCGACAAGCGCTCGTTTTTGTAGTTGAACGTAAACATCAGGTGGCCCACAACATCCTGTGCAAATCTGAGCTGATATGCAAATTAGGCTCGAGTCAGTTACGGTACACAACAGAGGATCATCGTCGCTGTGTCAATCAGTGGTAAAACACCTACAGCGTATTTTCGTATGTGGCTGCTCTTTATATCTGTCCTTTTGTACGGGTATTCCATGGACAATTTGGACAGAAAAAGGTTTCCAAACATCAGCAGCCTGCGCTTTTTAGCCACAGCCGCAAATGGTGCCGTTTACCAAAAGAGTGCACTAGTGAATGAAAGGAAATATCAGTTCGCCTGCTCGGTAAATTTCTCATAATGTTTTACTTGAGCATGTCTGTAGTTTCCACTATTCACCCACTGTTTAGTCATTTGTTATAATTATATTTCTTAAAAAAAAAAAGAAAGAAAGAAAGAAAGAAAGGAAAGAAACAGTAGCCAGTGATGACAGCACTGGCTCGGGCGAGACGAGGGGAAGTCGAACACTTCCCTTGTCTAGGAACTTCAGAACCGCATAAAGCCTATTTTTAACAGCTACAGGGTGAAACAGCACGATTAAATTCACCGCAGCATTAGCGCCGCTAAACCGATTATTAATTCAGAAGCATTTAACGTTGCTGTCGCAGGTATGTGTGTTATCTGAACGTTTATATTGAGCCTTATTTTTCTGAACTGTCCTTGCAGATCACCAGACCACTCAACTACACCAAACGGCAGTTTGACGTGGAGGAGGAGGATGTGGATAAACTAGCTCTCAGGTGTGTGTATGTGTGTGTGTGTGTGTGAGCGTCAATATATGTGCACCGTTAAGTACGGAATAACAGAAGACATGCACGGGCATGCCATTATAGGAAAATAATCAATGATGCAAGATCCCGGTCTCCGTTTATACTTAGAATTCTTCCACCACAGCAATTTACCAACAACTATTCTTATTTCATTTCTTAAAGAACGTCACACTTTTTACCACGTCGGCGGTATACGTCCCTGTGCAGGTTGTTTCTGTAGAACAGGCGTGTTGATGTCGAGCTTGCAGCCAGATCTACTGTCTTGCACTGAACAGCACTGCAGTGGAAGAAGTGATAGTGTACTGTACCTCATGGTGAATGTGACGCACTGGCATTGTGAATGATCTAGCCTCTTGGTTCTGCAGGGTGGACCTGTGGAACGCCAGCAACCTGAAGTTTGGAGACGAGTTTTTAGGAGGTGTTCGGGTGCCACTGAAGGTTCTGGGCCAGGAGGGCATTCATGACGCATGGTATTACTAAACCATCTACAAGCCCGTAGTCACATAACTTTCCCTTCTTTCATAGGTGTCGTTAAGAACAAGCATAAACATTATTTACTTGAAAGAGCTCAGTGTGCGTGTGTCAGTGATGGATATCTAATACCATGAGTATATCTTGGTCTGTCTCTCTCACGCTATGTCTCCCAGGTACTTCCTCCAGCCGAGGGATAACGGCAGTAAGTCGGTGAAGGCAGACGAACTGGGTTCTTTAAGACTCAATATTGTTTACACAGAGGACCATGTCTTCCCGTCAGAGAGCTACAGTGACCTCACTGACCTGCTGCTGCAGTCTGCACGGATGGAGGTGAGTCTCTCGGCGTGTGTTCACCTGTGCACAACAGACTGGAGTCGTGTCATGGTGCACTAGCTTTGATTCGTTCTCTAACAGTTAGGTAGACGGATTCCACTTTTGAATGTTTTTTTTACCCTACATTCCCACCCTTGTTCACAAAGAGGCCTGACAGGACATGGCACATCCAAACCGAAACAGTAATTCAGTTTTCCAAACAGTTTCCAAACAGGATACAACTGAGCAGAGCGTTAAGGGTCTTTGTTCAAGGACCAATAACAGCAGTTTGGTGTTTGGACACGTGACCTTCTGAGCTGTAACACACAGCATTAACCACTGAGTCACCACTACCGCTGTACTCCTACTCCTTCTGAGTACTACAGTGTAAAGTGAATCATTACATGGTAGTACTAATGGTGTACAATGTCACACTGCTTTATTGAGTAATACTTCCATCCATCCATTATCTATAGCGCTTTATCCGTCTGGGTGGCAGGGAAGCTGGAGCCAATCAGAGCATCTTGGGGCGAGAGGCGGGGTACACCCTGGGCAGGTCGCCAGTCCACCACAGG
>JAQQZR010000010.1:10566598-10582773 GCA_030068235.1 Notoglanidium macrostoma | reverse complement strand
AATATGGATTACTATAGTTGTTCTATAGGGCTGTTTACTGTATTTTTATCATTTACTATTTACTGTTGCTCTCAAACACATTAAGAAGGAAAGAAATTCCACTAATAACCTTTTATGTCAACAACCTCTCAACAAAGTAAAGAGAAACAACAGTCCATCATCATCCAGTCTCTTTTAAAGTAATAACAATAAAGAAAAACATTGAATTAGAAGGCGTGTCCAAACTTTTGACTGGTTGTGTATATTTATTTCCTAAAACTGTAAAGTGTGTAGACAGTGTTATAGATTTAACAAAGTCTGCATGATGACAGAGCTAAAGTGAATACTTTTACAAATAAAGAAGGACTACATACTGGTAATGCTGTGAGCGGCCATGTTGATTTAATGTCACCTGAGTTTCCGAACAGGAATTCCGAATTGACCGAGCGTTTTCTTTCTGCTTTTTTTTCATAGTCAGAGGTCGGAAATTAGTTACGATGTGTAGTTGAATGTAGCAGGCAGCAAAATCTGACTTATATCCAGTCACATTCATGCTTCATTTGTGTAGCTCAGTCAAACTGCACAGTCAGATTAGGTAGGGGTTTTTTTTTTGTATCCTTCATTAAAAATGTTAAAAATGTCTGATAAGAGCCGTAAGATCGTTTTCAGTTTTTGTTGTGGTTGCGCGCTGAATGCGTTCAGATCCATGACTGGACATTGCTTTTATGTAAAATGTTTTCCATGACAAATTTGGTTGCTAACTAGCTAATGTTCTACAGTCCTGCGCTGTGACTATAGCAGTGAGCAAACGTGACTACAGTCCCAAATTGGATTTGATGACTTGGTAATATAAACAATTCATTTAATAAGTCAGTCAGATTTGCTCAGCAGTGCGAAGTGTTAAAATCTCAAAATGTGTATTAGTAGTAAAACGATGAAGAAAAATGCTGTTTGTATTTGTGGATGTTCACAGTGGACCAAGATGTGAGGTACACAGCCGTCAGCAGCTTCATCTTCCTGCGTTTCTTCGCCCCGGCGATCCTATCACCCAACCTTTTTCAACTTAGGCCGCATCATCCGGTGAGTGTTTACTCCCTGTATGCAAGGGAATATACATCATCGACCCTGCGCTCTGCTTGCTTATAATAACCTCCTGACTTTACGCATGTAATCAGTGGAGCTGGGCTGAACTGATTGACGGAACCTGCGTGAAATTGTGTGTTTGTGTGAGTTCCTTGTATCACTGTCCTTAATGTCCTTCTTGTTTTTCACGCAAAAGGATCCTTGTACATCACGGACTCTGACGCTCATCTCCAAAACCATCCAGACCCTGGGAAGCCTTGCCAAGTCTAAATCGGTAAGTGAGTGGATTAAAGTCTGCGACTCTGGAAGCGCTACCACTTTAAACGGTTTCAAAGTGAAAAATGTTTGCCCCGTCATCAGGAAATTGCAGATCTGACTCCTGACAATGCCGTAATGATCTGTAGCCAGGAGCCAAAGTTCTCTTCCCTGTTGGTCATAGTGACGCTAGCCAATCATCTGCGTCTGTGAGCTCGTGTGAGTTCATTAGAGGGCAGATCTCCTCCGAGTGTGTCAGACTATTCTGTGACTCTGCTCTTGACGTGTTTTGGAGGAAGCACGTGTTTGCCACTCCTGGCTGGAAGCTGATTGTTGGTGGGAATTGGCAAGGCCAAATTATGGGAGGATTGTTTCAAGCTTATAGTTTCATTCACATCTAAACCATTTATTCTCTAATCCGTGCTGAAACAATGTATGTTTTTGAAATTGGCCCTGTAGGTGATAATGATCTCTGCCTTTCTCACTGTTCCCCAGGGCAACTTTAAAGAGTCTTACATGGCTGCGTTTTACGATTACTTCAACGAGCAGAAGTATGCAGATGCTGTGAAAAATGTGAGTCACTTATTTGCGCCTTCTAACTTACGGTTTTGTTGAATTGAGCCTTACGGTACACCTCCACTTGCCACACCACGTAATATCATTTCAGCGTGGAGCTCTGTCGTATCAGCTCAGCGCATGACCACTGTCTCTTTCATTTAGACTATGAGATTACTTTCCATAAAACTATCAAAATAATGAGTTTGTCTGATGTGGTTCAGTATTGTTTACTTGATTTCCATGGCAACACCCCACTCATTACCAAACCCATGTAAACTTCAGCGAAATGCCCACCAGGGCTGAGGAGCGAGAGAGAGAGAGAGAGAGAGAGAATGCAAGAGAAGAGAGAGCGAACACGAGAGAGAGAGAACGCTAGAGAGCGAGTGAGAGAGAGAGAGAGAACACGAGAGAGAGACAGTGAGAGAGAGTCAGAGAGAACACGAGAGAGAGAGAACGCTAGAGAGAGAATGCGAGTGAGAGAGAGAAAGCGAGAGAGAGTCAGAGAGAATGCGAGAGAGAGAGAGTGAGAGAGAGAACGCACGAGAGAGAGAGTCAGAGAGAGAATTCTAGAGAGGGAGAGAGAGAGAGAGAGAGCGAGCGAGAGAGAGTGAGAGAGAGAGAGAGAGAATGCGAGCGAGAGAGAGTGAGAGAGAGAGAGAGAGAATGCGAGCGAGAGAGAGTGAGAGAGAGAACGCACGAGAGAGAGAGTCAGAGAGAGAATGCTAGAGAGAGAGAGAGAGAGCGAGCGGTGCCATGTGGCTACAGGATTTCAAAGCGGTCACATACTGTTAACTCCTCTTAACAGTCTCTTTTGCCTTGTCACTGCATTTTTCCTTCTATTTTACTCCAATGTTCAATAAAGTACAATTATTCCATATGCATTATTTTCTGCTGATGAATCCATATCCGACTGACATTCGAAGCGGTTTCATAAACGCTATCCATCTCCATCTCTTCTGCCGTGTGCAGTTTCTCGATCTGATCTCATCGTCTGGGAGGTGGGACCAGAAGAGCATCGAGACACCGATCATGTTAAAAGAAGGGTAAGCAGCAAGTAGCAACCCGTGCTGTATTAATGATCATCTTGTGAATGGCTAACCCAAAGTTGTGTTAATGCATGTGATAAATGAACATTTTTGCAAGTTTGCAACTTGCAGTATGAACTTAAGTATTAACAGCAGAGCCAATGGAAAGGATACGTGTGTGTATCTCTAATCTGTCTGTCAGGTTCAGCTCCTGGGGGCCACAGCTCTTTGAGTTTTCTCTCACAACATACCAAATCTTAGTCCTTTGTAATTAACTGATAAGTTGTATCATGTGAGTTAAATACAGTATAATGCTAAACTCTGCAGTGCTGTGACCCTCTAGGACCAGGGTCTGACTCCTCTGGCCTGTAAGACACATTCAGGTGTCTTTTTTCTTGTATTTCTCTGCTGGGCACAGGAGCGTTAAACTGACTAATAAGAGGGTTGATGGGAAGGGTTCTTGCAGGTAAGCTGCACCTGATTGGCCGCTCCTCTGACCCTCACAGCCCTTTCCACTTCCCTGATATGTGTAAATTGTATAGACAATTATCAGGGAAGTGTTGAACCTAATAATATGCCAAAGTAAATGCAGACAAAAGCTCCTGCCATCGTTCTTTTGTGTTGTGTGTTTTGTGGCCAAAGACATTATCAGAAGAGGAGACGGTTCACTCATTGCAAGCCATCCAGGCAATGACCAAGTTCCTGGCTCACTAGACGAGAAGACACCTACAAACTATTCTCGCTGATGTTTCAAACGCAGATTTCAAATCACTGTTCAAACCTGACTAGAATGGTGTAGGTAATTAGCACTCTTCTGCCTTTGTCAAACCAAAGACCAGGGTCGGACCTTTTAGTCAATAAAACCATGTCAGTCAACACAGGTTCCCTTGTCTGGACTGGTTAGTGAACTGACTGCGTGCTGTATTTATCTTTTTAACGGTCACAATGAAAGCACAGTGTTTAAAGACAATCGGACAGGGAACTGTACATGTAGTTCCTCTGTGACATTCAAACGGAGGTGTCAGAAGTGCTGACCTAAAGCGCAGCTATGAAACTAAAGCTGCTTGTCCGGATCTTTCAGCGAGGAGTTTCATGTAACTGGATCTTTACATTGTTTAGTTAAATACCTCTGACATTGGATATAACATAATGGCAATAGGAAGCCATTTAGGTGCAGTGGTTAGCACTGTCGCCTCACAGCAAGAAGGTCCTGGGTTCGATCCCTGGGTTACCCCAGGGTGCCTTTCTGTGTGGAGTTTGCATGGTCTCCCCGTGCATGCGTGGGTTTCCTCCGGGTGCACCGGTTTCCTCCCACATGTGCAAAGACATGCAGATTAAGTCAACTGGCTACTCTAAATTGCCCATAGGTGTGAATGCGAGCGTGTGTGGCTGTTTGTCTGTGTTGGCCCTGTGGTGGACTGGCGACCTGCCCAGGGTGTACCCCGCCTCTCGCCCCAAGATGCTCTGATTGACTCCAGCTTCCCCGCAACCCAGACGGATAAAGCGCTATAGATAATGGATGGACATCGCTGGTATGAGGGCTTTCGTAACAATAGTCAGCAGCATGGTAGAGAAAACAGTACTCTAAATCTGCACTGTGTCAATGTTTCTTATACGCCTGGCTTTATCCAAGTTATACCTCTGCAGGCAGGCTGATTGGCTCCCATAATTCAATCATCATGCTAAGCTTTGTGCACTACCCCATTCACATCTCAACTCGTGAACTGTCCCCTCTCTTGATAATGTCTCTGGTTGTGGCCTCTCAGTGTTCTTTGATAGCACCACCTCCCCTTTGTTGCCATAGAAGCTGGACATGGCATGGTTCAAGCACAGACATGTTCTACAAGTTAGTTAGAATGGAGTCTGTGAGTCTGTTTAGCTCCAGCGTGCAGTATGCTGCGACCTGGTGTACCATTTCAGTGTGCTTGAAATTCACACAGCCATTTACTTTAATATGTGGTATTTTTGTCATCACTGCTTTTCAGTCATTCAGTAAGCATCAAAGCAATGATAGTAGGCGTGAAATTTGTGCAAGTGTCGGGAATCGTTTAGGTTTAAAAAGCATGTCAAAAGACAGTACAAAATAACCTATACCTGTAAGTAATGCTTGTGATGTAGAAAACGTCTAGTAGCTTTCTTTATTTTACCGCATTCCGAACTTAATCTGTGCTCTTCTTTATCTCTCCTCCTTGTTCTTCTTTCCCTTCATACCTTGGCTGAGGTCAGATTTATGATCAAACGAGCGCAAGGGAGGAAACGATTTGGCATGAAGAACTTTAAGAAGAGATGGTTCCGGCTCACCAACCATGAGTTCACGTACCATAAAACCAAAGGTAACGCAGAAGTTACTCCGACTGTGACCGTGTTAGACACCTTGTGTTCATCTCGTATGTATGCTGTTGGTTGTTAGGCCCGACCTGCTTCGTTTAAAATATTCCTATACAGTACGAAGGGTTTGGTAATTGCCGACACTGAAGTGTGAATCTGGATTTGTGGAATTCATTGCATGTTTCATGTTTTGTGCTGTCCTTTGTGTAAAGGCGAAGGAGCTTTGTGTAGAATCCCTATTGAGAACATCTTGGCTGTGGAGAGATTAGAGGAGGAGTCTTTCAAGATGAAGAATGTAAGAGACACACACACACACACACATATGTACTGTATACCTTATGGCATGCTCACACTAGGCACGGTTGCACTTTACCATGCTCAACAGCTTACGTCATCGTGATGCAACTTTCTGTGTTGAAGAAAAGTACGTAGCGTTGGGGTTCCACGCTCGGACGTGGTTAGTGATCTCGTCAGTTCAACTAACCGCGCCTGAGCGCACTTCTTTCAAGCAGGCCACGTGACCGCAGCGATCACTATAGTCAAAACTAATTTTGGGAGTTGAATACACTGGGCACGGTTACACCATACACAAGACTAAGACACTACATGACCAAATGTACCAGCTACACTTACTGCACGATGAACCATGGCACAGCCGTTCACGCTTTAGCAGACAGCTTTTTTTTCTTCTTTTCACATTGATTTTGATTAATGACAAAAACAACAAAAAATGTAATCAGCAGAATCAAAGTGAGATTTTAGTATTATTCAGTACATTTGCTGTTTTCTCTGTCTAGGGGATATTTGAATTAATGAATTCTTCACCATTAGAGAAATAAAATAAACTGTTCCATAGACCACATAAACACCTGCTGACTTTCTCTTCAATTTGGCTCTCTAGATGTTCCAGGTAATCCAACCAGAGCGGGCGCTATACATTCAGGCCAACAACTGTGTGGAGGCACGGGACTGGATCGACATCCTTACTAAAGTTAGCCAATGTAACCGCAAGCGCCTGAGCACCTATCACCCTTCAGCCTACCTCAACGGCCACTGGCTGTGCTGCAAACAGGCCATCGACTCTGCTCCGGGCTGCACACCCTGCACTGGGTCAGTCACACACTTTCTTAGTATAACTGTGATACTGCTAATGAAGGCCTTTAGATTTCCTGTTTATTGAATGTCTACTGAAACACATTGTAATTCACTCTTCATGGGTCAAGGGAACTGTAGCTCTACTTTGGAGTTGACCAGTAGACATTTAGGGAGTACTTCTTCTTCTTCTCTCCACCCACCTGTCCAAATCCATCCATCCATTATCTATAGCGCTTTATCCGTCTGGGTGGCGGGTAAGCTGGAGCCAATTCATTTTAAAACTACTGAAGAACTCATTTTAACTGTTATAATGTAGTTGTATAACCATGTAATGTGTAATGTGTGTCGGTCACAGTGCTTATGTTTATTGACAGGCTCGGAACAGAACAGAATTCCAAAATCCTGCATCCGGCAGCTTTAGTGAAAGTGCTAGTGTCATTATTAATGTGTTACTGTGTCGTGTCTCTGTTTCTGCAGTGGCCTGCCTGCAAACATTCAGCTTGACATAGATGGAGACAGAGAGACTGAGCGCATCTATTCACTGTTCAGCACTTACATGTCCAAGCTCATCAAAATGCAAGGTATCACAATGTGTTATCCATGTTATGTGTACTTCAGAGTAGCAGGTGAAGGTGCTTTCAGTAACCTGTAGCCTTGTCCCACCATCACAGAGGCGTGCGGCAGTAAGTCTGTGTATGACGGGCCCGAACAGGAAGAGTACTCCAGTTTTGTCATAGACGACCCACAGGAGACCTACAAGATCCTAAAGCTAATTATCTCAGCCGTGCAACAATTGGAGCAGCAGCATGCACAGTACAAGCGTGAAAAGTTCAGGAAGACCAAGTACGGAAGCCAGTGAGTAGCATTCCAGATATTTCCTAAGAAGGTTACTTGTCTATCACTTGTCATCTGTATTAACGAGCGGGTTAAGAAGTTAAAATCATTATTGTGATTATGTGTTGAATGTTTTTTTCATGTTAAGACTTGTAGGATGTGTCAAAGCTGCACTGCACAGTTTAGTGTACAGTAGATTTGCTTTATATTGTCAACTAACAGGCTATACTGTATTCATAGTTCAGGTTTACACTCCTAATCTAGCTCGGTATATTTATATTTACACCCTAAACTAGTTGCATATGTGGGGAGGTCCAAAAGTCTGAGATCACTAGTGAGAATATCTCTATTTTGCACTCTTTTCTAATTTAATACAACAATTCCCATTCCAAATTATATTATTGACAACAACTTGAGTGAAAAGTAGAACCTGCAACATTTACATGAAGAGTTTCAGAGTTTCTCAGTATTTGGTATGTCCTCTTCGTATGGACTCCAAAGTTTTTTTTCCATTTTATATCAAATCCAGTTGCACGTGCGTGCTTCAGTCCGACCTTTTATACAAAGTAACATGGTCAGTATCTCACATTTGCATTACATTTAAACGGATGTAGAAATGGTGCAGAATATCTGTGACCTTTATAAATACTTTATCTTCCTGATCCTTAATAGAATTGAGCAATTTTAATCCTAAACATTGTTTTAAAGCACTTTAATGAACACTATCCAAGCTGGTTACTCCAGTTTTGACAGAAACACTGCATTCGTCTTGCTATGAGTCCATGCTGTTGTCGAAGTTATTTTTAGGGGTAGCAGGGAAATCCTGGCGTCAGAAAGAGGATGCCCTCTTTCTCATTACTTTATGGCTTCCTCATGTTTATATTTGTAGTCTAAACTAGCTGGATATATTCATGGTTATAGTCTAGCTGAATGGATTTATACGTATAGTGAAGCTGGGTATATTTATAGTTTTGCTGGATGTATTTACATGTACATTTATAGTGTTATGTAACTGGTATTTTTATATGTATAGTATTCTGACAATCCAGTGACTTTAAGATATTCAACTACAATTTTTTTAACCTCAAAAAAGCTTCCAGGTAACATTAACTACCCGTTAACTTATGTTCCAAGGTCTGAACTACCTGGATAACAGAGTAATGCCTTATTGCTTTATTTCGTTCTTTGCACAGGGAGCATCCAATTGGCGACAAGAGCTTCCAGTGCTACATCCGGCAACAATCGGAGAGCTCCACCTACTCCATCTGACCCCGCCCGTTACCACAACGCCCTTCTCTCTGCAACGAATACCACTGCAATGCCTGTACGTCACAGGAACAACGAGTCGTAATTGACGGGAAGGAGTTGAGAAACGAGTGTGAGATTAAGCTAAAAGGAATCTCACACAAAGCTATACCGTTTTTGTATGTTGTACAAATCAGTCAACAGCTTTCCACAGAACTGTGTGCACTTTAATCGTCACACCTGCCCCGTTGACGATGAAGCTCTGCCTCATGGCAACTTTTCACTGAGGGACTTTGTTTTTAGGTCTTGAGAATTTTATTGTAGCTCTTCTAAGTCTTCAGGACCAAACTGCAGGTCGGAGAACCCTCTGCTTTTCACTTTCAAGCGCATTGGTGCATGCCTGTCAATGAGAGCCTTGTGGCCAATCCCAGTTCAGAAGAGTTAAGAATCTACCGGCTTTAGGATGCACGAACACATAATCATCAGCATTTGTTAATGCATGGTAGCATTTTACCTCTGGCAAAATAGCTTTAGCCAAAGTAACACATAACTTGAGAAAAGTCAAAATGAATAGGTTCTTAATTCTTCTGAACTGGGATGCTGACTGAAAGGACCTATCTGAATCAGATGTTAACTGTAACCATTGTTTTTTCTTATAACGGCACTGTTTGCGAGACCTGTCTTGGATCAACTGTCTAATGCCATAATGAAAAGTGTTTATTTTTTCCTGCACCCTGTTCATGTCCAGACTTGTTACAGTATTGTTAAATGCCTTTTGAGAACATTTCTTAAGATCCCCAGCCAAATGCAACAGGAACTGAAGGATTAAAGCATATTGGGAAGTGGAGTTAGTGAGATCATGTTCTCAAAGTATCCACAAAACCTGAACTGGGCATAGATTCTGTAGTGACCTGGCATCTGGCGTGACATTATAACTCATTATTCAGAGACCAATTTAAAGCCAGTAGCTTTTGTACATTGAAAAAAAAAAAGAAAAGAGAAGAAAAAGTCAGATCATCTGTAAGGTTTTGATTTAATTTAATCTACTGGTCAGTTGAACTGGTCTTAACAGGTCCCTTTTCCCAGTTATGTCAATGCCAGACATATGTGGTCTTTTGTATTTTTGTTGTGTTTTATGTACTGTAAATAATGCATTTGTAATCTGTATCTTGTACTGAGAATGATTTCTTTCTGATGTGTGTGTGGGTGTGTGTATGACTGAGAATTGAAGCACGTGTTAGGGAGAGATTTCTTATCTTAATGATTATGTTCTATTTTAACAAACTTTCTCCCAACACTTATAAATGTAACATAGCGAGTGTTGTTTAACCCAACACACTTTTGTGTAATACAGAAATTACAGTGTAAGTTACAGAAATGTACTAATGGCCCAATTCCTTTCCTATAGCTCATCCATTGGTGCATGTTTTAGTGTGAATACGTTGTTTTAATATAAGCCAGACAATTTTTGCTACCCACTCCAAAAAGGTTCAGTATTTATTTTTATATCACAGTATAACGTTTTGTGGGTGAGATTATTTGAGTACAAAAGGTCTCCATACGCAAAAGTATGAAAGATGCAATAATTTCGCGATCGGTTATTTTCTGAATATCTGATCAGTTACAAATTATAATCGAAATCTCATTTTAGCTTCGGATCAACGCTCTTCACAGCGACACCTTAAAAAGGAGAGAACAGTGTATTTTGTATAATTATATAAAGAGTATTATTACAAATCTGTGATGTGTAGAGGTCGATGTGAAATGAACGATGAAAATGTAGATGCAAAAAAGTTTTTTTGTCTAAATGAAGGCAATAGCAATGAAACCGTGAATGTGTGGTTTATTTCATTTCACAGCACCTCAGTGTTGGTCACCTTGCACCCTTTAGAGCACAGTACAGTACGTTTACGCACTTCAGTTGTAATCTCAGCATGCTGAGGTAAATAATGACAGCACCTGGTTCAGAGAAGATTTTATATGTGATTTGCTGCGCACACATCCACTGTATATTAAAATCACTTAAAAGCGGATGATGGGTTTGTTGGGGGGTTTGTGTGTGATGTTTTTCAGGTCAGTCTTACATGTCGTGTAAGACAGCAAATGTTGCCTACTTTGTGCTGCAATGTGAAAACCTGAGGTAATTTATGAAATGTCCCCACAAGGATAGGAATATCCGACAGTTTTGAGGGACCATTTTGCTGGTCTCCATAAGACAAACACAAACTGCAGCTTCATGCTAAATGCTTTTGGTTACTGAGGTTAAGGTTGGACTTAAGTGTTGACTGCATTAATAAGTGTGTTTGCTGCATATTGAGGACAGAAAAACATATTTAACCAACAAAGCGAGGACATTTTACCTGGTCCTCATTTCTTTAAAATGCAGTTTGAGACTTGGTTTTAGTGTTCAGGTTAGGTATTTAATTGTGGTGGTTAAGGTTAGGGTAAGTGGCTAGAGTATGTAGTATGTCAGTGAGTGTCCTGCTGTGGAAATGAGGTTAACCCAGGTTGTGTATTCGTCCTACGCTGAAGCTGTGCTAATGTAAACAGGGGGTCAGTAGCATGTAGGCTAATGTGCGCAGGGGCTCTTGCTTGAGGCTCGACATTAGGAGCACAGCGCTCTCTCTGTCCATTTACTCTCCCAGCACTTTTTCCTCAGAGAAGTAGCGATTTTGGAGGAAGACCACGGCGGCTCGCTCCCAGGCCTGAGCTCAGTACCTCGGCACCTCAGGGTCAGCAGTGAGAGGGACTCGGCGCTGAGGGCTGATTATGCGGAGTCGGACGGTGTTGTGGAGCGGAGTGAGCGCTCTGCTCTTAGCGGCGCTCTGCGGCGCACACCACTGTAAGTCTGTAGGGCAGGAAAACACCGCCGAGATTCAGCTCGTTCACGCTGTCGTGTCCTGTAGCGCTCGGTTGGTGCCGGTGTGAGTGGGTATTTTAATCTTGTAACGCTTTGCAATATTATTATAACCTAAATGTAAAGCAACGCGCCGATATGAAACTCTGCGCAACATGAACGCAGTGTGGCCCGTTAGATTCAGCACTCCGCCGTGCTGTGTTATAGCGAAAACTCGATTTAAACTGGTTTAAAAGCGACATTATTGCCAGTTTTGCTCGTGTTGACGCTTCTGCTCCCTTCACGGTGTTGGATTAGGAACGGCACTTTTACACGCGTGCACGTGCACGTGTTAAATCCCTGCAGACGCGTTTAATCCGGTTACGGCGACACGCAAACTACGCACTTTACGCACTTAATTCTGCCTCTTTATCTATCCGTCTGCCTGCGGAGTTCAAGTCAGAGGTTCCAAGGACATGGATGTCATGGGCTTTCCGTGATTTCTTTCAACTCTGTTTTCTGTTGTAGAATGATTATACAACATACATTTATGTATATAAAAAAAAAAGCCCACAAGAATTTGGTGCACACGTTGTAATTTATTTGGGGTTTTCTGAAATCAACACATGGTCAAAGTTATACTCACAGCACATCTAATATATGCTTAAATGTCCCTTATCAGGTTTCACCTTGACGCTTTTGGGAGCCATCAGCAAACTTCTGCTTGGATATCTTCCTGGAGAGACATCAGATAAATTCGTGTGTTTCCTGGCATAGATTTGACTTTTAAGCACCGTCCACATATTCACTATAGAGTTGATATAAGATCTTGATTTAGCCTCATGTTAGCCTGCTTTATCCATTCCACAACCAGCTTTGCTGTGTGTTTGGGGTCAGTGTCCTGTCGGTCCAAGTTTCAGCCGTCAAGCTGATGGTCTGAGGTTCATCATTGTTCCATCCACTTTGTGCAATGCAGCAGAACAGCCCCAGAACATGATGCTGCCTCCACCATGCTTAACAGTTAGTAGTGTTCCTCTGTAACTCTGGTCACTGTGACTGAACAACTCAGTCTTTGTCTCATCTGACCATAAAACTTTCCTCCAGAAGGCTTTTTCTTTGTCCATGTGGTCAGCTGTAAACTTTAGTCAAGCTTGAAGGTGTCGATTTTGGAGCCGGAGCTTTTCTCGGACGGCGGCCTCTCGGTCCATGGTGAAGTAAAACACTCTTGACAGTAGACAGTGTTCCAGCAGCTTCCAGTTCATGGCAGGCCTGTGCCTTCATGCTTCCTGACCATCCGAACCAGTTTCCTCTCAGCTGAGCATGGCAGTTTGGGTCTTACACCATACACCTCCCAATAACTTGTACTTGCATATAATTTTCTGAACTTCTGATTTTGGAATCTGCAGTTGTTTATACTTTGCTCCAAGAGACATTCTTGTGTAAATCTATGATCCTGTTTCTCAGATCTGCACTGAGCTCCTAGGACTTTCCCATTGTACTGTGTGCTGGTCAATCCAACCAGTGCTCTGAAACAAACCCTTTTTATGTTGTGCACAGAGAAGCTACCAGCTGTAGTCATTTGTGATCACTAACAGGAAGTTAAGAGGCCATGGCAAGTCAAAAGACATTTTGAAACTTTCAGCACCACTGAATTAATAATTAAAAGTTTGACCCTGTTTGTATAATTTGGACCATCTTGATTTCAGAAAACTCAAAATCCAAATTCTTGTTTTTTTTTTTTTTTTTTTATTATTATAGACATATGTTGTACAATTATTCTGCTACAGAAAAATAACAGTTCAAGGAAATCACTGAAATCACTATATTGCCCTGACTTTCATGTCCTTATGTGTAAGCTTCTGACCATAACTGTCTATCTCTCTGTCTGTCTGTCTGTGTTTCCATCTGTCTACATGTCTACCTGCCTATGAAATAACTTTTTGGGTTTCACTGTCTGTTCTCTCCTTCCTAAACTGTACTGAAGTTCTAGTAGTTTGTGTGTGTGTGTGTCTTCTGCTTCACATATACGTAGAAATTATACTGTATCTCTAGCCCAGTACTTCCCATGTCTAAACCCAGCACCATCAAAAAAATTTTTTCCTCTGGTTCTTTAAGTCCTCTTACAGAACACTGCATCACAGTTTCTCACACGGCACCGGCGTGCAAACACAATATTCGAAGAGAGGAGGAAAGGAAATTTGGAGCGAGAGTGCATTGAAGAGGTGTGCGATAAGGAGGAGGCACGGGAGATCTTTGAGAACATCCCTGAGACGGTACCAAGCTTTCAGTTGTGTTTATTTTTCTTTACTTATCTTTATATCTTTATGTAATTGCCATTAGGAGCCTGCCTTAATTAAACCTTAATCCGAGCTGCATCCTTCAGGAGGGAGTTAAACCTGAATTAAAGCCTTAACCTTCTTCGCTTGTGTCATATCAATGTTCCAGCTCTTTTCCTAAAATTTTCAAATGTGTAGTTTGTGCACTGCATAATGTCAATAACTGCACAGTCGGACATTTGTCAGTAAAATGCTCTTTATCTTTATCAGATCACTGACCTTGTCCATCTGCATGACGTGTTCTACTGCTGATGTGTGTTAGGTCATGTGACCAGTGGTTTGTGACAGCAGTGGCTTGTAGGCCATCAGAAATATGAGTATAGGGCGTGAGGACATATTCATACATACATACAATACATACACAGAGTGTCCCAGAAGTCTGGATTATTAGGCATTTTTCCTTACAGCTTCGATTCTGACAATAGAAGACCAAAAATATTAATTAGCTATGCTCTTGAAAGTATCATGTGGTGCAACTATGATGAACCCGCCAAAAATATTCTTTGCTGACGTTATTTATCACATCATTTTTTCCCACTTTTCTCCCCGTTGGACACATGCCAATTCCCATCCACCAGCTGGAATTTGACCTTTGAACTGGGAATTGAATCTCCCTATGCTTTTCTGTTGCACCATTCTGGAGCTCGTGTTTAAAATCTTGACAGTGTCTGTCTGTTTATGCTCCATGCGCTGGGGATTTTCATCAAATCTAATGCAGCGTTCAGGAGGCAACGTCAAAAAACCGCAGAGGGTCAGAGCACAGAATTCATTGTTTTCTGAAGCACTTCACAATGAAATACTTATGCACGTTTGCAATGTAAATACATAATGTATATGAGAAAGTATAAATATAATAATCAATTCTAAGAAAAGAAAATCAACACAGTTGAGCTTCTTTATATATAAACTTTTCCAGGTCCCAAAAATGCATTTCTTTTCCAAATCCAAGTCCAATATCTGAAATGTCTTCCCCGATGTCCAGTCCACCATTTTGACCAAGTCACACCAGTCTTAGTGATTGTGATTACTGACAAAACATTTGTCTTTTGTATTTTTAGGAATACTTCTACCCCAGGTATACAGGTAAGTTATTAATTGTCTCCAATTTCTTCAAACTTAATGTAAAACCTTCTATTGATACAAATCCACTTATTAGGCAACTTTTTTTCCCTTTTTTCCAACAAAATGATATCTCTAGTGATAACAGAAATCCTGATGGCACTGCTTGTCATGAGTATCTTAATTTAATGCTTGAAAGCAAGATTTCAGCCATTTTGCTATACTTCATCTAATTTCTCTCCACTGTATTATTAGTGTACGTATGATCACCAGAGACAGGCATTTTGTCAAAGGGCAACACTTTACACAATCATTACACTGTACACCTCACTACCGGAGGTCTTAAGGTGAGAAAGACTTAATAAAACATAACGGTAAAAATAAAAGTATCACCGAGCTGGTATAATGATGAAGCTGGAGTCTTCCTTACAACAACTACTGGAGCAGCATAGGAATAAGTCATGCTGGTTATTTGTACTGGTATCTAGAGTGCCTACCAACCCCCAAACTTTGAAATCAGACAACCCAGTGAGTTTCATTTGGGCTGTCTATCTCAGAAAACACATGCTTGAACATGATTTGGCTCCCCTTCCTATGTCACAAGGGGAGCTCATTAGAATTAAACCTCCCCCATATGAGTATCTCCACTTAGAGTTTGAGAAAGTCATGAATATTCATGAGGAACGTGCTACCTGATTGGCCAGATGAAGGGGGGCGGGGTGAGCAGTGGCTCATTAGCATTTAAAGGAACAGGCACTCAAACCGGCCGTTCCGAACAGCGCTGATTAGACAGGATGAGAAGGATTTTATCCTTGGGGTATTTTGACCAAATCATGCCACACTGAGACCTCAGAGAACTGTCTCAACTTGTGGAAAAGAGGTCTAATTTGTCTCCTTAAATGTAATGAAATGTCACCATAGCAACATGTTTTTATGGATTACGCCCACTATACAAGCCTCTGTACTACTTGTTTCTACAGAAATGTATTTGGAGTATATTAATATAAGCCTCCGATTTTACTGTCATAGAAAATTAATCAAGACTTTCCGACCAATCAGATCATTTTGTATTTCAGATTGTCTGGTGTACCAACGCACCGGCATCCCTGCTCCGATCACAAATTCTGGAATTCCTCAGGACCACCGCACTTGCGTTAATGGCTAGTCAGCTGTTCTAGATGCACAACTACACTATGTCTACAACTGTAACAAGCCTGGAATTGCCATACATGCTACAAAAAGTCATTTAGATTAAGCTGTTTGTCTCCATCGATGTTATTTACAGAGATCAGGAACCAGTGTTCACCGCTGCTGTGCAATACGAAGGGATACGAGCGTTGTGTTGATGGTCACGGTACCTATACTTGTGTGTGCAAACCTGGCTGGAAAGGGCTTCACTGTGAGGAGGGTGGGTCCATAACACTTACTAGTTCCTTACATTCAGAAAGGGAGCTATGAGAGCCATTGGTCACTGTTTAATATGAGTTCACCCTTTATTGGCTAGTCTAGTTAGTTATTAAAGCTAATTAAATTATTGGTACT
>JAQQZR010000010.1:10546180-10557005 GCA_030068235.1 Notoglanidium macrostoma | reverse complement strand
ACGAGGTTCTTTTGTCGCCAATTTTAATCCCGCACTTGTTGTTTGTGTACATGGATTTAATGACCTCGTATGTTTTAACCCCTACACCACTTTCAAGAAGTTTGTAAAATAACCCTTCGTGCCAGATTGAGTCGAATGTTTTTTGGAAATCTATGAAACACGCGAATATTTTGATTTTGTTTTGGTTCACGTGCAGATCGATCAGGGTGCTCTCTCTCTCTCCCTCTCTCTCTCTCTCTCCCTCTCTCCAACTCCCCCAATAGTAAAATGATCCTAACTTTAGAATGCTTTTGGGAAACTGGGCTTAAATTATTTTAGGATGGATCATTAAGGCCAGATCTAATAACTCCAAAATCAGTTGGAGCTGATGTTTAAAAGGAAAAAAAAAAAACCTTAATACTAAAAGCTACAATAATAGCCATGTTTTCAAATACAAAAAAAAATGTCCAGCACTCTGCTATGAACTACTCAATTATCTTAAGGCCACAAAAATCCTTAAAAAACATATTTGCGGCGACGACTCTGCCCTGATTTTGAGCCAGTTGACTTCCCTCTCACTCTGAGCTCTCAGCCAGCTGGGTCTGAGTTTCGACAGCTGTTCTGAGAATGCTGGGATTTTTCCTGTAACAGCAAAACACGATTTCGACCAAGCTGTGTGACAACACACACCAAGGAACCCATGGAAAAGAAAACATCTCAATCAATCACACATGCAAATGTGGACCCCCAGCCACACACACACACACACACTCACACACACACTCTCACACACACACACTCGCACACACACACACTCGCACACACACACTGTGTGGGTGTTTTGTAGTCACAGGATATAGATCCTATTCAAAATCTGATCTTTATCTATATTGCATAACAGCGGTTGCACAATAGTGACCTCCGTTTGGCCAGGCACCTCGTCAGGGTTACAGTAAACACACAGCATGTCCGCTCGACATTAATGGATCCTGTTTACAACTCGAATGCAAGACGGTAATGTGCGTTAGTGTGAGCATGAATGGGCTATGCACATAACACAACAGTGAACAATGCCATAATAGCTGAAAGATGTATAATCATGATCACTATCTCCATCTCTAGATATTAATGAGTGTAGGCTTCACCCCAACCAATGCCAGGAGCCATCCAGATGTGTCAACAGTCCAGGATCATACACGTGCCAGTGCCCTACAGGATACGTCTACAACTCGACATCTCATGAGTGCCAGGGTAAGAGAGCATTTTCTCAATCTATCACACTCACACACACACACACACACACACACAATCTAATCACTACTGCAGTGTTCAGACTGGATAAGTCATTTATTCATAAGGGTTCTTTTTATTTGTTTTTTGCTCCAGCGCTACAAGGCTAATGTTGCATATAATGGAAGTACTATTGGCTGATCAAGATGGCTGACTCATTAATGTTACAATGTTCAGCTGCACAATTATGTGTAATTGTTTATGGCTACAGATTTACAGAAAGCCACACTGTGTCAAGTCCACGCTGATTCTGCGTGGCATTGTTTAACGCCGGAATTATGGTCGATGTTCCAAAGTACATTTTTCCCCATAGTAATCCATAGCAAAAGGCGACTGGAAAGTTGTGCAGATCAAACTTGTAGGTGCTACAGACATGAAACTTGGCCATTCGCTTCTCCAAGCCTCTACTCATGCAGGACAGATGACCCTGATCAGCCTAATGGTGGAGCTATAGCACACCATTTTATGCTTTAGCTCATTTCTTGAGAACCATGAGGCCTAGAGACAAAATATTGGCTTTGGGAAATTTTATAAAATAGACCATTTGGCTCCACCCACTTATTCTTCATCTATTTAAATCTAATTTGCACAATATGTAAAACCTACAAATGGGAACTAGTCCTATAGTTGTAAATTACTGTCGAATAGCTTAGGGGAGTTTGTCCCTCAGTAATTGTCCATATAATACTGAGCATTATGAACAATATGGCCGCCACCTGCTAATGCTAATCAGGTCTTATGGGAAGGATGCTAATTCAGTTAAACAGCTGTAACTCATGGTAACGCACAACCCAAAAATCTTTAAATGCTTCTGTTATCTGGCCTTTTGTGTAATATGTATTGTGACTGAACGGTGTCCACTTTTAGTTTCCTTTAAAATGGATGCTGAAGGGAAATGTACAGTACCGTGCAAAAGTCTTGACCCCCTCCTCCCCCTTCACCCCTCATTTCATTGTATCTCATTGCTCCACTTTAAGACTTTTATTAACAACAAATAAACTGAAGTGGATGCCAAAACAAACACCTTATATTAAGTAATCCGTGTATAGCTCTGCTAGTCCATTATACATGTACAGCAGCCAACCCGCTTAACTCAATTCAGGCTTATTTGTGGTGTAATTTCCCCACAAAAACACAACTGATGACAGTGTGTTTGTGTATACGTTGTGTGTTGGCCAGACATGGATGAGTGCGAGCAGGACAAATGTGATGGCGAGTGTGTAAACACAGTGGGCAACTATTCATGTCACTGTGATGGACGCCAGAGGCTGATGCTGGCAGAAGACGGGCATTCCTGCGAGAAAATCCCCGAGTGTGTCGGGCTCTACGACCACAAGCATGGGGAGATACTGTACCTGGGAGACCAGTTCACAGGCCAGCCTACGATCTTCCTGCACTTTCGATTTCCGGCGGACAGAACGTGAGGGACAGCTTCGCTAAAGAAGTGCACCACTAAAAATTCAAGGTTGTAAAAATGATTCATTTAGAAAGAAGAACAGCTTACTTAAAATATTGCTGTCATCAGCAACAGGTTTGCTGCTGAGTTTGACTTCCGGACGTTCGATCCAGAGGGTGTAATGTTGTACGCTGAATCATTCAAGGACTCGTGGTTCATGTTGGGATTGAGGAACGGCCGTATCGAGGTTCAGTTCAAGAGCAAGCACTCTGTTAAAGTCACCAGTGGAGGCAAAGCTATCAATGATGGCCAATGGCACGTGGTAAGTGTTTATATAGGGACCGGCGGCGATCGGTGACTCTGTCGCTGAGAGACTCCCTTCTTGTTCCTTGAACATATCTGATCCAGGTAAGACTAATTACAGTGAGGGGGAATAAGTATTCAGACATTTAGTTTTTTTTGGTATTTAATATTCTTCCAGTACATTCAGCCCCCTCCAAAAGTATTAGAACAGTGACAATTTTTTGTAATTCTGTCTCTGCGCACCACCGCAATGGATTTAAAAAGAAGCTATCGAGATGCGAATGAAGTGTTGACTTTCAGCAATAATTCAAGAGGTTTAACAAAGATATTTAGGAATTACAGCCATTTACACATTACACATTCCCTCCATTTTCACAGGCTCAAAAATAACTGAACAAACTAACATAATTGTAAATATAAGCATAATTTTTAATACTAGGATGCAAATCAATCAGCACCTAAAGTCTGGAACCAGATGCTGAGATTCATACACTGAGTCTGTATATCTATCTCGAAGGTACATGCCTTGTGTAAATACACAACCCCGTTTCACACAGACGCTGTGGAAAATGTCATTGCTGGCAAAATGAGCACATATTTTTCATAAAACAATCAATTTCCCATTTTCATCATTTCATATGTCGTCTTTGTCCTGTTATCGATTATATATGGGTTTACATGATTTGCAAATCATCGCATTCTGTTCTTATTTACCTTTCACACAGCGTCCCGACTTTTTTTTGGAAACAAGGTCGTGACAAAAAGTATGTATTAAAACCATAAACAGTGATTCGTTTACAAAATGAAATTGATGCACGCACAAAAAAGATTTGGACGCCACAAATGATCAACATCACTTTATTGCAACACCGTTGGCAGTTACAGCTTTGCGACGTCACCAGAGACAGAGGCTCAGCGTTTTTGGCAGCATTTATATTTGGAGCTTGGTTTGTTTTTATGTATCCTTTATATGTATTTTTAAAATAATGATCTGAATAGTTTTTCCAGTATCAATTTTATTCTTTTATCATATCTTCGTTTATGCTTACGAATATATACTCTTTTGTTAATGTCAATAAGTATAAAGTCAAAAGAAGTATCATGTTTGTATATTTGACATGAATATACATACAGAAATACACTAACTAGCAAAAAAAAAAAAAAAAAAGTGTCTGAATACTTATTTCCCCTTCCTCTATCAGGGATCAGACAGGAAGGTTGTGGTTGTGATGAATACATGCACACTGTTTGACTTGAAAGTGAAAGTTTGATGTCTGAAGTTCTTTGTGCACTTGTGCAAATATTTGATTCTTAGGAAACAAAACTGAAACTGACAAAAGTGCAATTCTAATAAACTTCATGGTTTATGGGAAAACAGGATCTGCAATTAGATTCAACACCTAAGATTGTATTTTACTGGATTTACTGCCTTCCTTAGTCACTCACTATTGTGCATGGCATCATCATGTGTCTGTTATCTGAGTGCAGATTTCAGTAGAAGAGCTGGAGAACAGCATCAGTGTGAAGATCAGTAAGGAGGCAGTGATGAGTATTAATAATAATGGCAACCTCTTCATGCCTGTCAACGGCAAACTGGAGGTCAAACTCTACATCGCTGGCTTGCCCAATCGCACCAACAGCATCATTAAAGAAGTATCTCTTTCACCAACACACATGCAAACACTGCCTACATATTACACTATAACATGCATCTGTGTCTGACGGTACCTAGTTTTTAACGGATAGTACTCAGACATGTAGGCCTGCTGGGAATTTAATACATTTAGACAATGTTTACAGTGTTTAGATAACATTTGATAATTGTAGAAATTTAGGTAAACTTCGTTTAAGGCCCATGTACAGTTTTGTTTTTCACTGAAGAAGCTTGTGAACATCTGGTGCGTGTTTGTGTGTTAGATCAACCCCAGATTAGATGGCTGCATCCGTGGCTGGAACCTGATGAACCAGAGAGCGTATAGAGTAAAGGAGTACATTCAGGGGAAAGTGAGCAAGCATTGCTTCGTGCATGTGGAGAAAGGCTCCTACTTCAGTGGTGCTGGAATGGCCCAGTTCAACATTGACTACAGTGAGTTCCCAGCGCTAACATTTATGAAGATTACTAGGCTAGAGACCAGGTGTCCCACAGGGTTATGGTTTAGGGCTCCTGTTGTTCTCTGTTTATAGCTTGCCCTTTGGATGCATGTGTTGCAAACTTAATATCGCAGTTTCGTACCTGAAACTGAGAAACTGGCACATGCTTTAACAGCCTCCAGATCATGATAATGGCAGGCTGCCCTGTTCTTTTAAATACGTGACAGTCTGTGTTCTTACCAGGAAGAGAAATTTAACCTCTATTCAAGCCTATATTTTGAAAATCTGTTTTTTTTTTTTTTTACTTAAAGCTGGAAATGAATAGAAAGAAATTCATACAACTGAATTTCCTGACTATTAGGAATGTGCTTCTTTTGTTTATTTTCAGTTACACTTTACATTTTGGTTGTAATTTGCTTGATCACGTGGTTAAATCGGTGTAATCAAATATCATTATCTGGGTAAATGTAAACACATAAAATAGTTCAATATTAAGTGACAAATTAACATTTACATGATCTAAAGCAGGGACCAACAGGCAGACTGCTGTCCAGATGTGAACTCAGTAAAGTATTTTACCAGACTGTGAGGGGGAAACATACTGTAACTGAGGCATTCAGTGTGAGATGGAACTGTCTGTAGTTCAGCAATGCCAGCTCAGCCTCTGGAGCAGGTCTCCACAGGCTTATTCATTTTTGAGCTGAAGTCAGACGTTTACATACACCTTAGCCAAATGTATTTAAACTCCGTTTTTGTACAATTCCTGACATCTAATCCTAGAAAACATTCCCAGCATTAGGTCAATAAGGATCACTACTTCATTTTAAGAATGTGAATAGTAGAGCGAAGCAGTTATTTCAGATTTTATTTCTTTCAGCACATTCCCAGAAGTTTACGTACACTTTGGTAGCAATGGCTTTAAATTGTTTAGCTTGGGTCAAACGTTTTGGGTAGCCTTCCACAAGCTTCTCACAGGTTGCTGGAGTTTTGGCCCATTCCTCCAAACAGAACTGGTGTAACTAAGCCATGTTTCTGGGTTTCTTTGCTCGCACGTGCTTTTTCAGTTCTGCCCATACATTTTGCACCAAATTGAGGTCAGGCCTTGTGATGGCCACTCCAGTAGCTTCACTTTGATGTCCTTAAGCCATTTTGCGACAACTTTGAAGGTATGCTTGGTGTCATTGTCATTATTATTATACAAGAATATTATTATATTATTAACTTGCTTTGTATTATACAAGACTGATAAGCTACGTTGCCATATCCAGTTCTCGGTCGTGTAAATCCCCTCCTCTTGTGCCAGGCTCCTATGGTCATTTGCAGATGTTTGATTGACGTACCAGTGAGCCAATCACTCTTCAGCTTTTGGCTGGTTCTGCAAGGAGCCGGGACGGAGCGAGGAATGAACGAGAGTCAGTGCAGTAGTGCTTGTAGACAGTAGAATGACAAAGAGTCAGACAAACGAATCACTGATTCGTTCAGTTTCAGCCCGTTCGTTCTTTTGGTGAGTGGGCTGAAAATATTTGTTTGTTCGTTTGTTCTGGTTCCTTCTCTTGAAGACGTCTCATTGGACCAGAGACGAGCTACAGGGCTAGAGACGTCGGAGAGTTCTTTGTTGGTATAAAATAAAAAGAGAGCTGATGATGAAAAGCAATGTTTAAAGATTAATGGACAGAGAAGTATTTGTTTATTCTCCCCATTTCATGTTCAAAACCAATATATCAATGTCCATGGAGTGCCAATAAGTTAATGTGTCTTATTTATAGCCAGTGGTTAAACATTAAAAGGCACATCTTGTCACCATTCAGTCATGTTACTTGCTTTGTAACGCCGACATTTTATGAAAGGTTTGTGAAACTGTGTATGTACAAATGTATCATATCCACTCAGCGTTCTTGTTGTGCGTTTGCATTGCAGATGTTGATGGTCAGTGGAGAGTTGATGTGGTGATGAGCATTCGACCGTCCAGTAGCACTGGCGTTGTCTTTGCCCTCGTCAGCAACGAGACCGTCCCTCTCTCCGTCTCCGTGTTAACTCAAGAACCAAACGATGCGGTAAAACTGCCACGCTTCAGTGTGCTTCAGCACCATTCCATAATCATCATGAATGATGCATTCAGTATGCTGATTCCCGTTCTGCTGTTTCATCTGTCCGCTCTCACCTGCACACTCACATTTCACTCCTAATTCCGCTCTCACAGTACCTGCAGGTGTATTTAGACAACATTCCTGTTGTGAAGCTCGAGTCGTTGATGCTGTGTTACCCAGAACGCTTAGAAGTGGAGTTGCACGTGTCTGCTCACGACCTCCAGATCTCTGCGAACTCGTCCACCGTGTCCTACACTGAGACCGAAGCTCTCAGACAGGCTTTAGCCAAGCTCAATGCCACCATGCAGCAGCCTGTCTTTACTTACATTGGGGGACTTCCAGGTACTGTGTGCTTTCTCTTTATTTTCTTTGCTCCAGAGTAACACGAGTTTCAGCTACTATCCTATAGTGTATATATAGTTTATGTGTTATAAGCAATACATTCGTATGTACAGTAGGAAATGGAGAACTTGCATTACATTGGTTTTTCCTTAGCGCTGTTCACACTCATTGCCTCACCGATTTTCTTACTGATCCACATTTTAAGCAAAAAAAAGCTAAATGAAATATCCCAGCCCTCTATGTAGATTGTGTAGACTAACTTTTCCACGACCTCTTAAATATTTTTTTATTTCCCATGCCCTAGGAAACTAATTTTCTTTTTCAAGATTTCTGTACATCTGTTAGCAAAATGCAGAACAAACACTAAAAGAGCTGCTAACTGTCCATGGGATAAGACATTAGGAGGAGCTCTAACTATTTTAGTTCATGAGAGTTTTAATGCAAAATAAGAATTATAGTTCTATTTTTGAATGGAATTTGATCAATTTTCTATCAGCTTTATAACAGGATGACAGCTCAGCTCTCACTTTCTAGTTCATGGTGTCTTCTAAAAGACAAACAAAGTACATGTAAGTAAACACACAGGTGAGACTCATCGAGCGTTACCTGGGGGTCAGCCCACCTCCTCTCCGTCCTCCGCTGACGCCCGACTACCCCACCGCTGACACAAGAAGTTACTAACTTGCCTTGCAATGCTTATTTAGTGCACTACAAATGTCAACATGTGTGCTCAACATATGGGTTGCTTAAACTTACAATCTCCTCAATAAATAGATCAAGGCTTACCATTGCATACCATTTATTACAAACCTAATTCCTATAAGTAAACTATACACATGCAGTAACAGCCAAAAGTTTGGACACACCTTCTAATCTTTATTTTCATTATTTAAAAGACACTTCATGTCTTTAAGAAAGATAGACTGCGTATCTCGTATCTCTGCTTAGGTGAGTGGATCTCGATATAAGGAAATCTTTTTACTGTAAACCAGCACTGCCTAAACAGAACAAAACTGATGAGCCCAAACACATTAAGAAGGCAAGAAATTCCAGTAATAAACTTAGACTTAAACTTAAACTCATGAAGCTGGTTAAGACAATGCCAATAGTGTGCAAAGCTTCATTAAGGTAAACGCTGGCTACGTTGAAGAATCTAAAATATAAAACATATTTTGTTTTTTAATGCTTTTTTATTTACCGCAACATTAAATATGCAAACTTTTGACTGGTACTCTAGCTGTGTGTCATCAGCATAGCAGTGGAAGTCAATACCATGGTTATGAATAATTGTACCTAGAGGTTGCAAATAAAGATGAAAAAAAAAAATCCAGTGGGCCTAGAAAAGAGCCTTGTGGGATACCAAACATTAGTATGCATAGAGATGTCACTATTTACATCTACATACTGAAAATGATCGGTCAAATAAGACCTGAGCCAGGAAAGAGTGATTCCCTCAACTCCAACATTGTCTAGTCTATTTAGAACAATCCTATGATCCATGGCAGGAAAAGCTGCACTAAGATCAAGCAACACAAACCAGCAGACACAACTCTGATTAGAGACCAGTAGTAGGTAATTTAGCACCAATGCTGTCTCAGTACTGTGATGAAGCCTACATCCTGCCTTAAAGATTTCCTGAATGTTATTCCTATGCTAGTATAAGCCTGGCTGCTGAGCTACAAGCTTTTCTAGGATCTTCAAAATGTAGGGAAGGTTTGGTATTGGCCTAGAGTTACACAGCTGATAGCTGGGTTTCGATCAAAGCACTTGACTGCTAGTTTAAAAGATTTAGGTACATAACGCCAGTGTTAAGGAAGGAATTGATTATTTTTAATAAAGGTTTTTGGTATCTATTAGAGGTAGGTGATCTAGTGCTCTCTCTCTCGCTCTCTCTCTCGCTCTCGCTCTCGCTCTCTCTCTCTCTCTCTCTCTCTGTATTGCACTACATCACCTACCTTAAATAGGTGGGAAGATTGACATATGGAAAAAAAGGTATTTCGCTCTAATTTGGATCAACCCTCGGTTTGTCCTAGAGATTTTAACACATACAATAAAAATTGAATGAAACACTTAAGACATGCATGTTCATGGGAATTCATTATTATGCTTAGATTTACTTAGCACAGGGTAACTAGACATGCTGTTAGAAATGAACTGCTTATGTTGCCTTAAAACTTCCACAGGTCAGCATTAATGAGAGCTGAAGACAGACAAGCCCTTTTAAAAGGTCACCCACCCAGGCCATTTATCCTAAATCTGTTCAGTATACTGCTTTCTGTCCTGCAGTAATAGGTGATCATGTATTTACTGGAGATTTTTATTCTGACATCTGTATTACTCTGCTCTTGAATAATGCACAGTATTTTCTGTTCAGTGTTGCTCAGTCAGCATGTGATTCCTCAGGGTGTATTCCTCAGACCACAGAGCTGAAACTATGACAAGGCAAACAAGACTTATAGTAATGATACTGGGGAAAATTATAAGTGCAGAAATTTTCCATTATCGCGGCGTATGGTTCGGGTGATACTGTGTGATTCTGGTATTTGTCACTGTTACTACATTAGCATCATAGTTCCAAGCAAAACATGGACAAGCAATCTTGTCTTGGCTGCCTACATTTGAAGTCACTGGAAATTTTTGTGCAAATTCAGGGTCAAATGAGTAATATAATTGAATTTCACTTGCTGGAAAAGCTTAAGTGCAGGACTCCTGCAGACTGAAGAATAATGATTCCCACAAACTTCAGAGCTCTGCTTGGGAAAGCTGGCATAGTAATGGTAAAGGAATTATCCAGCATGTTTTCAAGCTAATTTCGATTAAATACATATGTGGCGTTGTGTGTGCTTATCACAGACAGAATCTTTGAGCAGTACTGAGATAAGGACAGAACCTGAAACTGAACAGCATTGTTGTCACTAGATATGTTTTTGGGGAACACCCTTATAGATTCTTTAGTTAAGGTTATTTGTAAATCTTATAAATGATGGAACTACTTTTTCAGTGATTTTGCATTACCAATGAGACAAGCCAACATCTCAGCCCGATGTGCACGGATACTGGAGTTCCTTTTTCCTTTTTTTTACTGTGTTGCTCAATTGTTGTAAAGTTGGATAAAACTACATAAGGTTAGCATTGGTAAGACTTTCTCATGTCTGTCTAATCCTTACATACTACAGGGCCAAAAGTATATGGACACCTGATCATCACAGCCATATTAGGGTCTTCCCCAAACCGTTGCTACAAAGTTGGAAGCACGCGATCATATACAGTGCATCCGGAAAGTATTCACAGCACATCACTTTTTCCACATTTTGTTATGTTACAGCCTTATTCCAAA
>JAQQZR010000010.1:10532276-10545471 GCA_030068235.1 Notoglanidium macrostoma | reverse complement strand
AAAGACTTGAGGCTGAAATTGCTGCCAAAGGTGCATCGACAAAGTATTGAGCAAAGGCTGTGAATACTTATGTACATGTGCTTTCTCAGTCTTTTTATTTTTAATTAATTTGCAAAAACCTCAAGTAAACTTTTTTCACATTGTCATTATGGGGTGTTGTATGTAGAATTCTGAGGGAAAAAATGATTGTAATCCATTTTGGAATAAGACTGTAACATGACAAAATGTGGAAAAAGTGATGCGCTGTGAATACTTTCCGGATGCACTGTAGGACGTCTTAGTATGCTGTAGGATTACAATTTCCCTTCACTGGAACTAAGAAACCCAATGCTGTTCCAGCATGACAATGCCCCTGTGCACAAAGCAAGGTTCATGAAGACACGGTTTGCCTGGATTAGAGTAATCATCAGGCCTTTATGAGTTTATAGTATCAAACACTGAAATGAAGGATATCATGAACTAATCTCCCTCTCCCTCTCTCTCTCTCTCTCTCTCTCTCTCTCTCTCTCTCTATCTAGATCTCCCCCTGTCCTCCTCCATGCCGGTCTCAGCCTACTACCACGGCTGCATGGAGATCCGTGTGAATAATCAGTTGCTTGACTTTGATGAAGCCATCAGTAAGCACAACAGCATCAACTCTCACTCGTGTCCCCCAGTTTCCCCTCCAGAGAGCACCTCCGACCACTAATCAGGGATTGAAGTCTATGATGCTGTTATTATTATTTCTCTGTGTCCTGTTGTATATACATGTGGGAATATGCTGAGAGAGAGAGAGAGAGAGAGTGAGAGTGAGAGTGGTGGGCCTGTGGTGTTAGTTATGGATTTTCCTTCACTTAAACCACTAAACTACACCAAGCATTGAATATCCTGTTACCAACACAGTTGTACTGAAACTACAGAGGCCATTCCTAATTGTATATTTACTTTATTAGAAACACATAGCTTATGGAGGAGAGCTTTGATTGTTTTTTAATTATGTACTCTATTTGCAATCAATCTTACTGAAGGGTATGATCTGATAGGCTCATGCAGTTTTTATTTGTCGGACAAATAAGTTTTCCAAAGTAAGATTTTTTAAAATTTTATGTTTAATTTTTTAGTTGGGATTTTGAGATAGAGAGGTTGTTAAATGTAATAAAAATGGCAATAATTCAACTGGTAATGAGTTTTAATTAAAAAAAAAAACTTACTTTGCTGTCTTTATTTGCACTCGGGGTGATGAAGAAACATCTGTACACCATCCTGCACCACAGAATGACTACTTTTGTCATGGTAAATATAAGGAATAAAGCACAATGGGCATGCTGTTATAGGAAAACAATCAACAAAGGGTTGGTGTGATGCGCCCGACACGAAGCGGAGTTACTGTTACCACCCCAAAGATTACTATTTCCAATACTAGCATATTCTAAAATGTTTTATTACACCTCTGCTATAGAAATATACTAAAGCAAACAATTTGTACAGTATTATGCCTCACCAATGGTGGACACATTATGTTTTCAGGGTGTCTGTGCATCCGGTCATGTGCGATTCCCTTTAGCACAACATCTCAAGAACGAGTTATACTTTTCAATTGAGTAACATTTAATAACGTGGAAGGTCAAGGTAACAAATTAGGTCCTGTTACCACTTACTTTATAACAGTGATAAACAATTGTTTCCTCACCAGCCTCTCCTTTTTCTTGATGTTTTTAAGACAAAAAATGCAGCTTGTCATCCATCCATTATCTATAGTGTTTATCCATTAGGGTCACAGGGAAACTGGAGCCAATCCCAACTGACTTCGGGAGAGAGGCAGGGTACATCCTGGGCAGGTTGCCAATCTATTGCAGGGTAAACACAACAGTCGTTCACACTCACATTCACACCTTTTTAATTTAGAGAAGCCAGTTAACCCAACCTGCATGTATTTGGGCTGTGAGAGGAAACTAGAGCACCCAGAGGAAACCCACCCAGGCACAGGAAGAACATGCAAACTCCACATGAAACAGTACTAACCGCTCCACCATTGTGCCTCAACACAGCTTGTCATGTTAACAAGAAACCACAAAGCCTCTGTCCTGAAAACTTACAGCTTTACTGGACCTCTGACTTTTACAAAGGGCTCACACCAGTGACGGCTTCCAAAATAATTAAATAAGCATCAAACCGAAAACATCACCATATCCACAATTACACACCCTTTTAAATATGTTTATGTATCTAGCATCTGGCATACAAGGCCTAGTGGAAATTGTTATATTAACATATTATGACCAGTCAGTTTTCAGAAATCAGCAGCACTGTGATTTAAATAAAACGAATGTATATAATGTAACTAATAAAGTAGAATATGATACTTCGCAATTACTTTTTTGTCATAGGAAATTATTACCATAAGGCCAGACAGTGTCACTGTGTTTTTTTTTAGCATATGCACATGTAATCTGACCTAGATCCAAAAGAAGGGGAGGGGAAATGAGGGAAAAACAGATATTCTGGAAACAGCTGCAGGGAAAAGCTCTAACAGCAACAGCATTTCCGGAAAAACAGAAAACGCGAAGCAATGAAGGCAGGTGACAGATGGGTGAGGAAAGAAACTGAAGTGTTCCAGTATTATTTCTAATGTGGTCACTTTACTTGGGATCATGTGTGAGAAATGTTTTCGTTTTACATGGACACACAATGTGAGCTGATCTGAAACCCTACATTTACAGCACTCTGGTTTGCGGTATTTATTTCAAACAACGGTGTGGTAATGAAGGTGAAACAATTCAAATGAATGAAGATGAAATATGCTACTGTTAATGCATGATTGATTTCTGTTTATTCTGTAAGAAACTTTTACATTTAGATCATAAAAATTAATGAACTACGGTTTAGTTAGTAAATCACTGGTGTCACTTGGATAACAAACATGCATATCGAAGGTGTTCCAGCAGTTTCTGTAGTCAGGATCAAGCTTGTGATGTGAAAAAGGAATCTGCAGAATCTGCTAATTGATGTGATGCAATCAAAGAAGCTGATGAAGATGTCAATGGCATTTAAAAAAGGTTCAGCATTAGGGCACTCTTAGCTAGTAGGTTTATCATCTGTGCTAATCATCTGCATTTAGATGACGGCTCTCCACCCATGCAGAGATGGCAAAAGTCCAGAATCTTCTATAAATCTTAAGATGTTGATGGCGTAAAAGAGAAGTAAAGTTGCATGTTTCACAGCTTGTTAAGTGCTGTTAAATAAAGCTTTGAGATCTGGTCCCTCAGCACAGTGATTTGGTTGATAATGAGAAAAAGAATGGACCTAGAACTGCCCCCTGGGGAACTCCTGTAGTAATGAGGTGTAATGTAGTATTGAGGTGATGAAATTGGATCTCTCTAGGCTCCATATTAGGATCTATTCTATAGATATCCTATCCTATAGATACAAACCAGGCCAGAACACAGCCCTTGATGCACAAGTCAGCAAGAGTGGAGATACTGATCTGGAGATTTGCAGTGTCAAAGAAAGATGAGGAGTGAGGAAAAATTATTTCTCTGGCTTTGGTGCTAGTGAGAGCAGTATATTCCAGGGTTTTAGATAATCTACCTTACAAAAACTGTTGATAAAGGGTTGAATATATGTGTAGTGAACAGTTACTGCAACCCAAATTATCCTCCATTGCCTTCAAAATTGCACCATATAGGGTACACAGGGGAATTAATACAGAATTAATGTCAAATCAGTGTGTTGTCCAGTCCAAGTCCAAGTTTAAATTGGGTCATGCTCATAATCAAATTGAACCAATTTTGAGTTAACTATTTGAGTAAAACTGTTCAATATTCAGTATTACAAATAATTAATAGCATATTAACACACATCAGCACATAGTACAGAAAAAGTGAGCCCATAGTTTGAATCTAATTCAAACCCAAGTAAAGCCATATGTACAAAAAAACCCACACCCTAATTAATATGGGCTATTTATTGTAGGCCGTTACAATACAGTACTCATCGCTGCCACACACTGCCGTACCAAATAGCATGCCGAAATAGTGGCATACAACAGTCAGCATCACCCTTGTAGCTGCACTTATTATAAATCTTAAATGTGTTGCTATACATGATTTGTCAGCCGCCTTCTGCAGAAAGTGACCACAACAGGACCACAACTATACAGATATCGTTTGGGTGGGGACCATTCTCTCCGCTTGTCATCATGAAGGGGTTTGTGTACTTCAGAGAACATCAGAGCTGCTATGTCACCATGAGTTTAATGCTTGGTGAACAGATTCAAGCGGAGAGATCAAACACAGAGCGATCCTATACCCCATGAATGGTACAAAAAAAGACTAATTCTATCCTGGCTGGATTTGGGTTACCGGCACTTCAACCCTGACGCCGGGCCACAAAGTGGTGTCCACAGGGGAGCATCTGGTGACCAGGCCACTCAGCCTGAAGTGGCAAATGGAGCCATTGTGTGGACAAACCACTTACAAATGAAGGCTCAGGTTCAAGGGCAATGCCAGCTACCAGCAGGGATGTGATGGAATGTGTGTTTTAAAATCCCCCAGTTCCTGAGAAACACGTACCAGCACAAATACACTACCATGCCAGTGTCACTACTGTACTAAAAATGACCCACCACCCAAATAATATCTCCTCAAACTTGATGCTATTGATGAGGGCTGACAAGTTGTGTACAGTAACTGACTATGCTTACTTCATAAAAGGCTAATGGGTGTAGATATAAGGTATAACTCTGCTTAGCATGCTAACAAAGACAAAGCTAGTACTGTACTGCAGTATATGTCCAAGAGGTGAACAGCGCTCGTGAGCTCTCTGACTGAGGGGGAAAAAAACCCTGCATTGAGGAAAGGACCTCCCTGCGCGTGCAGCAAACTTTCCACCAATCAGAACGCAGCTCAACATTCGTGTAGCTTCACCGAGAGAGAGAGAGAGAGAGAGAGGGAGAATGTGTGTGTGTGTGGAGGAGACAGCAGGGAGGTTTGGCTGATAGGGACTGTTGTTGAGTCTCTGGTATCTGGTATTTTGGCCGAGCTGAATGTAGAGTGAACACTTTAGGCGTCCGGGTCGCTGCTCGGTTTGCTGTAACGGAAACACCCAGAGAAGCTTCCCGAAGCTGACGCAGAGCCTGAGCCATGTCTCTGACCCCGGGAGAGCTCCTGTCGGGCTCCATGTTAATCCTGCTGTTGGTCGCCAGCTCCTCCGAGTGTAAGTAAACAAACGCGGCATTACATGGTGTTAATGTGAGTGTACCCTGCAGCCTGCGCTAGCCTTAAGCCGTGTGAAGGACAGAGCTCAGCTAACTTCAGCTCTCAGCTCATTCACTCTGAACACGAGTGTGTGTGTGTGTGTGTGTGTGTGTGTGTGTGTGTGTGTTTAATGCCGCTGTTTAATCGGTGTTTCCTGTGCTTCACAGTGTCCTTGTCGCCTGAGGAAGCTAACCAGTTTTTAAGGAGACAGCGGAGAGCGAACCAGGTTTTTGAGGAAACCAAACAAGGGCATTTGGAGAGGGAGTGTGTGGAGGAGAGGTGCACCAAGGAGGAGGCGAGGGAAGTGTTTGAAAACGACCCCGAAACGGTACAACGGGGTTTTTCCCCCCCACGCACTCTCTCTATGTGTATAATAATAGCAACATAATTTTCGCATTGTCGGTTTCTTGTCCTTGGCGACGATGACCTAGCAAAACGCACAATTGTGAGCTTAAGTGTCGTGATAAATCAGTGCGGATCTGCTAGCCTTGTAGCTTATTCGTAGGATTCGTTGGACTCGATCCCAGAACGAGTCGATTCCGCGACTCGGATCGTTTTCATACATTTTTAACGCGCACAAATGACGCAGGATTTAAAAAAAAAAAAAAAAAAGTAGATGTGTTACGCATTTGATTACTATTGCTCTCTGTATTCCACAAGATCGCTGCCTTTCCCTGTTCTGTCTTATTTTGTGGAATCGATTCAGCAACTGAATCAGAGTCGAGATTAAAATCTCCTGAACGGTTCTACCGGCTTGATGTTTGGAATGACAGCTTTGGACCTTATTTTCCTTAATCCGAAGAGACGCTTCTCGGAGAATAACAACCCTGTACCCTATTTCCCATGCCCTAGTTTTCCATGCTCTTGAGCCACAGGAGATTTGATTTGTAGCAGACTGACACATCCAGATATATGTCCTGACTTTCCACAAGTCTGCAAAGCAGGAGGTGAGGTTACCAAATGAAGAAGGCTGAGAATACCCAGAAGGCACTTTGCTGATGAGAGTGGCACAATTTCACACACAGAGCATGTCTTCAACCTCATTACAATCATCCCCTTATTATTTCCCTGTCCATGTTCCACCTCAGCGTTTCAGCATGCACCTCACATAGGCTCAGTTTTCCAACAGTATACAGGGAGCCAATATTATTAGTAAATTTTCTCGTAGACGGTCCAACAAGGCCGCACGTGTGATTTGTGTAAATGCACTTTTTAATAGTTCATACATGTAAGTAGTGAATAGCCTCTTGGGTCGAGAACGTGTGGAAGGAGGTGATCATGTAAACGGTACACGGGTCTAGCACATCGCTGATTGGCTCAAAGCGATCATTTAATACGACGGTGGTGACGGAGTAACACGGTCATCTCGGATACGTTCCTGCTGGACTTCCTGTTAGACGAGCGCTCGTATCTGACGTACTCTTCACCCCTGCACGTGAACAGTATTAGACCTGCTTTTCATCCTGTGAGATAAAACTGCTATTATTAGACTGGGAATAATTGTTGGGGCTTTTTGTGCGCCTCTGGGCCGTTAGAGGGGAGAATAAAGGGGCTCGGGGTATGAGCTATACGCGAGGGAGTAGAAATGAAATAATGCGGAATGGCTAAATAGGGAGGTGGTCATTCTTAATGCTGTGACTTGTGTGCATGTGTGCAGGGATTAAATGCCTTGAATGCTCCTCGCTCGTGGTGTCTAAGAGGGGATGTGTGTATTATTCATGGTGCAGTCGTGGAATCTGTATCTGACTCAGCAGAATTCCGACTCCGCAGCTTACAGACTGCAGCAGCTGTACAACTGAACCGGTTACTTGGTAACCTGCAGCTGCTGAATGAAGCGCACTCTCCGTAATGTACTCGTACTAGTGTGCACTTCCTTCTTGCCTTATACTCACAGTCCTTCTGTAAGGAGGGCAGATCTGTGGATAACGGTGTCAAATCCATCGGACTTCTCTATGACTGCAGGACATGGAAAGTCCGATGGATGAATAGATATCAGCAATGTATAGAAGTACGTAATGTAGAGCTAGTAAAAGCGAAGAGCACAAAAGTCCTGTGCGTCTGAATCTGTAGGTCAAAAAGCCAGTTGATGTCTGAAATAAATGCATATACATATTATACATATTTCTGAGGAACTACCCCAGAAGAGTCCCAAGGAAGACCGTTGTGCAGCTTGGCCACACCCTGTACTGCTGCAGTGTGTGCAGGTTGCATGGTTTGATCCGTTCCCAGAAGCACACTTTACACACTGTAACAGGTCTGGTTCCTGACACAAACAGATGAAAAGATACTCAGGCCCGACATGTTGTGACAGGACAGTGAGATAAAAGGCGAGTTCAGAGCAGAATAATTGCATCACATCTTCCTGCTCCAGCGTTGTTCAGAGTGTGGGAGCTACAGGGACACAACAATACATACTTAAGGCTCCTTTATTCTCCCTTTATGTACGGAAATAAATGCATCCATTTCGAACAACGTAACCGCCGCTGCCCGTACACGTCCATGCCTCTTTTACGTCGGCACGGATGTAAAGCACTGCACCGCTAGAGGGCGGTTCAGATGAATCATCATATTCTGAGCTATTTATTTAGCCCGAGCCAAACTTGTCAAAATATATCAGGTTAATCACAGGTTTTCGTAATGTCCCGTCTCTCTAATCTGTGTCACTCTTTTATCACTCACTGTGTCAGAGATTTCGCAAGATCTCCATCAATATTTTTTTAATAAGAAGTAACTGTAGTCTGTTGGCGTCATGATGGTGTCTAATCACATGTCTTGCTACTCTTTTTCAGGACTATTTCTACCCCAGATACTTGGGTAAGTTCTGAAATATGACAGAAATCTCTGTATTTGTCTAAACCCCTTTCCCACGCAGTATACACAGTTTAATAAAACTTCTGTTGGTGCTAAAACATAAGCGTAAATAGCATTCGCCTGTCTTCAGCATGCGTGGAGAGATTTGCAGACAAGAAGAAGGAAGACCTGGTCACCTGCGTCCACAGTGAGTGACCCTGTCTGTGTCTCCGTTTGTCCGTCTCACCCTCGCTGCTTTCTTGCTGCTATGTGTAAATAGTTTAACAAGAATGCAGTGTTGTGCTTCTTAGCGTATGCTGTGTGATGCTAGAGTGCTGCATTGCAGTAGTTTTAAAGGAGCAAGTAACACAGGACTGCACGTTGCTGTGTCCGTTCTGCAGCTTTGTAGCATTAGCAGTGATCTGTGCATGTTTGGTGGATAATTGCGGGTATCTCAGTGCCATGAAGTTGCTTCTGGGTTGTGTGTGCGTATGCAAGCTCGTGATGTGATGTGAGCTGGTGGCACTGATGCATTCTGGAGGCTCGTCCTTCACCCCGCGAGCTTCCGCTGAATCAGAGGCAGCATTGTGATGGCTCAGAATCCACTGCTCCTATTGGCTGATCCAGAAGCCCTGAGTCAATAACTGTGATGCAGTGCTTGCTCACACTATCTCTCTCGCTCTCTCTCGCTCACACTCTCTCTCTCTCTCTCACTCTCTCTCTCGCACTCTCACTCTGGCTCTTCATCATACTTGCGCGCACGCTCTCAGCGCTGCCCGGACATGTCTGGACTTAGTGTAGTGAGCAGTGAGACAGATAAGACACTACATCTTTGTGCGAAAGGAAACAAAAAGATGATATTAAGCATTTTATAAACATAGTTGCAACTGTGAAAAACAATTTGTCCCAAGACGGGTATGTGGTGGATGTCTGGTTATTAACTAACTCGTGAGAATGAAGGGAGACCCAGAGTTGTGTTTTGACCCTGAATCTAACATTCTGTCCTCTGACCAATTCTCTCCCTCTCCCTCTCCCTCTCAGACATTCCAAACCAGTGCTCCCCCAATCCTTGTCATCACATAGGGACGGTGCGCTGTGAGGACAAGAAGGGCGATTTCCAGTGCCACTGCTTCACAGGGTGGACTGGCCTCAGGTGTGAGACAGGTAAGGCTCATCAGTCATCATCTTTAAGTATATACAGTACTATTCAACATTAAATGACTCCTAACCCTGGACATTTTACTGAAGGACATCACTGATTTTAGCACACGTGCATTTTAAAACATGTCGAATCCCTTCAGAGAATTATAAAACGTCTATTATTAGACGCAGGTGGATTGGGAGGTGCCTGCTGTGTCCTCTTCTGCCGCTCTGACTCGGCATGACTGTGCATATTTCCTCTCGTCCTCTAAGATGTCCCGCTTGTCCCTGCTCCTCTTTTTCGTGACCCTGATCTTTGTAGCTCCTGTAGTAATAATGGGGAAAAAAAATTATATGCCCATTTCTATGGTGCCTTTCTCACACACACGCATGCTACATACTATTTGTTTAAAAGAAACGAAGGGGAAGAGAAAGAAGAGTGTAATAAGCAGAAGGGCAGGGAATAGTGAAACGGGTATGCTTTAAATAGTGCTGAGTGGAACAGTAAGAGAGAAACACTCAGCCAGTTTTCCGCTGTGTGTGAAAACTGATCATCGCATCACTGTTCTGTGGAAGGTTCCTGTTTGGTTTTCTTCCTCTGGTGTGCTGTAAAATCAGGACTAGGATGTGACTAACCACCATTATTACCCAATCGGTGACCCTGCGCCCTCTGTGTGTAATAAATATGTATGTGTTGTTGCAAGTCATTTGGTTTTGAGTAACATCATAAATCTGGGCGTGTGTGAGTTTTAGTGTAAGTAGCGCATGTGTTTACATCTTAGATGTTTTCTCTGATCTGTAATTGGTGGGCATTGTTTGGCAAAGTTCGTTTTCCTGCTCGGCTCTGCAGTGGAATATTATGACATCGGGTCAGATAATATATCAAAATATTATTATTGCGAAATATATCATCACAATACACTTTTCTGAGATGATTTTGGTACTCCAGCCAGCCAGCTGTGAACGTAACAGCTGTGAGCGTAACAGTTTATTTTTTAATCTGTCTTTTTTGTTTGTTTTTGCTTTTTTGTCCTTTTCCTGTTTTTCAGATTTTTGAGTTGATCCAAACATGGTTAAGATCACAGCAGGATCAAAAGTCCCATCGGTTTTTTTTTCTTTTTCAAAAACCTATAAAGAGTGGCTGTGGGGATTAGAGTTCATACAGCTAGAAGAGCGTTAGTGAGATCAGGCGCTGATGTTGGTGAGGAGGTCTGGGGTGCAGTCGGAGTTCCAGTTCATCCCAAAGGAGTTCAGTGGGGTCGAGGTCAGGGCTCAGTGCAGGACACTCCAGTTCTTCCACTTCAACCTTGATAGACCATGTCTTCATGGAGCTGCTTTGTGCACAGGGGCATTGTCATGCTGGTTTGGGCCTCTTAGCTCCAGTGAAGGGAAATGTTAACTGTACTGCACACAATGACGTCCTATACAATTGTGTGCTTCCAACTTTGTGGCAATAGTTTGGGGAAGAAGCACATATGGGTGTGACGGTCAGGTGTCCACATACATTTGACCGTATAGTGTATGTATTAGGGTGTTTGAGGCATACAAATTAGTTACAAGGAGGATTGGACTTGTGGACATCCACAGTGACCGTGTCATTGGGTTTATTCATGGGTTGAGACTCAGTTATACTGGTGCATTAATCATAGATTTAGAAAGAGATCCATTTATTGACTTCTTGCTCCTTATGAAATTACATTTTGCATGTAATGCCAGTGGGTTGTTTTGTGAAAGGTCAGATTATTTGGCACATGGAAACATGTTCAGTCCCACACAGCGTCACTGCTGCAGCTCTGTCAGATTCAGTCCCAAACACAGAGTGGAAAGATGCTCTGCAGCGCACATATCCACTGTGACTCATTCACCTACCAGTGTGGAATGACAAGTAGATGAAAACAGGAGGGGGAAAAAGATCTGAGAAAAAGGAGCTGGAGCCCAGCTGTGGGAAAAGCCTGTCATTGCTGCAGTCGTTTATGTGTTACACTTTCTGCACTGAGAAACCGGGAGGAAAATGTGAGCTGTTTCGCACCACAACACTGAGCTACTGTGTCGCTGAGACTTCTTGGTCCAGCCCATTCAGTTGGACCGTGGTATTCAAATCTGATTGGTCCAGGCAAATCCCGCTCATATATTTTCTGACTGACAGATTCTGGTTCTTCATGTCCTTCTCTGATTGGCAGATGTAAATGAATGCAGCACAGAAAATGGGAAGTGTGATCATGAGTGCAGTAACTCAGTGGGAAGTTACCACTGTTCCTGCCATGATGGGTACAGGCTGTCCGGCCACCACCGCTGTCAGGGTGAGTCAATCCACCTAGAGTAAGATCAAACCCACTCAAAACTCAATGCTGTAAGTGAAAATAAAAAGCAAGCATGTTTCCGTTCCCACAACAAACTGATCACTCATTTAATGAACAGAAACTGTTCATAAAGAATTTATTTCATGTTTGGTCGGTGCAGTAACTCATCACAAATTACATGGTTTAAAGCCAGTCCTTCAGGATTTACATTAGTTAGCATTCTTCTGCGTAAATTTAGGAGTTAGGAACGTGAATAGGACACAAACGTTTTTCCAAACTTATGGAATTTTCACGAATACCAGGTTTGTTGTGTAAATGCTCCCATGTTATGCAAAACTTGCTTGCTAAGAGTAATGTTTTCAGCCTAAATATTAAAACGATGGATCATTTTCTTCTTCTTTTCCAGATGTTGATGAGTGCATAGACGTACCTGGTGTGTGTGGCACTGCGCGGTGCATGAACTTGATCGGGGGCTACGAGTGCCTCTGTGACGTTGGCTACGTCTACAATAACGAGACCAGAACCTGTGATGGTGCGTCCGATTTCTGCTGGCTTGTTCATGCGTTCTGTGGAACAGTACATTCAAAAACACAATGTACCTATCAGATAAAATCCAACTATTATATAAACTAAGATTAACTAAGGAAACTCGGTGCAGTTACTGACATGCATGAGCATCAGATCTCGCACATTATGACAAGCCAGACCAAGCCACATATTATACACAATGGAACAGTCTTCCAGGAAACACGCTGCAATAACAGGGGATTAGAATCCAAGTTTTTCTGAAGTTATTTTCTTTGGCTTCGGTCTGAAAGAACATATTCTGACTGATCAGTCTTTCATTTCAACACTCTGGTGAACCAAACATGATTAAAACCTTTAAGGCTGTCATGGTGGGTCATTTCCAGTGATCTAGTTTATAACACAAACAAACCGAGTTAGTGTAGTGTCTAGGCAATGTTTTACAAATGATTATAAGGTTTACTTTTCCTCTTGAGGCAAATCTTATCAGTGTAAACCATAACAATATTCTAAGATTGCGATCTCCTTTTCACAGGGAGTTTGCTTCGAGATCACAGACTGTAACCCTGGGAATGTGTCCTGGATATTATTTTGTGTGTTAATGTTCTTATAACGTTTACACTGCTTTTTTGGGGGTGTGGGGGGGGTCTTTTTCTGCTTATTATATGTAATGGAAGGCCAGGCCAGACCAGTGTGAATAGTTCACACATCAGACATTTTGCTTTTACTTGTACACACATGCTGCCTTGTTGTTGCTGTCTGGAGAGAAGTGACTTATTTTGTTTTCTTCCTGTTTGCTAGACGTGGATGAATGTGAATCACCTGTGTGTGAGGAGCAGTGTGTCAACACGCCCGGGAGTTTCCGTTGCTACTGTGACGGCAGACAGGGCAAGAAGCTCGGGCCTGACCTGAGCAGCTGTGAGGTAACGAATAGGTTTGATTCTGCTGTGCACATTTTGACTCCTATATGGCGTAACACTTATATAATAAGGAATGCCTACAGGAGCAGCGGTGGTGCCCTGATCCATTAATAAAAATATAATGGAATCACTGTTGACTGATTTACATCTGTTTAATTGAATACATCTGCTCTTGACCACTATTTTTATCACTCTGTACGCTTCCTCTTTATACAGTATTGTTCAAAATAATAGCAGTGCAATGTGAATAACCAGAATAATCCAGGTTTTTAATATATTTTTTATT
>JAQQZR010000010.1:10473061-10501616 GCA_030068235.1 Notoglanidium macrostoma | reverse complement strand
TATATGTTAGATAACACAAATCTACATCTTAAGTGTACAGTATTTATTACTGTAGCATACAGTCCTGTAGAGAAACAGAACTGAAACAGAATGATATTCAATTAATTTCTGCAATGTAACCAAAAAAATTGGGGCTTCTTCTTGCCTGAATTCAGCTGAAGTCTCAGCCTAAAATGTGTGGATATTTCACGTGATGAACCCTGTCACCAGTGAAAAAGACAGAAGAGAAAAGACGAGGAAAATCGGACCTTTTGTACAAAGCAGTTAACATGGTTAACATCACACATTTGCTTCCATTTAAATAGGGACCTAGAAATAGTGAAGAATCTCAATCAATCAAGATACTGAACTTTTACCTCCTTTGTTTGAAATATATAACATTTTTAAACCTTCAATTTACTTCCAATTTTTAATGGGAAAAAAAAAAAAAACAATCCCAGATTTTCACTGTGGTGTCAGATCTTGTATATTACTTCATACATGCATAAACATTTAGACAGTGACAAAGTGATTGTTATTTTAGCTGCCCACCATCGTATACTGGAGCTGAAATTAAATAATAAAGAGTGACCTCAAAAAGCAGGCAAATCTTTAATTTGATGGTATGTACATTACAATCAGGTAAACAATGTAGGAATTACAGCACTTTTTACACGCAGTCCTCCCTTTTTAAAGGACCAAAAGTAACTAAACAGCTCTTCCTTGGCCAAGTGAATTAAAACGTTCATTATTTCACTTCGAAGTAAACAGATTAAAGGTCTAAAGTTGATTTCAGGTGGCATTTACATTTGCAATCTGTTGTTCTTATTCTGCATATAAAGTCCAAAGAGCCGTCTCTGCCGGAGCAACAAACCATTGGTTGAAAATTCAACATACCACAGCTAAATGTTGTGAAATCAACTGTTTTGTACGTTCTTGAAAAGAAAGAATGTACTGATGGGCTCAAGAACACCAAAAAGCCCTGGAAGACAACAGAAAGCATCTGTGGTGGGTGACGGAGATGGCGTAGGCATGTATAGATCCGGTTCCTTTGTATTTACTGATGATGTGACAATGACAAAAGCATGAATTCTGAACTGTATTGGGCTATATTATCTGCTCAGGTTCAGACAAATGCTTCAAAACTCATTGGAACTGAATCCACTTGAGCTGCATTTCACTTGCTGAAGGCAAAACACCCCAAGAACAAGCAGGAACTGAAGACAGCCACAGTAAAGACCTGGCAGGGCATCACCAGGACACAAGCCCAGCGTCTGGTGACGTCTGTGGATTCCAGACTTTATCCAGTCATCGAATACGAAGGATTTGCAACCAAATATTAAAAAGTTCATTTATGACTGATAGCTTGTCCGTTTACTTTTGATCCCCTATAAAGGGAGGGACTACATACACAGGGGGCTGTAATTCCTACACTGCTCACTAGATTTAGAAGTCAAATTAAAGCTGAAAGTCTGCAGAATTTATCCAGATTGATGGACATGACCGTGCATCCTGACTGTTTTGATGGATGTGTTACATAAAATAATCCCGAGCATGGATCAGTTTACCTGTTTGGACTTGGACTAGAATTTGAATTCATGCTGTGTTGGTTATGTGGTGATGTTAAGATTCCACTAGGAATAAGGAGTGTTAACCTCAGGCTTCCACACTATACCTTATAGTAACCTGCTCGCTCTCTGTGCAGCCAAACCTCCTCAAATTCACTGTTAGTGATCCGTTCGAAACCCGTCTTTCCTTCATCTACATGTTATACGCTGAAGCTTGGAACAAAATATGCCTCATCTTTCCTTTCCTTTCCTTTGCGGCCGCACCCGAGACGGCCGAGGCTGCTACAGGTCCGGTACGTACGGACAGTTGCGGGTTGTTTTTGGAATATCTCTCCCATCGAAAACGGCGACTCGCTACCCGGTGCAGAGGATTGTGGGAAAGGTGATTCTGGGAACACTTGGCGAAACCACTGGATCTGCACGGAACTCGCAACTGATGACTACATCAATATTATTTTTTACACACCACTTGTCTGTTCTTTTTCAATAATATTCATTTTGTACTCAATTTTAATCAGTAATAATTGTCACCTCAATCAATTTCACTCACTGCCTTTGAAATCGATATATTGATCCAAATAGATCCAATTTTCCAATAATTGCAGTACAGCAGAGGAGCGGAAGATGATACGCGGCCTCACCAACACGCCACCTGACACTAGCGACCAGGCAGTAGCATGATAGGGCTGGTTGCGCATTAATGTGTAAGACGGACCAGCAGCTCCTCAGTGTGACCCGGGGTGAGGATTATCAGTATTACACGCAGAGTAATTTGGATGAAAAGTGTGATTGTATAGGCACGATGTTACCTGAGTGAGTACATCCAGTGGACCATATGAGTGTGTATGAGTATATGTGAGTATCTGTGGGGTTCGGCTACAAACTGCACCTCCGTGTGGGTATGTATGTGAATGAGTGTCTCCTCCATTAAATTTTAAAGGGTGTTCTGGGATCAGTGCCAAGATGTTGGACACACAGAAAAGGTCCTTAAATCATACAGAGGTCTCGACAGACAGTCACACTTACGGTCACGATGTCACCAAAGCGTGGATTAAAATAACATAATATTTAAAAAATGAAAAATCTTTGAAGTATACATGAAGGATTGAGCACGTGTTGTTGTAAGAGTATATGTTAGGTGTTAGATGGCAGTGGAACACTGCGTGCTTTGCTGAATTCCTCAGAAATGTGTTTCAGTTAAGAAGGCGGGCGACACAGCGATATGGCGACTCGGATTACGCTAAAGCCGGTCAGCATTAATTAATAAACCGACGACTCCGTTACTGCAGGTGAGTAAGGAAGGACACTGGCCTACATTTGTTACGATCACAGTGACAGTACATTTTCCATAGGTTTGTGTCTCATGGAGAATACGTTCAAAATAACAACACGTGTTTGGTTTTTGCAATTCTGTTGTGAGAACATCAGAAACGATACCGTGTCGGATTTTGCTTCATTCAGAATGCTAGTGCTATAGCAGGCGTTACATTTCCACCATCAGGATATTTTAATAAGGTACCAGGACTGGTTGAGGTCTCTCCTTGGGCAACAGTGCAAGAGGGAAAAAGACATTAGTTTCAGAAAAAGGCACTGTATTTAACACAGCTGTGGAAAATCTCAGCTGGATACAGAAGATGTAACCAAGAGCTGCTGCAGTGATCATAAAGACTGCGCAGTGCTTATTTCTGGACAATCACACTCCTACTGAACAACATTTGGACAAGTAACTCTTCTTTACATGTACACTGTAACGATTTCTAATCACACTATGACGAGGACGGGATCCATATGGAGTCTGATTCGTCTCAAAGTTTCTTCCTCATGCTGTCTCAGGGAGGTTTTCGGTGCACTCTCATTAGCAATCTCAATCCGTGGCTGGATTTCAGTGATGTGGCAACATTTATTGTAAAAAGCACTATAATATAAACCGGAACTGAATTTAAAACACTTTAATACCTGTTTCAAAGGCAAGCTGACTAGATAATGAACAGTGGAGAGAAAATAAAGTGCTGTCTTTACGGCTGTATTACATTAGCTAGGTGAATGAAACCATTGATTTTGAGGTCTAAATGGATAATGCGTCAATAAACTCCTCACAGATACATAATTATGACATTAATTTCAATTTTCTGTATATGTCCAGGACGCGTGTATTTCCCATCCTGAACAAAGGATTAGTTACTGTTTATGTGGTTACTGGATAAAAAGCCACAGGGTTTGAAAACTATAAAAGTGCCTAAGAGTTGAAATTGACCACAATAGGGAGTCTTAAAGTCCAAACCGAAGTTTATCTGTACTATCTTTTTGCAACCACCTTTAAATCGTTAAATATATGAAGGATAAAACTTAAGATATCATTTGATGAGATGAATTTGACTATAGTAAATGAATTTTGCTGTTTATTTTAAAGGTCCATTATGCAGGATGCACCCACCCGAATGCCCCTCTCTTCCCCCTCCCTTTCTCAGTGTGTATTAGAGCCTCCGGTGGCCATCAGGTGCCCCAGCTCACGTCCAAGTACTTACAATCACACTCCCTTGCGTTTTCAGTGCCAAATAATAAGTATGATCCTGTGTTTAATAGTAACACTGATTCCTCTTCTTCTTCTTCTTCTTCGTCGTCCTTCCGCTTCTTCCTTCTGGATTCACGCTGCCACTTGTAAAAACGCAAAACGCGCTCTCTAGAAGTTTCCCCGCTCTGTGCTGATGTCGCAGCGCATCATGGCGGCTCCGTAGAGGTGGATCTGCTCCCTATGCGGGTATAAAGGGCTCATTCTAAGCTTATGAAAACACAATGATTCGTAGCTACAGCTAATTATACACTAACGACAACATACTTATGATTTCCATAAATATATTATGGAATATATCCTCTGTTTCTGCTAATAGATTCCCTCAAAATCCTACATAGTGGACCTTTAAGAACAGTTTTAACCTCACTGAGGGATTATATAATCAGCTGGAGTACAGTAAATGAAAAGCCTCTCGGAGGAACAGGTTCAGTGCATTCACTCAGAAAGGAAGAAATAATCAAAATATTGATTATTAATGATTCTCAAGAGAACCAATGTCGCTGTTTACTTCTTCAAAGCAGAAAATCCATCAGAACTAACCTCAGGTTAAGCTTTTATTTAGAGTTCAAGGACATAATTGCTGATTTGTTTTGAACTACGTTGAAAACGAACTGTAAAGCAACACTAATTCGATGAAATCAACACGTCTTTAAATGAAACCTAGAATACACGTGTGACGAGGACACGGGAAAGTGTCCATATAAACAGCGTCGGAGTATGTTGTGTGTCTGATTATTGGCATGTGCTTGATATACACATGTCCATACCTGCTCATGTGGAATTAAAACAGGCTCAACTCTGACATTTGCGAGAAAAACCAGGCTATATAAAGTCGCATCCCGGCGGATGTTGTGCAAAGTTGCGCATCAGTGTTTTGTGGGAAATCCAGTCTTTCACCAACGCTAACAGCATTTTCCTTCATGCTCGTGCTCAAAGCCGTTACCGATCACAGCGGGCCGCATCTCCACTCGGCAGTTAACAGAGCAAGGCCCGTTTATTCGGTAATTTTATTTGTCGTGTACTCCCAGGTAAAATGTCATTTGTTTGCAATAAGATCCCTGTACCCTTTTACTGTGTAACACAATCGCTCAGTGACAGAAATAAACAGAAGTACAAATCAAATTGTGATTGATTCATGCAACATTGAAAATGACAAAAATACTGAGGTCAGAAATAATCCTAAAGAGCAAAAGACATTCTGCAGAAATAACCAAGAACATCAACCTGCACGACTCAAATTCACCTCATGTAAACATGTCACCGGGATTTGGATCAATGGATTTATCTTATTCTTGCGTTCTTAAAATAAAGAAAGTGTGTGTGGTGTTTCTCTTATTCTGCAGGAAATGACGAAGAACATATTACGTATTTACAGTGAAAAGGGGAACAAATAACCGAAGAACAATCATTGCCTTAACGATCTCCAGTGAAAACATATTTTAGCAAGTAAATTAATTAGTGAAACAATTAAAAGTCTACTGTACAATAGAAGGTTTGAGGAAAAACTCAGCACTTGTATACGTGTTCATACAAGGCTCATATTTACCCTGCTGTCTGACAAGCAAAGTTACACCAAGACCTGAAATTTCCCTTCCTAACGTTACCTATTTCCATGTAAAGCAGGTTTTGGTAAAACATGATAATATTGGCTAATGTTTATTTCTCCACCATCGCGGAGAGCGCATGGTGACATCAGCGATACGGAAGAGTTTTGTGATTGTGAAGGATATGAAAAAGGTCAATTATGATTCCTTAGTTTTTAAACACACACAAAAAAAAAGTTCAACACTAGAAAAGGAACGAGCTGTTACTCACCATGGGTCTGCGATTCTCCACCACATTGAGCCCAACGATACCCAAGAATGTCCCAAAGCTCAGCTAGGAGAACAGAGCAACAGCTTTCAGTTAGACAGACAGTTGGTGTTTTGAAGTCCTAAAAGTCCATCAATCCATTAGTTTATCTAAAGATCAAACACGACCCCACGTTCAGCTCACGAGCCTTACGCTGACGAAGCTGTAAAAGACGACGCTTGATCTGACTCACTATGATGCCTGAGTAGTAACCAGCCACCGCCACGTTTCCAGTGCGGGTCGCAGCCATGAGGCCGATCAGCAGGATGATGACGGACAGCGAGTGGAGAGCCACGGTGCACCATATCGCCGTGCAGCGTCTCTTTGAGTACTGCTCTGTGGGAAGATTCAACAAAACACACACGGTGACTTCCAAACATCCGGGTCACACACTAAATTAAAAAGATAAACAGATCTACACTAAATAAGGTTCCGCAGTGTTTTAGTTAGTTATGTTATATAGATTTAACTCTTATTCTCAGTTCTTGATGTATCCTATGATGTATTGTACCTTTAAAGGTTTTCCAAAGGGTTCATTGTTTACACATATTGCAGGGTTTAAATGCAGGTTCTTCAGTGGAGTTCAACTGGGAAGCTTTTCTAAAAGGAGAAACCCTCTGCTGTAGGAGTTTCTACAACAGGTACGGGTTGTCCAAGGGCTTTGCTTGCTACTGTTTAAAAAAAAAAAAAAAAAAAAAGGGAAACCCCTTCTTGTATACACATTGTTTAAAAGGTTTCCAGGGAACCCTTTAGTTTTTTTTTTTTTGTTTTTTTTTTATAATTTATCACACACATATCTTTAATCCTAGAAATCTAGTTCAGCCTAATCAAAATGTTCAGAAAGTCATCACACATGATGGAGAGATTTTTTTTTTCAGATTGATTAATCCTTGAAAGTGAAATATTCAACATTTATTTGAGTACTTTAGACACATTAATCATTGCTCTACATCTGACCGCTTATTCCTCATCATACTTATGGCACTCGGAGTACAAAAACACTTTTTTATGGATACCAGAGCAATAAGAATCTCGTATTATTTATTCCTACCGATATTACTAGTCAGGATGAATTCAGACTGTACAGGAACTACGGCTTGATTTAAGGTGGGATGTGAGGAGATGCTAGTGTCAGCCCTGTTTTCCTCCTCGGGATTACCGTCGTTACGTCTCTTCAGATGTCATTCAACACAAGTCGCTTTGGTTGACAAACAACCAGGTGCAGTCAAGGTGACAAGGTGTTAACACAGCAGGGAATTTCAGTTTATGTATTCAGTATTAAAATATAATCAGATTGTCATATTAACTCTCCAAACTGATTCACAGCTAGATGTTTTTCCAAGCTCCAGCGTAACAGCCCATCATTTCAACACACCACTCTCATATATTTTTACTATTACACCAAATTTGTTGATAGCTCTTCAATATCAACAATGCCATTGCTATATTCCACAGATAAATCTCGGCTAAAAAATTCTCTCCAAGTAAACACACATTCCTGATGGAGTGCATGTAAATCCACCTTTAACAACATGCACAAACACCAACTACAGAGACAATGTTCTGCACATTGTAGCCACCAACACTGTAGTACTAATCATCCTTTATATTATTTATAAAGAAGGATTTGGCATTTAAACAATAATAAGCCAAAAAAAAAACCCTCATAGGTTTAAATGTTTATAGGGAAACAGTCATTTGATCTACATACAGAACATGGTCCTATAAAATGTCTTAAAAATTCTCCAAAGGAAAAGAAAAGCATAAAAATCATGCAGTGTTCAATTCTAACAGGAGTTTTTTTTTTTTAACTTCAAGTTTTGACTAACATGAAGTGTTAAAAACATTTTTCTTAAAAATACAATAAGGTTGATATAAATGAAAGAAGTCGTTTACCAAGTGAAAAATGACTTGTGTAAAACGAGCTCAGTTTGAGAGAGAGAGAGTGAGAAGAGCAGCTCAGTGATGAACAGGAGCTTACCTGACGGGTCCGAGTCTGCGCTCGAGCTTACCGACGGCTGCTGCATCTTTTAGTAGTTTTAACCACCAAAAGAGACGAAACTCGAAAACAAAAGTTTTAAATAATAGTAAGTCGATTAGTTTTGTTCCCCGGGGAAGGGGTTTTAGGACAAAGCCGAGACTGGTGTGTGAGCTAATGCGCCTCTCAGCGTCTCTCCGCAGGTGAGCTGCGGCACTGATGCGCGGGGTGCGTTCACAGACCCCGGCTGTGCGCGTTCACAGACCCCGGCTGTGCGCGTTCACAGACCTCAGCTGTGCGCGTTCACAGACCCCGGCTGTGCGCTTACTGTTCAACACCAGACACAGGCGACACCTCCCGGCGGAAGTACTGAATTGGCCAGACTTCCTATTATAGCATAATGCCGAGTGAAATGAATGTTTGTGGTGTTTATTGTAAAATAAGGACCGTGTTTTTAAACCCAGAAGGAATTAGGCTGAACATTTGTGCATGATGGTCATTCATTCATCAACGTCCATTATTCATTTGAGCAAATAGAGGTGTGACTTATAAATAAGCTAGCAGGGCTAAACCTCGGTCTTCAAAATGTTAAAAAAAAAAATTCTTTTTTTTTTTTTTTATAAAAAATTAACCTACCGAAAGTTTCATTTTTGGCATCAAGTGTTTGGAAGAGAAACTAAAAGTAGGTCGATTAAGCATAAACTACACAGAACTGCAGGATTAGGGTTGTTTTGTTGGAGTTTTTTTGTTTGGTATACAGATGAAACACCAAACCAGACACACGAATGCTAGCAGAGCATTACAGAGTTGAAATCACCGAGTTCTGGTAATTCCAAAATACAGATTAGGTAAATAAAGACAAAGTTCTTACTTTTTTAAAGAAAGAGGTTTTTATTTAATATATATATACCGTTAACCAACAAATGGCTTTACAACAATTCCAAGAAAGCTGCTGAATCTCCTTAAAAAGGTAAAGTTAAAGCAGCATCATTTTATTCAGGACTTAACTTTCCAAACATGTGCAACATCAAAATATGTTCAGGGACATACTATTCAAATGAATGGAGACAAAACAAAACATTAAAAACACAAACAAAACTAAAATCACTGTGTTGGACAGCTGTTGGCATCCAGATTTAGGTTGGTCTTCTTCAGTGCAGTGTCTGGAATATGCCACCAGCTTTCTGAATGCGCGTCACTAGAGCTGGTGGCTGCGTTGGGACCGGGGTCTGAGAAAATACAGAAACACAATCAAATTACAATTTTTTAAGACCATGCATCAAAGCCAGTGATTGGCTTGGACCATCCTATGAGGCTTATGGTCTAAGGCTTCCTCAGCTCACCACACACCACTTTAGACCCAACCAGCAAAAGCATGGGAGGAAGTAGCAGAAATCTTTGGTGCCCCTGGTGAGTGTACCGGTTATATCTAGTACGTATACAGTATGTGGCACAGCCTAGCTCATAACAAATGTAACGATTCTCACGCTGATCAGTGTATTATTTAAATGCCAGCATTATAAGATATATAGCCATTACCATTTCCCATGAAATCTACCAGCTGCATCATTCAAGATGAACGATTTCCTGTTAGAGAACGGTTCAAAGCAATGCACCGTAGCTAAGGAATACCATTTATCAGTGGGTTTTAAAAATGTTCTCATTGCAAAGTAATAATAGGCCTATTCAAATGCAAAACCAATTGTACAAACTGTTAATTTATGGTTAACTTTTTTTTTTTTTTTTTTTTACCTTGTAAAGTTTCTAGGTGGGTTTCCGTTGCTGTTTTGTGCAGAAAAACAAGTGCAAATGGTCTGCGTTTCCACCGAGTGATGTGATTAAGAAGCGTTGGCACAGTGATTTCGATTGCATTCATCTCAGGTCATGCGACTTAAATTTTGCGAAATTGTCAAAGTGCCTGAAAACCCAGCTCATGCGAGCGTACACATTTTTGTGAGTTTTAAAGTTTGTCGAAATCCGTTTCCATTACTCATCTTTAAGTTCACAATTTCAAATTGCGCATTAAGCAGGTTAATGGAAACCTGCCTACTGATGTGTCCAAGATACAATGCAACTGCCAATATTGGAGCTGCAGCCCCTCTTCCTACATCTACTGTACTGTATATACTGTAGCCATGTGCAGGCTTAAAACTGGGGAAAACTGTGCAACCCTGTAGTACAGCAGAGCTTGATCCAAACAGTGGAGTAGGGCAAAACCAGGCCAGTGCAACCCCAAACGTGTTAGGAAATCTTACACCACAAACCCTCAGTGTGTACAGTACATTACCCTCAGCACTTTCTGAGAAATCATCTGCACCTGGTTCAGCTGGTATACAGGACATGAAAATGCGTCAAATATAAAGCGACAAAAACACAACCAGGACAAACACTCACACGGCTGTATACGTACCTGGCATGGTTCCAAGGCTAGAGTTATCAAAGAACTGCTTCGGGCACTGGAGCGACACCGGCTCTATGCCAGCATGGACGTCAAAGAACTTGCTTTTTGGCGAGTCGAGGAACGCTTTCTTGGGGGAGTTCACTTCACTCTCGGTCAACAGCGGCGGACGCTTGGTTGGGGTGCGTGGGGAATGAGGAGCGTCTTTCTTACTTTCTCTCAACTTATACGCTCTGCTTTTCCACTTAGTGATCTCGTCTTGCTGCTTGCTCACCAAGCTGGAAATTACAGATCAATTTTTTTTTTTTTTTTTAATAAATGGGGTTCACGTCTTGGATTAAATACTAGCTTACCCAATATCTACCAATTTACCTTTCGTATTGTGCAGTCGTCTTCTCCAGATCCTCAATCTTTTTATCTTTAGGACAAGTAGAAGTTTTGGCCTGAGTGCCAGGTTTAGAATGAGGTTCCCCACCGTCTATAACTGCAGAGAGGAACAGAATGATGCTCAGTCACGTAGAGACAGCTAAAGGAACTTCAGAAACCCAGTGAACGGTGCTTACATGAACGCTCGTCCTGCTGTTGGTTTTTTCTGAGCGTCTCCTTCAGCTTGCGGATGACATCTCCTCGGTGCTCCACCACTGATGTTAACTGTGCTATTCTAGAAAACATCAGCGAAAATCAGCTGGTTTTGCATATCACCACAAATACTACACCATTTATCGTTTTCACCATCTGTGAAATCAAACCTTACATTTCATTACATTCGACAAGACGAAAACAAAAACTAAACACATCTCTTACTCTTTTTCATGACGGGTTGTTATAGCGATGTGGTCGAACTCCATCTTCACCAGTTTATCCTTCATGGCCTCCATTTCAGCAGCACTAGGTGGCATCTTTACTTTTGCAAGTGCCTGGTCAAGAACAGATCAGAGGTATTAAAAGTGAGTCACAATTAGGCTTTTTGTCAGGAACTCTACGCATAAAAATACTATAACCTTAAAAACTATTACACAAGCATCTGAGTGAAGCAGCTCCACTGATCTGATCGCATAACTATCACTAACTGTTCAACTATCACGGAAACGTGAATAGTAAGCACTCAGGCCTGCATCGGTTTCTAATCATTATAAACCCACCTCAGACTCTTTCAGCTTCATCTGCAGGTTCTCGAGGAGATCCTCCTTCTCCTTCAAAGTGGAGCTCAGCTCTTCAAGATTGGCAGCATGTTTCTGCTTCGACACGTCTGTCTGGGCCTTCAGCTCCTCCATTTTCTTTTGCAGCACCTGACAGGGAAAATCCTTATATTTAAACCGAGTCATCCAGTGCAACACGTGTACAGAAATATGAGTAAGACCCGTTTTATAAAGAAGTCAAACAGAAAGGTTTATATTAATATGCTTATTCCAATATGTTAGCAACTTATTAGTACGTTATTAACTTCTCATGGTGGCGCTCCAGCCGGTACCATACACTCCTCGTTTATTTAACATTTATAGACGTGTCCACGCTGTCGTCATCAGTAAATTTTCCAGCAAAAGAACATCTTCAGGACTTTGGGCTTTATTTGCTTATTTATTTTGTCTTAACTTAAAAATCCTGGTACTGCCTCATTGTATTTTATATCTTACGTACAATAAAATGCCTAAAGATTATTAAATATTCTAAACAACGTGTTTTGGGTCAATTAGCAGAAAGAAAAGAGAGCCAAGATGGTACTTCTTCCAGTCATCGACGGTCTGCCATGAGCAGCAATGTCATTCTAGAGGTACCAAAAAAAAAAAAAAGGCCCAAATGCACGTTCTTATATAAAAAAATAAAATAAAATAAAATAAAAAAATAAAAGTACTTCCTCAGAAATGTGTGCTCCTTCTGGGAAGGCTTTCTACGAGATTTTGGAACGTGGCTTTAGGGGTGTATTCGGTGTTCCAGTTCATCCTAATAATGCTCAGGGCTGAGGTCCGGGCTCTGTGCAGGACACTCGAGTTCTTCCACCTTGGCAAGCCAAGTCTTCACGGAGCTCGCTTTGTGCACGGAGGCATAGTCATGCACAGGCTTGTGCCTCTTCTTTCCAGTGAAGGCAAATTGTAATGCAACAGCATCCTATACAATTGTGTCCTTCCAACAGTTTGGGGGAAGGCCCACAGACGAACGTGATCATCAGGGGTCCGCAAACATCTGGCCATTCAAAATTTGAATTCACAAACATCCCGTGCTTAAATCTTACCTGTACGTGTTTCTGAGCCTGTTGTAACTGAAGGGAGAGGTGCTGCTTGTCCTGCAGTAGGTCAGCCTCGGTTTTGGGCTTCTCACTGCTCGGAGACGGCAGCAGGGCCAGACTCTCACTCCTCTCCTCCTTCAGCCTCTGCACGGCCTTATCCTCCAAGGGCTTCAGCGCAGAAACTGCAGAGTCATATTTATCCAGCATGCTCTACAAGACAGAGATTCTTAATAAGCTTAAACATTCACGGCATTAAGTACCATTACTGTAGACATCTTTGAGTCTAGAGAGAGAGATAGGTCTTACTTGGCGGAAAACTCTCTGGCGGTCTGATAAAGCGGTGCGGCGAACAAGCTCTCGCTCGAAGAACTGAACTATAGCTGCTGTGTCGGCGGTTCCAACCAGAGCCCTACACTCCTCATTGGCACGGGTCCGTGCCTGAAGTTCCTCCGAGAGCGTGACCGCATGTTTGGCAACGCTGTCTTCCAGGAAGTCCAGAATACAGTTCATGTTCTACCAATAGCAAAGACTTTACTTAATACCCCTGAAACGCACTACTGTAACAAGACTGATTGGATTGGTGTCAAGTGGTATTATGGATCGTCATCAAAAGGCATTTTTAGTTCTGACAAGTTCATTATATTCGGTAGCAAACATGAAAGCAGTGTAATTACCTGTAGATCCTGCCTGCGTTTGTTCAACAGCTCCGACAGTCTCTGCTCCCAAATCTCCTGGAAGTCCCCAGGGAGCATCTGGAGGGTTTGTGAAGGAGACTGGGCTCTGCGAATAAGAACATCATGCAGCCTTCTCTCTTCAAAGGAAGCCACGTCATAGTGAACTTGTTTCATGAAGTGGGCCTTGTGCAGAGCTGCGAGTCTTTGCAAGGTCATCTTAAGAGAAGGATTTTTGGTGTACGTTAAAATTTCTTCCAAAATCGGAATTGATCCAAAGGTTTAGAAAGACTACGATTCAAACTGCTACTTCCGTTTCCACATTGCATTGTAAAGGGCCAGGTTCAAGAGTCCCCCCCCCCCCAATTCAGTCAGACGTGCCATTTGCACACGTGTTTACAGACTCACCTCATTTTTCCTAAGCAGGTCCTCAAGATGAGTTGTTTTGGAAATCAGACAAGTGAATGCAGTTCTATGAGATATCGGAACAAACGGTAACAGCTGACAAAACAAGGTCTTTTCTTTGCTGTTGCCGTCTGCGAAGTGATCTTTGGGTTTTGGACGGTCGATGATCGCCTGGAGCTTCAAGAAAGCAACCTAGATTTGGGAGGGATTTTGAAAACGTGTATTAGTTTAGCATCTGAAAAGAATTACAGTTTTGCCGGTTTAACACCTTTTTGTCATTTCTAGCACCGACATGCTTACAATACCTGCTAATAAGTGCTTGAAACTGACACGGCACTAGAAACGAAACAATCTCTACAAAGAGAAAAGGAACATGAACAGGTTTGGTTTGAATATTAATATCGTTAAGCTCTTAGTTTTGTACCTTAAGCTTTTCATTACAGGTTTCAATCGCAGAGATCATCTTCAGCCTTCCTTCATTAGATGGTGTATTGGTGTGTTCATTCACCTCATGAAGAGACTAGAAAGAGGAGAAGCAAAAGGTTGCACATTATAAAACTTCAGTCTGTTGTAGAAAACTTTTAATGCTTTCATACTGGATGTTACATTCCTGTGAGCAAAACAGGAAGTGTATAATACAAAGACGCGTCTATGTGCATCTAGGACATGACGATGACGATACTGGCATCTCACGGTTAACCAGGTATTCACATACCTGTGCAAATCCCAAATCCCCACACGACAGTACCAACCTGGCTCAAAGAACTGACTTCAGACTCGAGCAAAATTTTCTCCTTTTCTAGTCCTTGCACCTTCTCCTCAATGTGCGTCACCTGAAACACAATTTTTAAATCCTTACTTGCTGCACAGATTAGAAAAAAGGAAATCACTTCATTTAACCTGCCAGTACTTTCTACCTCCTCCATTTTCTCCTCCAGCTCCCTCCGGAGTTGGTCTCGCTCCACTCGGACCCCATGGAAAACCTCCTGGAGCTGATCCGCATGGGTCTTTTCATTAACGAGCTGCTCTTTAATTCCACCAAGACTTTCAAGCTCTTCAATCAGCTTGTGTTTCTACAAAAAAAAAAAAAAAAAAAAATTTCTTTCCGGTTCACAGTCGGGTGTTTGTAGGCAGCAGGCAACTCAAGTGAAAGTCCGTACATGTGCAGATTCGCTGCCCGTGTTGCTTACCGTTTGTTCGCTCTCCTCAAGATCACGTCTCAGGTTAATTCCCTCTTTTCTGGCAGACTCGAGCATCTCTTGGAGTTTTGTTTTTTCTTCCTCAAGAGAAGCAATGCGGGTCAGAAGATTCTGCACCTCTGTGTTGAGATTCCGAGTATCGGAGGTTTTCTTCGCCAAAAGCTGTTCTCTCAAATCTGAAAGATCTGCATTCAGCTGGCTCATCTAATGGAAAGAAAAAGCAAGTGAAAACTAGTATAATAAATGAATAAAATGCTCCACTTCCCAATGCAGATTACAAAGGACCCGTTTACACTTTACATGGATTATACGCAGTATATACACAGGCAAATAAACATGGACGTGCTCATCAACGGTCCCATCATCGGTCCTGAGTGTAGCAAGTCGCTAACGTTAATTATGCATGTTGGCAAATTTTAAATGAAAGGGAATACTTTCCATGCTTGTGAACATATACTTGGGAATCCGGCGTGCCTACCAACCCACAGACTGAAATAAGACAACCCAGTGAGTTTCGTTTGGGCAGTCGATTTCAGAAAACATGTGCTTCAAGCTGTTCAGGTTCGGCTCCTCTTTCTAGGTCACAAGGGAAGCTATTAGAATGATACCTCCTCCATCAGAGTATCTCCACTCATGGCTTGAGGAGCAGAAGGAACGTCATGAATATTCAGGATAAAAGTGCTACCCTATTGGCCAGATGAAGTGGGCGGGTTGAGCATTATCAAATAGCATTTAAAGGAACAGGCAATCAAACCGGCCGTTCTGAACAGCGCCGATTACACAGGATGAGAAGGGTCTCGTGGTGCTTTACCCTTGTGGTGTTTTAACCAAAGCATGTCAAAGACATTTCACAAAGACCTCAGAGAACTGCATCAACATGTGGGAATGGAATATAATGCATCCCATTGAAGTCAGTTAACTGGCGATATTATTTTCTGACAAACTTAGTTTGTTCTAGTTAATAAAAATGTAAACAATGGAGTAATTTAAATTACTGATCAGGGTAAAGCAGTTACTGAAGATGAATGAAGGTAATGAACGGGTCACATTTCACTGCATCTAATCTGGGATTCCGCATGGTTTATTACATCAATAAAGCGCCGAAGGTCATTATACAGCATGGAAATGTAGCAACAGCTCAAAGCTGAATGGACAAACCTGCTGCTGAAGAGGAGAGTCCTTTTCAGCACTTTGGCCCATCGAGTTAGTATTCTGCTGCTTCTTCAGCTCCTCCCTCGTGGAATGGAGTAAATTCTGATAGGCTTTTGACTGCAAGAGAGAGAAAGATCAAAAAGAGCTTTTTCCCCCCCCCCCCCCCCCAAGGATGAGGCCGCAAATGTGAGGATCCAGTTCATTCAGTGGTTTTACCGTTTCAGCAGCCTCCTGAAGATCCTTCCTGAGTAACGTCCTCTCATGCCTTAGATACTCGACTTCATCCTTGAGCGACTGCATCTGTGGAATAACGCAAGAACAACGTAGGTGCTCAAAGCTATCGCTCAAGTTCATTCCCTTTAAACGTTGTACAAGGACAGAACCAGATGTTTGAGTCTCCTGCATTAACATTTAGGTTCCTATTACAAAAACGCAGCTGTTTTGATGTTGATTAAAGGATCAAATATTTAATTACAATTTGACTGGCCTGTTGAAGCTCAGCTTTCCGGGTGGCTCTAGGACTCAGTGGCTTCTGCTGCTTCAGCTCCTGGACCTGGATGAGCTACACAGAGCAGGTTTATTAAATCAACAGTCTGCTTCCTCTGCAATTTCTCACTATCGAACATGGATCAGATTATTATTGGACTGCCGTACCTCTCTCACTCCCTGCAGTAGCTCCTGGAGACTGTCTCCATCCTCATATACGTTTGCACTGCACGATGCATCCTTTATTGAGAATTGCTCTCTCTCAGCCTGAAGTTCTTTCAGCTGCTGTATCTTTAATTGAAACATGGAAAAACAAAACGTACTCGAGTAAAACCAAAGGCGCCAACATTTTTTCCTTTGACCAATACATGCAGGACAGGGCTACTCTACAAGCCTAAAATCCTCCTTATCCAGACTCATGTATTGCATTATACCAAAACATAAACACAACCACTAGCAGATAATTTTAGACAATTCCTTACCAGTTCATCCTTCTTCTCCAGGTCTGATCCAAGCTGGTTCTTCTCCTCCCTCATACCCTGCAGCACCTCGAGAAGTCGGTCTCTCTCTTCAGTTAGAGACGTGAGGTTTGCTTGATGTCGTTCCAGCTCCTCAATGTCCTCCAGGCTGCACTTAGCATTCTCAGCCATAACACAATCCTTCTCGTTACTAGCACATTGGAAGTCCTCCTTCAGCCGCATCACCTGCACAAGGGAAATTCAGTTAAAAAGTAACATCAGTCTTCGCACTTCTCACGTTTAGGGTGCTCTAAAATGCAGCGCAATTCGAAGTCAAATCTCGCAGTCCGGTCTAGTCTGAATATCGGAGAGGTGGTCTCGATCCGCTTTCACGTGAACACGCGTCAAACCAGCTGCTGGATATGAAGCAAACATGCTGTGTGTTTTGGGTTGCATTCAGCTTTATTTAAACGAGAGCCAGAGAGCAGATGACAAAGTACATGCAGGATGCAGAAAAAAATAAAATAAAATTATTTGTATGCCGTTTTTATTATTCAGGGTAGGACATCTCAGTTGGACATCTTGGAAAAACTGATTTCATGTCCGAATAATTGATTTTTTTCTTTTCTTACGGACAAGTAGGTTTAACAACCAGGAACAACCTGCTCTTATTGACTTCAGAAATACAATATCCATCCATCATCTATACCGCTTTATCCGTTTGGGTCGCGGGGAAGCTGGAGCCAATCCCAGCATCTTCGGGCGAGAGGTGGGGTACACCCTGGGCACGGAGAGAACATGCAAACTCCACACAGAAATGCACCCTGGGTGACCCGGGGATCAAACCCAGGACCTTTTTGCTGTGAGGAGACAGCGCTAACCACTGCACCACCGTGCCGCCAATACAATAGTTATAAGAGATAAAAAAAAATTATTTATAATTGTTGAATGCTAATTTAATGTCATCCACGCACATTAATCACCATTTCTTTTAGTCTGTACTAATGCACTTAAGTAGCTTGTTATTAAGCTATTCCTTTTTAAGTCGAGCCAATTAAGCTCCCAGGGAACCAAAACATGTGACTGGGCTCGTAGTTATAAAGAAATAAAAACAGCCCTGCTCTTATGGCTCATTTCAATTCTAGCAGCATGAAATGAAGTTTCAGCGTAAAATGTTTGACATCATCTACAGTCAAAAGAATGCTTTTTCCTTTACCATTTCATCCTTCTCCTCAAGATCCTTCTTCAGCTGAATCTTCTCCTCCCTCAGGCCCTGCAGCAGCTCCAGAAGCTGGTCCCTCTCCCGAGTCAGGGAGGCGAGATCTTCCTGAATCTGCTCCATCTCAGCCATGTGAGCAAGACTCTCTATGGTCGCCTCTGATAGGTGTTCTTTCTCTGCATTCGTAGACTGAAGTGTCTCTCTTAATTGCAGGACCTGGGATGGGGAAATAAACATGAACACACATGGTCCTTACTCCAGTGGACTCCAGCGTCCCACAAAAAATTCATTTAAAAATAAATAAATAAATAAAAATAAAAAACAAAGCTACAGCAGCCTCCTGTTCTCACAGGTTCCTTTCATTTTCACCACTGGATTGTGTGTATTTAAATGGTTGATTAATAGCTCAATAACCTTTTCATTGGTCTCCTTCAGCTCAGTCTTCAGCTGTTTATTCTCCTCTCTCATCTGGTCTCGCTCTTCAGTCAGAGATGCGATACTGACCTGCTGGCTCTCCAACTCTGCTTTGTTATCCAGGTCAGCTTTAGATTTCTCGGCCAGCAAGTTGTCCTTTTCGGTTGTAGCAGAAAGGAGCTCGTCCATTAGCTGCATCAACTGCAAAACACATTTACACAACATCCCATAGCATTAAACACAAAGCTCAAGACTCAACTTCTCCCCGTTCCTTACGGTCACTAGAAGATACCAAACATCGCTCAGAAAAACAGGCGAGATCAGGATTACCCTACGATTCTTCTCCTCCAGCTCACTGCTCATCTGGTTCTTCTCCTCTCTCAGGCTCTGCAGGATCTCCAGCAGTTGGTCTCTTTCTTCACAGAGAGCGGATACACTCGCCTCCATCGTAGCATCCTGGGTTCGCGCTCTCTGAAGCTCCGCTCTCTCTGCAGTAGCAAACTGAAGCTCCTTTTGCAGCTCCATAATCTAAAACATTAACATTACCATTTAACTTTGTCCTGATTGATGTTATGGAAAGCTTTTTACAAAAAAATAAAAATAAAAAAAAACGTACAACACTCACCACCTCTTCCTTCTCTTCTAGGATACTCCTTATCTGGCTCTTCTCCTCTCTCAGGCTCTGCAGGATCTCCAGCAGTTGGTCTCTTTCTTCAGTGGGAGCAGATACGCTGGCCTGAACCGTCTCCAGCGCAGCATCCACCACTGCATCTTCAGTGCTTACACGCTCTTCAGTAGCGGACCCGAGTTCCTCTCTCAGCTGCACAATCTGCCAACACATCAATATGAGCATTTAGCTTGCATCACTGATGTACATTAAGATACATTTTGCAAGAAGTGTATAATTCTGACCATGGCTTCCTTCTCTTCTGGGTTACTTGCTATCTGGCGCTTTTCTTCCCTCAGGCTCTGTAATGCATCCAGAAGCTGGTCTCTTTCCTCAGTGAGAGCTGCGACGTTCGCCCGCACGCTCTCCAGATCATCGGGAGCGTTCTCAGAAAGAAGACGCTGCTTTTCCTCACAAACCGCTCGGAGTTCTTCGTTCAGATGGTTAATCTGGGGAAATAGAAAAAGGACCACTCAAGACAACATATCGGACATATTTGTAGTGAGAACTGACCAGAAAATACTCAAAACTCATAAGATTGTGAAGTAATTGATTTTCTCCCTCTTTTTTTTTTTTTTTTGGATAGAACGGCATTGAAAATTTATTTATAAAATTTTAAACTCATCTTTTTCATCAGATGGGTGCCAGAATTGACCCACAATGACATTGGACAGGTTTAGACCTTCACCACACCTTATTCTTTTAAAGCTGAAAGTCCAAGCTTATTTTCAGAATAAATTCTTGAATGGCTTTCAATATTCTGACATGTAAATACCTGTATTTTCAGCTCTTCAACAAGTTTGCTCTCGTCACTATCCGTCTGGGACAGTTTGGACTCTAGCAGATTCTTCTGCACTTCCAACTCGTGCATGTTTTGCTCCAGTTCCTTTATTTTCGCGAGTCCTGCCCTCAATTCTGCTTGAGTCTCAATCATCTGCATCAAATTAAGACAGGTCATTAAATATTTGTCGGATCATTCTGTCCAAGAACAATGTGCCTCAGACAGATTGCCACGTTTTACCATTTCCACATTTTCCTGAGCGTCCGTCTTCAGCTGGTGATTCTCCTCAGTCAGTGCTCCGAGTTGATCCTGTAGCTGCTGTACCAAATGACAACAATTTCATAATCTAAACCTCTCCTTTGAAGATATGTTTTTTACTGTATGCAATCAAAAACGTCACACTCACTTGAAGTTCATCTTGCACAGATGCGGCTTCTCGTTGCGAACCGATCTCACTCTGCGTGGTCTTCTCCTGCATCTGTACGAGCTGAAGAAAATGATCAGTCTACCATCAGAGACATTACTGAGCTTTGCCAAGATATAAGTATCAACCAAACAGTGGAGATTTATAATGAACAGTATGTAACTGAAAAAGTGCATAAAAAGAGACCGTCCCATCACTTGCTACAATGGCGCTACAAAAGCAACAACATTTAAAAACCCACCATTCTCAAATGGCACAACAGAGAAACATTCTTGCCATCATCAGGAGATCGCTAGTGTGAATGCACATGATGCCGCTGCTCTCCGTTGCCAGGAGCTTAAGAGAGCAAAAAATTGGCCGTGCAATCAGGGTGGCCCGGTAAATTACCATGCCCACTAGCCACACACTGGCAGTCAGCCAGCTCATGCATGCAGAAGTGGGTAGATAGCACTTTCCTCACCACCCTCTTTTGCATATGCAGCTGTTTGTTCTGCTGGGAATTGGTCATGACTAAATATAAGGGGTGAAAATCAAGGAGGGGGGGAAAAAAATAAAATAAAAAAAAAAAAACACACAAACACCCCACAAAGAAATTCTGAACCAGCCAAGAAAACTCAGTGCATCTCTACCAAGCATGATGGAGGCCCTACCCTGTCCGTCATGTCCTGAAGTTCTGTCCTAAACCGGGAATTCTCCTGAGTCAACTCTTCAGCCTGCTTCTTAAGATCCTGCATCTACAGATGAATAGACTATTGTTTAAAAGTAATAAGAAATTGAATCCCAAATCACATCCCAGACCCACGACAGCAATACCTGTTGTAGCTGAACGTCATTCTCCTCGTTAATAACGCAGTTCGAGTCGGAAAACTGCTTTTTACTCTCCTCTGCCTGGAAGCTTACGATCTGAAAAATAGCCATGTATAAATGACATTAATCCTGGTTGACTTTAAAATTAATCTTTACTCTCCAATGCTTGGCTTGTGCCTTGAATTGAGAAAGAACTGCTGTTGAAGGAGTTAATATTGAGCACTGGCTCAAGCTGAAGAACCCAGAGAACACACCATTTACACAAAGTTCCATCTCCTTACCATCTCCTCTTTTTCCTCCAGTTCTCGCTTTAGCTGGCTTTTCTCTTCCCTCAGCCCCTGCAGTATCTCTTGAAGCTGGTCTCTCTCCTCAGTTAGACAGCTGATACTAGTCTGCATCCTCTCCAACTCGGAGTCAAGAGCGGTCTCTGACACCACGTGGTCCCTTTCTGCACACGCAGACTGCAGATCCTCCTTCAGCTGCTTCACCTGGAAACCAAACAGCTCTGTTTAGGACACTGCTGCACTAAGAGAGAAATTTGGGATTAGACCAATTTCAGTATTTATAGCTGTGCATGTATGTACTGTGAAGCAGCCTGGGGCAAAAATGTGACATTTTATACCATGCATAGTGCTGAAAACTACAGATTCTCCCAAACTGAATATCAAATTATATGAACTAGTAAAGTTTTAACATTTTAGTAGAACAAGTACTGTACAGTGCCTGGGTCATATAGTATGCAACACATTTTAAAGTACCTGAATTTGCAGCTCCTCAACAACACCGTTCTCAGCTGGATTGGACAGTCTGGACTCCAGTTGAGCTTTTTCCGCTTCCAGTTGAAGTATTTTGTCCTGTTGCACCTTTGCCTTCTCCAGAGCTGCCCTCAATTCCTCTTGATTTTCTATCATCTAAAATTACATCATCGATTAGGAATACCTCTGCATATTGTTTTGAAAACAGCTTTTTAATTTCATCATGATCATACCAGTTCAACATTCTCTTCCAGGTCTCTCTTCAGTTGATCTCTCTCCTCAGTAACAGTCCGCAGATCTAGCTCAGCTTTGCTGTTAATTGCATCCTGAAGCTGGTTTCTCTCTTCAGCTGTGGCGGTCAGCTCGGACAGATGCTTCTCCCCTTCACAACGAAGGGATTCCAGTTCCTCATCCAACTGCACTGACTATGGGGGAGAAAAACAAAAACAAACCAAACCACAACTGATTATGAACATCTCTGAGGTCAAACTTCAGGGACTTTAAATTAAATTCAAGATTACTGGAGCAAGCAAAAAGGCAAACCTACCTTCTGCTTAGCTTCCTCCAAGGCACTGAGGAGACTCCCTTTTTCCTCCAAGAGGTGCTGCAGATCTGTTTGGACCTTTGCAAGCTGCTCTATGGTCTCGGCGTGCTGCTGGCTCAGCTGAACTTCCTTGAGCTCCGCATCAGCCAAATCCTTCTGAATGTTCTCAAGCTCCTCCTGGGCTTTTACAGCCTCTCCCTTCAGTCTCTCATGGTCCTCATGCGACACAGCCTGAGCGGAGACGAGATGTTCCCTCTCCGCTTGCACAGAGTGAAGTTCATCAGTCAGCTCACACACCTTAGAACAGGTATTAAATAAATAATTTTAAACTCTACAAGCTAGCCAGCATGCTATAAAGTGAATGTGGCTTCTTCAGGATCTATTGGCACTCGTGGATCAAAAATAAACATACCATTTGGTCAAAGTATCTGAAATGTCATTTACTCGATATTAATTTCTTGTTCATAGAACCGTGGTATAAAAGATCAAGGTTGTGCTGTTGTACTTATTATCAGAACGGCCGTGATTCAGTCCGAGGCCGAGTGCCAGGGATGATCACAACCGTGCGGATATTCAGTACAACAGCACTCCCAGTGACCGATCAGCACTCAGAGTGACTGGGGAGAGTCGCTTGTTTGATGTGGAGCCGATTTTCCGCCAGAAGCCCTGGAATCCTGTTGGCATACATCGCATCCACGGACTCCAAGGAGCGGCAGGTTTAAAATGAAAATCTGGTTCCCTCAATAAAGAAGGTACAACTGGGTCATAACTGGAACTTCCAGCAGGACTATGAACCAAATCCACACAAAATGGTTCAACGATCAAAGAATCAAGACCCAAACCACTTTAAAAACCTGTGAGGTGAGCTGAAGAGGTGAAGTCGGGTTCTAGGACCATGGAGGATCAGGAGAGATTCGGTGGCTTATGTGGTTTTGTTAAATATATTTGATGCTTTGTTTGACAAACGGTGCTAATAATTTTACAGCAGAATATATGCATACACAACTACAGCTAAAAGTAAACACCATCATGGAGTACCCATATATTGGTCAAGTTCTCACCTGTCTCAACAAATCATCCACTTTAGCTGGAAGAACCTCTAGAGCGCGCAACTCCTCCAGTTGGCTTTGCAGAGTTGATTTACTCTCCAGGCTCTTCTCAAGTTCCTTCTTTAATTCCGCTACCGTTTTCTCCAGTGTCAAGTTATCCAGTACATCTAAATTAGACATTCAAAATAAATGCTTTCTTCCATCACCGATCCAATTTTAGATCAGATATTTAGATGAACAGATGAATAAACACCTACGTTTAGGAACTTTTCCATCCAGAAGAGAAGTGAGCTTGGTGTTCTCATCAAAAGCCCCGAGAAGCTCTTTCTGGAGGTCAGCCTGCATTTGCTTGAAACGGGATTTCTCATGTCCGAGTTGCCTCTGCAGGGATTGGACCTCGTTCTCCATTTGGCTGTGCTGGACTGTCAAAGTTGCCTAGTGGAGGAAATGTTATCATGTTCGTCACCATCACTTAAGCGAATAAAACTATTTTTGAATGAATTATGGGCGATGCTTACATCTCGTTCTTTGAGGGAGAGGTTCTCGCTACGCAGGAAAGCCCACTCCTTTTTGGTTTCCAAACTGAGCCCCTCTGCATCGTCCAAGGAGCGACGTAGCTGCGTTACTTCCTGAACAAGGTCCTTACCGTTCTGTATAAATCACCAAAAGAAACATTCAACATTAGATCACTTAAGACTCATCACGAAATGTCTGGTAAAAATGAAACAAAATGCCGTCCCATCTCAGAATTCCTACTTGGAAAGTCAAGAAGGTATCCCAAACCCCAAGTTCAGCTATCAAAAGATGTACATGAAGGAGTCCATGTTTCACGGAGGTCAAAAATGATTAGCTCCTATACATGAATTAGCTTTTTAACAAACCCCTCTACATACCAGTCTCTGCAGGTCAGCCACCAAGTCGTTCTTCTTGTTCAGCTCCCCTGACATCACCTCCAGTTCAGACTACGAAGAGCCAATGTATAGAAAGAAAGAAAGAAAAAAAAAAGTTGTAAAGCTATTCTGTGTAAAAGGATCATGTTAAAGTGAAGAGTACAGTATTCCGCATATTCAGACCTTCAGCTTTTGGACCACATCTTCTGTATCTGTCGAAGCCTTTTTCAGTGCTGAGATTTCTGCCTCCAACTCGCACTAAAACACAATACACATCAAGGGCACCAGGTTTAGACACTTTACACGACAGCAAGGTCACAGATATTTTTAAAAATGTCTGAAACCCTAATGACCTCATAGTCTTTCCTGCACTCCTCCTCGAGTTTCTCAAACTCCTCTGTGTCTTTCCATTCTTCAATGTCTCTCAGGAGAGACTCCTTGTCCATCATCAACGCCTCATGGTCTTGCTTTAGTGTCTCGATGTCCTGCGTCAGGAGCTCCAGGCTTTGCTTCAGCATGTCCCGTTCTGCAGCAATTAATTCCTGTTTAAAAAAATTTTATAAATAAAATTATATATAGGCAATTTAGTCATGCAAAATAAGCCTGAATAAGAAGAAATCAGCTAGCTGAATGAACTTATAAAACTATTTTTCAAACGTAAAAACAAACTTCTATAAGAAGCAGCACATTTGACAATTTTCCTAAAGGCCACGGCAAATAGAATCGGAATGAGCATCAATAAGGAGCCAATTTAAAACCCACATTTTTTTGATCAAGCCAATTCAGATCAGTACATTTAGCGCACTCACCTTCTCAGAGCTCAGCGTGTGACAGAGCTGGACCGCCTCCGCGAGGTACTGTCAAAGAAAGAGAGCAGGGAATCATTCGTTTAAATATAAAATCACAAAAAAAAAAAAAAAAAAAAGGAATTTACGCTACAGGTCCTGTCCTTCATTTACAGAAACACTTTTGGTTTTCTGTAGCTTTCAAAAGCAACATCTGATCTAAAAAGCACGGAGAGAAAGGAGCAAAACCAGTCATGTACAAGCCAGTAACGTCTTTATACCTGCTCACAGGCTTGGTCAGCCTTTTCCGGCTCTGAAGGCTTTTCTAGCTCTGCAACCTTCAGCTCCATTGTGGAACACTTCAGCTCCGCTCTATGTTTTTCCTGAACCTCTGCCTCCAGCTGTTGCTCCAAGGTCAGTAATCGCTTCTCGAGCTCTCCGGTCCTCTGCTCCAGCAGCGCACTCTTCTCTTCAGCCTTGTGCTTCTCCTGAGTTTCGGTCGCCAACTGACGCTCCAAACACTCGACTCTGAACAGGAGCTGGGGCGAGTCGGGGCACACGCTGAAGAGAGGCGGAAGGGGAAAGAGAGTTCAGAGACCAAGCAAATGTTAGTGGTCATCCCTTTCTCTGTGTTCAGTCAGTTCAAAATGCAGATTTGTTCAATAAAGTCAACAATGAGCGGTTTCATACCCACTCTCTCTTTCTGGTATTCTAGGCTATATAGCAGTAATCAAATCATTATTCAAAGCTGTATAATAAAGCCAGAAGGTTCTATGAAAAGGCAATGATGCCACTAAAAACTCATTGGGCGTAAATGTACAAACGAGTCTTTTTTTTTTAAAGCTTTTAAATCTTTTAGATTATTTGAATATGAAAACCACTAGCTAACTTTCAATTTTTTTTTTTTTTTTTTTAAGGACAGTAAATACATAAATATATTTGGTAAGGAGCTGACTCTTTGGAAAAATGTAGAAGTCTCTTGTTTGTGAATACAAAGCAGGGAAAAAGCCGTCTCAGGAGGCCGTCTAACCAGAGAGCGAGGCATCAAGGACCGTTTGAAACTGAAAATAGGAGGTCTTGAAACTGCCCTCAACTGAAGGAACCATTGACGTACCCGTGATGTTACCTATAAATCTGTGTGGAAGCTCCTCCAAGCAATGACAAAGTGGCGAATCAAACTTCACAGAAAGTGAATTCCCATCAAAAGGTCATTTATGAGCTTCTTTTGCTTAGAGTTTTGAATAGTTACTGAGAAAACCATCGTAGTGTCGTATAAACCCATGACTGTAACTAACTAAATTGACCTGATATGACGAGGCATCTGTTCCCTCACATTATGGTTTAGTTACATGGCGCGCCGACGTCACATTACCATAAACGCTAACCTTAAAGGTCGTCCAAAACGAACCCTCATAGAACCTTCAGTAGAAAGTCTTGCCTCAGGAGATGCCGAGGCAGCAACCTTCTGTTTCAAACCCAGTATATACACACATCTGTTTTAAAGTACATACACATCTGCAAATGCTTTGTGCTGCAGATATTCCCATTTTAATTTGATCACTTTCAGGAAAAAAAAGAAAAGTGAATTTGACTCGTCCAATCAATCATCCACTTTACGCCCGATCAAATGCTCTCTACAACACGTGTATGAGCTACTGCTCATTCCTGTACTTCCTGTGTATGGATTCCCCTCTCCAAACTGTCCCTTGTGTTTAAGAGAGTCGCACTTCTGCTGCGTTATTCCACCAAAATCTCAGATCAAATGTCTGCTAAGCGTCCAGAAAGTTTGTTTCTCATTTCTCAGAAGGCGGCTCAGCTTCTGAGTCACGCCCTTTGACAAACACGCGATCAAACCCCGGCACTCGAGCCACACATGTGAAAGCTCCTAGTCCTCTCACCCTTCTGCAGAGCTGCGCATAGTAACATTACTCTGGTTCATAGCCAGGTCCATGGAGGCGTCCTCAGAGGGGGAGTAAAAACACGCCATCGTGTCAAATTCCTCCATGTCTGCAGACACACAAATAAACCTCATCACGTTAAACTGCAATCAGAAATGATCTCAAAGAGGGAAGTTCAGATAGAGCAGAATTTCCACCTTCACCCTCCTCGCTCACAGTGACGTCAGCTTTCCTCTTCTTGAAAAAGGGCTCAACAAAGCTCATATCAGGAGATCCATAATCGTCTTCCGTTAACGAAGCTGATCTTAACAGCTTTCCACCCCACGTCACTCTTCTCTTGGGAATCTAATCACACAGCCACACGAAATTACTACTCATTTAAAAAATTAAATCAATAAATAAAACAAGAGAAAATGTTTTAAGACTCATTACCTTTTGGACTGGGACCACATTTGAGGCCGTTACTAAAAGCTTGGTTAGGTTCCTTATTCTATCCGCTTGCTCTCGCTGGAGTTGATCCTTCTCTTGTATGAGCTGGGTCAGAGACTCCTTCTCAGTCACTGTAGTTTGGGTGACTGAAGAAACCTGAAGATGAAGTACAAATGTAAAAAGCAGAAGTCATCCTTATAGTTCAACTCCTTCATCGTACATTCCATTTCAGGAGGATCTTTTCTCCTGATTTACCTCTTGAAGACGCCGTTTGAGATCCACGATTTCATTGCGGTATCTTCTCAAAAGAGCGCCGTCGTCTGAGACCTCCGTGACATGAGGATCATTCTTCATGCGCTTCGCCGCACTGGCGAACTGTCAGACAAGAGACATTTACCAAACTATCATCCAACAGCTGCAAGACATGCTACAGGAATCGTGAGAATGGCGTCTCTCCTCCTCACCTGTAAAGTGCTCACAGTTTCATCCACGGTAGCCGGCGTGATGGTGCAGATGATGACCGTTTTGGCGTTGCCGCCCAGAGAATTCTGGAGGATCCGGGTAAGTTTGCTGTCTCTGTAGTTCGTGAAGCCCCTGTAAGATGAAGCGAAAACAGATTGGTTATTAGTATTTAAGTTTAGGATTTGCTGTAATTTCTCCTTTCCTTGCTAATAAGTATCCTTGTAGCATTCCATTCGGTCAATTCTCCAGGAACAGTTACTCAACAGGACTCAATTCAACTTTATATTTTTACGGCACTTTTAATAACAGACTTTCTCGTCATAGAAATCCAGGAGCCCAGACTCAAAAGGGAACCATGGTAATGGGGTTAGAAATCATTACCGCACCCTGGCATAGAGGAGTAAAGGAAAACGTGTTGGGGGGGGGGGGGGGGGGAATAAATAAAAAAAATTTTGTGTGTTTTTGAATAGGATTCCAGGACTGAACACAG
>JAQQZR010000010.1:10448923-10467096 GCA_030068235.1 Notoglanidium macrostoma | reverse complement strand
GACTGTGGGAGGAAACCCACACATGCACGGGGAGAACATGCAAACTCCACACAGAAAGGCACCCTGGGTGACCCGGGGATCGAACCCACGACCTTCTTGCTGTGAGGCGACAGTCCTAACCACTGCGCCGCTGTTAAAGATATATGTTGTACAAGCATTTTGCCGCAGAATACAATGTAAGAATGCGGTATAAGTGTACGGTATAATTATTAATTATAGTGACCAGTCAAATGGGTTAAAATCGATAAGAACTCCGTAATAAATAGACTTTGATGATGGTTGATGAACTAAACATGGACTCCTGGGGGCCCCAGACCTCCGTTCGAGAAACATTGCCCTAATCAGTTTGTACTAATGGCCTTTTGAATCTACCAAGTGTTTGAGTTAGGTTTTGTTTTCTAGCTTCCTTTTTCTAAAGATAGCCTTACAACCACTGTCCATATTAGTTTACACTATGCCTGTTGGTTCACTAAATAAAAGTATCTACCGTGTAAATAGAAACTTGTTTTAAATATTCTTGCTAATAGTAGGCTTAACTATTATTGTCTTATTACGTTAGTATGCCACAGTATATTTATGAGAGTATCTAATAATATAAAGATGTTTGAATGAAATAAATCCACAAAATCAGTTTCTGTCAAAATATTTATTTGAATAATTGTGATACCTATTGCATAATTCAAAAAAATGGTTATTTGTTATAATATTGTTTGCACAATAAACATTCATTCACAGCTTTTTACACAAAAGGATGGTCTAAAAGGGCTGAAATAAGCTTATCTGGGCATGATCGCTCAGCAAACCATATTAAATCTCTATGAAAAGCACAAGCATTTCCATGTATAATTAGTCCTTAGCACCTCTTTTTTATTCCTCATTATCCAAAACCTCATACATGACATTGTTCTGCTGGATTACATAGCCCTACTATACCCTTAGATAACTGTATGGTGAATTATTACAAGAGATGAAATTAATTCACTAAGGTTGATAAATTAACCTTCATATCCTTCTCAACATGTAAATCAGGATAGTCATAATAAACACAGAAAACACAATAATGTAATGAAGGTCCATACAGTAAAGGACAGTTACTTCTTTAACCACTTATACTCCTAACTGTGGTACCTTTGAATGAGGAAATCAAGCTAGATAAACATGATACAGTGCACTGTAATTGGAAAATAATCAACTTCAGGGATGCATTGTCTTTGTTTCATATCGGGCCACATCACATCCCGAATGTTTCCTTCCTCATCTACCAGAGCTGTTCACCAAGGTATACAGTTTTAAATATATTAACAAATGGCGTGTCAATTCTTTAAACAATTTATAGTTACATTTAACTTGCAAGACAAGTTAATTCCTGTTATCATTATATTAGAGCAGCTACAAACAGTTTTTCCACCACAAGCCTTTTTGTCTCTCTCTTGAAGTTAGGATAAATAATATCCCACATCTTGCCAAACTGGAAATCAGAGTCCTCTGTCCTGAAGACTTTCCCATTGGAGAAAACCGAAAGATCACTGATTATATGTTTCCGTTGTAAAATAATAACACAGTGACTAATTTGCTTATTATTAGTATTAGATTATGATATGTATGTTACACAAGTGCCTGTGAATGAGATGTTACTATAGAAATAAAAATGTATTATAAGTAGGTGCATTAATAATAAACACTAGTGACATTGATGTAGTATTTACTATAAAGACACGTCACTTCTCTTCCTGGAACCTACTTGCCAAGTGTCTATTGAGTGATCTAACCGCCAGGTGTGGTGTGTAACACCTGGATAAGCTCTGCCACTATATAGTGAGGATCTGGTTCACTTATGGCTCACTTTGAGCATTGGGCAGTGCTAAAGATCCAATCGACAGGGCACACAGCACGTATGGAACAGTTAATACCCATCCATCCATCCATTATCTATACCGCTTTATCCATCTGGGTCGGGGGGAAGCTGGAGCCAATCCCAGCATCTTGGGGCGAGAGGCGGGGTACACCCTGGGCAGGTCGCCAGTCCACCACAGGGCCCAGTTACTACCCGAGAGAATATAAGAGGCTGCAGGTACATTTCACCTGGCTGGAGGTGCTACAGCTCCAATGTAAAGTACTTCCGTGTAAAGTGGAGAGCATTTCTTTACCTTGTGCATCCGTGGTGATTTATGAGCCTGACCATTGCTGAATAGCCCAAATGGACGGTCATAGAACAGAATAGCAGGTTAATGTGTTCTGACTGAGGCTTTCACATTGAGGGTCCATATGCTTATTGTGATATCACATTGCTCCTAATCCAGTGAAGGAGGCATCCATGGTGACCATCTCTTTCTGATGGGGAACCGATGGGGATGCCTTTTGTGAAATATTGGGAATTATGAATATTTGACCACACTATCATTCAAAAGGAAAGGACTTTCAGGAATCAAGCCAGGCCTAGAACAGGACATGTGTGCACATGTGTAGGACAGGATATCCAGGTGTTAGACACTGCCCATGGTGAAGGTGAAATAAAACCTGAGAATTGCTTTGTAACTGGCACGGGTCATAAATATAATCGGACAAACACAATCGAAAATTCAACAGCGCTGTGGTAGAAGTGTTACTCATCAATGCAAACCACCAATTCTTTTCTTTCATCTGTTCCAAGCTTGTATTAACAAGTTAATGCTTGTTAAAAGCTGCTCTGTGGTCCATGTTTGTTGATGAAACCATGATAACATGAAATAACTTCATCCTTCTGGTCATTCCTGAATCTCTTAATGTCCAAGCTTCAACCCAATCAGAGAGCAGAAGAGTTCTCTTTATATAGTAGGGTTTATGATATGGTACAAGTGGAAGACTTTGGAGGCTGCTCCAGGATGGACTCACGCCGGAGATCGTCGGGCACGGTGCCGCCCCGACCCCACACATTCAGCTCGCCAAAGATTCCCGTCTCAATCATCTCCTCCTGCCAGGGTATTGGGATATTTCCAGAAGCAAACTCATCAAAAAACTCCTTATCCGAGTCCTCCAGGTTGATCCCTTTCACAGTGGAGAATGCGCCCACATCATCAAGGTCCTTGGCATACACGGTCTTCGAATCAGGGACGAATGGAGGTGGCAGAATCCCTAAGAGAAGAAAGGAGACCACTTAATGGATGCTAAAACTATTAATCCATAAACTCAGCGACATGATTTAAATATATAGCACAGGTAAAAGTGAATTTTAGAGCCCTCTGCTGGCTGCCAGGTGAACTGGATCCCCACGGAAAACCTCTTTCCTCCAACTGACCCCACACCCTCGGCAAAAACCTTCGGTAGTAGAGGCACAGAGTTGAGCGTCTCTCTTCCAACAAGGAACAAACCTATTTCTAGACTACAATACGTCTTCCCAAAGTGGTCCTTTTTAAAAACAATCATTGCTACCGTCCTATCATACCTGCATCCAGCTTCCTCCAGTTGATGCTGCAGAAGAAAGGGTGCGCACGCAACTCATCACAAGTCTTATTCTTGAAGCCCATCCTCTTGTCCACTTCCTTGGCTAGCAAGGCTTCACATAAGGACTTTGCGTTCTCACTGAACCTCTCAGTGTAGGTTACTGGGTCATTCAGGATGCGCTTCTTCACCTCTTTGTTCTCAACCTGGGTGTTTTTTTTCAGTGAGTCAGCAAACAAAGAATATTAACAGACATCTTATTCTGATAGATGTAAGGAGGTTCTACAAAAACAAAAGGTGAAAGTTGAGAACATTTTGCGGAACGCTGCACTGAGAAAGGTAATTATTCTACATTACTGAATTCAGGCCCGGAGTTTTTGAAACTCTAACCCCATTTCTTCAATTCCCCACCAGGAGGAGCTCTTAGCGAAATATGTGGAATTTTAAACATATAAGTGGGAATTTCAAATCAGTTGGTGAGATCAAATATACTAATCTGATCAACGCATTTCTATAAATCAGGGTTTGTTCCCCAGTTCCTGTCCTTTAGGGCTGGGGTCCAGCACAGTGTTTTTCCTGCTCTAATACACTTAATACAGCTAAATCACAAAAGTGTGCTGGAGTCCGGTCCTTCAGGACTAGAATTGGTGAACCCTAGTTTAGGTCTTGTGGCCATGGATTCCTCATTCCATCCACCGGACTTGAAAAACCTCAGATAACTCACATTTTGTGGTCAGACTTAATATAAAAGAATGAATAATTGAGAAATCAATATTACACAATTTCCACAGTTCATAAATGTCATCAAATATTTGGCAATATGGTAAAATAGGAGGTATTTTTGTGGTGAATTAATTGCCATGCACCAGTAGTTCCTTCTCTATTCGTATATTTTATACATCTTGATGTAAATGCATATGTACTGTTTTAGAACTATCTATCTTTGATTGGTCAATTTATTCAAAAAATAATAAACCAAGAAAAAAAAAAAAAAGATTGTGGATGAGATAGACTTCCATTAGTATCTCAAGTGCAAAAACTAAGGAAGCAAACAATTAAAAAGTAAACATCAACTATGTGTTAGTTAACACTATTTGGCGTTAGTGGAAAATTGTGTAGATCAGAAGTTTTTTCCTGACCCATTCCTGAAATTGTGTGGCTCTAAGTATTACAGGACAAACACAGTACTTGTATTTGTACCATTTCAGACTAGGATTAGGTTAAGACAACCAATATGTAGATGGTCACCTTCTCCCCTCGAGTCCTGAAGGGGCCTTTGGCAGCAATGAACTCGTAGAGAGTGACCCCAAGAGTAAAGTAATCTACAGAGTAGTCATACTCGTCTCCTTTCAGCAACTCAGGGGCCATGAATCCTGAATTCAGAAAAGAAAAAAGGTCAGACGTTCTCTCATACATTAATAGAATGGCTTTAATAACAATTTTCATGAGCAGTTTTTTTTTTTGAATGTGAAAAGTGTTACTGTAATTTAACTGGGACCATTGGTTCTCTGTTTTCCTGACCAAGAATGTATGCTCACTAGTGATGGTCTACAGTCAATAATACAATCATTTACATCCAGGATCCAGAGCAACAAAACAGAGCTCTGAGATTTGTGCTCCAACTGGAACTTCAGAACACACCCGGAGTCCCGGCGTAGCCTTTCGTCTTCTCCTGGTCGTCTGCTAACTCCACAGCCAAACCAAGGTCAGAGATACGCACGTTACCTTTAAACAAACATCAGCACAATGGCAAACAAACGTCAAGGATTTTGTACTCCTAGCTAAAACAACAATCACTGCTATGTTTATACAGTATCACGAAAGCATTAAGTGCAATGTGTCCGTCGTTTTTGTACTTCTTTGTACTGTGTCTCACATATCTTCTTAAAATGGCATCAGTTTCTAAGAGCAATTTAAAAAAAAAAAAAAAGAAAAAGAAAAAAAAAAAAAAGACCTTTTCACCTTCATTGTCGAGGAGAACATTTTCTGGCTTCAGGTCTCTGTAGATGATTCTCTTCTGATGAAGGTGCTCCAACCCTTGTATGATCTGAGCTGTATAATAGCATGCCCTTGGCTCATCAAAGCCTGGATTATTCTCATCTACATTATAAATGTGGTATCTGAGAACAAAGTAATCACAAAACTCTCATTTCGGATTTTCTTTAAGCACCTAAAAGGCATATTAGCAATACAACAGGGCTAAGAGATTACGAATGGCTTGTTGAGTAGCTGATGAGTTGAGTCAGAGTTTGAATGATTGAAGTAGTTAAAAAAACCCTGAGTATGCATAGAGGTTCTTGAGGACTGGATCTTAACCTCAGGTCTCCTCCATTCATGATGGTCATGACCAGACAAAGTTCTGTTTTTGTCTGGAAGGCGTAGGCCAGGGAAACAATGACTCTACTATGAACACGAGCCAGAATCCTTTTCTCCACCATGGCACCCTAGACAAGACAACATATTCAAATTATAAATCGTTTCCACATGGCACGTTAAAACTAGCCTAATAACTGTAAGAACATAGATGAATGAGTAAATGTGAACTGTCACTCCGACAGAAATGTACTTCAGTTCAGTGTTAGATTACAATGTTGGTCATGGGATCAATGCTTAAATGTCCATTATACAATTATGTACCACATGACCATCAGTATCATGCTTATCCTTTCATTACTTGGTATTTCCTGATAAGCAATGACACTCGTGTTTCAATGCTAATATTTGCAAAATAGCAAATGTTAGCATGTGGAAGGCAAACATGATAGGACTACTTTTCCAATGTACAACACTAACAAATATGCTTCTGGAGTCAGTCTCTTGTTGAAGCATCTATTTTCTCCCCAGATTCATTTTCTCCGCCACTGAGATTAAATTCTCCTCTATCATCTCCCGGTACATGACTCCAGTAATGTTTCCTTCAGTGATGTGTAATGCCCCAGTACCATTTGGAGAGAAGCAGCCCATCTCATGATGCTTCCACATCCTTACGTCACTGCATGTATGGTGTTATTGTGATCATACATGCAATCCATCTTTCTCCAAACATGACAAGCTGATTTATTGACAGAGTTATAATTTTATCACATCTGACCAGAGTACACTGTTCTAAACGTTTTGTCTAAATGCATTAGATGTGCATGGCTGCACTTCTTTCATAGCAGAAGAGTTTTATGTGGGGTGCAGGAACAGGGATGATTGTGGTGCAGTTCATCTTTATTGTTCTTCATGTTGCTCCTGCAACTTCTTTTCGAGTTGACTGCTGACTTATCTCTTACTTCATCTGGGCATTAATCTGAGTGCGTCATAAAATCTTGCAGTGTGCGCCTGTCTGGGGATAAATGGTCACGGTTTCATGAACTTTCCATCAGCATGTTATCAAACTATTTTTTTTTTTGACTGGAGTATTGATTAATAATATTGTCCCTGAGAACTTCAGTAAGTTCCTTCACCTTCTTCATGACGGGGAAGATTTTACACAAGCAGCAAACAATGGCGACGTCTTTTATCATCACACCTGTGCATATTTAGTACATGACTTATTTTAAGTAACCTTAGCACATACATTTTTAACATGGCACGTCAATACTTCGCTCCTTATAAATGTAGTTTTTTTTAAACATATATTTTTAATGCTTATGAATACACCCTTTTTTGTTTATCTTTATAAATAGGGGAAAGGGTGTGTAAATCTGAAGTGGATATGTGAACTGGAAGCATCTTCAGTAACAAACAAAAATGTCTGCATATTTATTTCCTATCACTGTAACAGTATAATGTGCGACACTAGATAAGGGGCTTAGTTACTGACCCTTATGGAACTGGATAGTGGGCCACTTTGAAATCCACAGTAGTGAGTCTTATGCAACTAAGCAGCTCTTGTGATCTGAGTAACAATGACATTCAAATGAAGGTGAAAGACTCTACTTTAGTATATTTACCATTAAACAAGTAAATGGACTGGTATAGACTAGGACATTTCCCAAGATAGCAGAAAAGACATGTACTGTACATGTATCAGTACATAGGGTTTATCCACAGTGCTCTTTTACCAGCAAATTATGGAAAAATTTGGCATGCAGTGTTTACTGATCATGTTTGATATAAACCATTATGTTGAATGAAGCCCCATTCAGAACTTGCTGGACTTGACAAACAATTTGATGATCTTTGTGAAACCTCAAACTCTACTCATCTAAATCATTTGATTCTTACCTCATAGCCTTTCCTCTTCTTAAGCCTTTTTTTATTCAACTTCTTGCAGGCATACATCTTTCCTGTGGCCCTCATCTGGCAGGCAGACACCTCACCGAAGCCCCCCTTACCAAGCACGCGGAAGTCCAGGAACCAGTCCTCACCAATGGGCTGCATCTCTAGCCATTTCCATTGCAGAAACCTCTTGAAGTACATGGTCTCCAGGTAGAAGGTGTATGGGACCTCTTTAAGGAAATCAAGAACACAGGCTAGAATGTCAACAAACAAGTCATCTGAAGCACCCTCATGCCTCTCTTTCACCTTGGTGATGTCATTTTCAGGCAGAAAAGGACAGAAGTACTTGGCTGCAGGGTCCATGTAGCGTTGGAGGATCTTGGCAGCCTTACTGACCCGATCCTTGTCTTCAGCAGTGTCGTATTCCTCCACATCCTTCCATAGGCGGCAGGGCCCCTTGTACTCATTAGCTGTTTCTAGGTATTCCTGGAATAGGCGCTTGCCAATGGGTTGTTCGACACAGATACTGTTAAACTGGAGGTCCAGTGATTCCCTAAGGCCCTCACATACTGTGATGTGAGGCAGTTTGAGCTTGGTATGATACTTCTTATCCCGATTTGCTGCTGGGTTTGCGGTGCCATCGAAGCTTCCACGAGCAGAGATGTAAGCGGAGTTGGCTACCACTGTTGTAAGACCACCAATATCCATGTCAAATCAATGGGTGGACTTGATTGGACACAATCACAATTAATTAAGCAGGAAAACAGCTATTCGTGTTCAGGCCTTATGCATTGGCACCCCAAATGGACACAGTGCCAATAAAGGAGACAAAGGGAAGTGGACTGGACAACCAGACATCAAAATCCAAGGGACTCAGGATCCTGGAGAAAATGCGTCGTGAAGGATTCAGACAGAGAAAGTGACTGCAGAATCCAGCTTGCGGCTTTGGTCAGGCAGTAGCATGAAAGACTAAGCCCTGTGCCATAGACGCTCTCGCAAGCAGATCTGCCTGTCTCATCACCTTTCATAAAGCCCTTATCTCCTAACTCCTTAATACCTTCCCCATGTTAACCCTTGAGGCCTCAACTTTCAAACAAAAATGTGTGTTAAATCAGTTTACTCTAATTCTTAAAAAGAGACAGAAAGATGTTTTGTTGGTCAAGTGGATCAATCTGGCTTGCTTTGTGACATTACTTCCTAACAATATCTGGCCTTTATGATGCACACTTGACTTCAGGAGTAGATTATCTAAGGGGTTATGGCCTCTCTTGTAATTAAGCTTCTTCCTGTCAATCTCAAGCCAAATTCTCTGCTAAAGTGTTTAAGTAAATAGCAATCGCACTGAAAAAATCTTGGCATTTGCTTCCAGTGGTCATTGTTAACTCTAGAACCAAACAGTTTTTCTCTGAATTATGCTGGGTCCTAATCTTTGATAAGGTCCCAAGATCTTACACAAACTCCAGCTGAGACCTTACAGCCTTATCCAAGGCTTCAAGGTGACCACAACGAATCGCTGCACATTTCCATTACTGGGTGAAAGAGGGTACATGTGAGTGGTTAGTCCTGCCCAGAGTTATGCATGTTAATTGTATGCTTATCGGCATATATAAAAGGACATGTGATAGGTGCACAACTGCTGTGCCCACACAACCCAAAGAAATCAAAAGAAATACTTAACGGAGACAAATAGTCCAAGAGGACAGCTTTTAAATTAATCTGGAAAACCACCATTTGGTAAGAGTTCCTGCAAACTAGTAGCTCTCAGTCAAGTCTTATACAATGGCTACTCTGAAGGAAAAGAGAACCTGCGGCCAAAGGTGTCAAGACTTTGGCCATTTTGTTTGGAATTCTGATGAAGGGAAATTTATGGGTAGAACACCAACAAGATGGGGTAAGTACCGCAAATTCTCCACTCAAGTAAAACTGCAATTACTAATCTAAATAAACATTCTGATAAAAAACAAAAACAAAGTGGAAGAACAGCTTCAAATTCTTCGCTCAACTTAAAGTAGAAAAGTTAGAGCTTACTTAGCGTGTTTACACTTAAAGCATGAACGTAAAGGTACAAAAAAGAACAAGACCTCTGCATCAAATTCGATTGTAAGACGATGTCCCCGTCACCAAGGGAAATGACAAAACCTTAGCCAAGACTAACAGCACCCTTTTACGTAAAATGTTAGCTAGCATAATGCAAACATAATGCGATTAGATCAATGCTAATAATTGGATGTTACCATAGAAACCTTTACATAACACATATCTATCTACATACAAGTACATAGCAACAGACAGATTACAACAATGGGCATCAAGTTCCATTTTTCCTGTTACATCGGTTCAATTTTATATTTGTTAGGAATTAAGATCGTAGATCTCCATGTAGCTGTTAGAACTGAGAAATAATAATAATAAAAAAACACCTTTATGGTTTTAGAGCAATGTAATGTAGACTTTTCCTTCTGAAATCAAGTCAAAAATCTTAGCTTAAAGAAAAACTCAAGTGAACCAAAGACGGTTAAAAAGCTTCAAAATGTCTGAAGACCCAATTATCAGGGCTATATTCCCTCTTTAATGTGCCTTGCTTGAATCAGGCACGTTTTCCAAAATTACGACCTTCTCATGACTTTCTCATGCCCTTTTTGTGTCAAGTGAATTGAGGTATATTTGTTGTTGGTAAAGGGAGTCAAGGCTTTGTACTGAGTGTTGCTGACCGATAAGCTAGTGAGATAAGCAGTGATTTGCAGATGGAGATCAAGACCTTCTCAAGCACAATAAGGTGCACGAAAGACTTTTACTCTTAACTTTTTTTTAGACATATAATGCATACAATTCTTTATTTCAGTGTACATCAGCCTGTATTATGTAGGATTCTATGTGGTGATGACATCCTTGTTTTCCCTGGCCATCTACGTACTCATGTACACACTGAACCCGTACACCCCAGACTACCAGGATCGATTAAAATCGCCAGGTTAAAAACCCTTAAACTGTATTTCCTTGCAATGTACACACAGACGCACACTGTGCTTTCACGCTGACATTGCCTCATCCTATTTTATAGGTGTAATGGCTTGGCCGGACACATATAATGAAGAAGTTCTAGAGATCACCTACAACATGTCTGATAAGAAAAGCTGGATGAAGATGTCCCAAATCCTTCACAATTTCCTTCAACGTACGTATCTACTCTTCATACACGTACACTATAAGAATGGATATGGCCTAACAATTAATCCCCCCTCCTTAATTCAGCGTACAATGATACCACACAGACACAGTGCAATAATTACAACTGTACTACCGGCAAGTACTTCTACCAACATGCGTTCAACGCTCCAAAACATACAAAGTGGTCCTGTCCTTTCTACCAAAGCATGCTGGGTAACTGTTCCGGCATTGATGACCCCACATTTGGTTACAACGGCGCCCAGCCATGTGTAATCATCAAGTTGAACAGGGTAAGGTACGGGTGTCTAGATATAATCCAAAGGCTGGTTTACAGTGAATTTGAGTAATTACTCATTGTTTTCCTCAGGTCATCAATTTCCTGCCGAACAATGGAACAGGAATGTCACCATATGTGAACTGCACCGTGCTGGTGAGTGTGGTCCAGAGTAGTTGATGGATATCAAACAGTGATGACACTGATAAGCCTAATGGGAAGCGCGTCTCTGTTTATAGGAAGGTCAAGATAATGTCCGTGGCTGCACGTATTACCCTGTTAATGGAACTCTCGACCTCTCATACTTTCCATACTATGGCAAGCTGGCCCAGGTACAGCACCTTCAGCGTGCATTCTGCTCTTTCATAGAAATAGATCTGTAAACATCACGTCTAAATAAACTGTATTCTCTCACAGCCAACCTACGTGAATCCTCTGGTGGCTGTGAAATTTGATCTGGTTAAGCAGAGGCATGCGTTGATCCAGTGCAGGGTGATGGCCAACAACATCGCTTATCAGAACTTCTATGATCCCTTTGAAGGAAAAGTGATCTTCCATTTAAATGCTATGAGCTAGCCATGTTCAAGATTGCACTCGTGCCTTTTTTCAATTTTATTTTCCATTTCATTCCAGAATGAATCAAGAACACAAACAAACTTGTTTTGCAAATCAACCTTTGTATTAGTGACAACCTTGAAGACTTTTTTTAAAATATCTAGTCGCATTTACTTGTCCAAAATGTATTTTCTTCCTTTAAATGGTATGTAGGTTATCAACATACAACATACAGTAAGTCTTAAAATAAAGATATGCATAAAAGATTACAAATACCTTTTGTTTTTGTTTTTTTGTTTGTTTGTTTTTTTTTAGCCCTTCCTGAAATGAGAAGCTTAGACACACAGAAGAACTATAGGACAACCCCACATCCATACAAACCCATATAAAATGTATATTATCTGTAGGATCTTCTTGTTCTTCTTTAAAAAATAATTGTGTAAAAAAAAAAAAAAAAGAAAAAAAAAGAAAAAAAAAAGTTGTCATAAAAATGAACACCTGCAGAAATTTAATATTCATTTCCTAGCTAGACAGACTGCCTTTGGAATTACAAAACAAAGGTTATTATAATGTTTCTACTTGGTGCAAAGTATTCAATCATTCCAAAAACCATCCAAGAAAAATAGTTGCCTGTATGAAAACAAGGGGGGGGATTTGCCACATCAAGCTGAAGGTTAAGAAAATGGATGTTCAATAACCCAGAGCATATTAGAACTCGTGTGTGAATCCTTGGACAGACTTTTTGATGGTCACAGTGGATAAATTACAACCAGAGGATCACATGAATGTTAGGACTCAACTTCCGACAGAATGAAAAGTGGAGAAAAAAAAAACCAAACAAAAACAAAACACTGAATTAAAAAATCTATTTCCAAAGCACCACCGAGGTCCTTTACAAGGCATTTGCACTTTGCTCAGCAGACTGTGAAGGGTTGCTAGAACATGCAACCTCATGAGGATTTTCAGAGGTCACAGAGGAGCAGAAACCTCGCATTAGAACATGCATCTCACGCCAGTGTGCTGTACGCAGTGCTGACTGAGGCAAAGGCAGGGCGAACGACTTAATCTTCATCATCGTCATCGTCAAAGTCCTCATCGTCCTCATCTTCATCCTCCTCTTCGTCTTCCAGGAAGGACGCTGGAGTATCACGAGAGCTGCCGTGGTACGAGCTGTTGGAGCTGGAGGCCATGGTGGCAACCGCTCCGTTATCACTATAAAAACACGAGTAAGGAATAAACGGGGGGAAAAAAAACAACAACAACAAGGCATGCCATTTCACAAAAATAATCAATGATGTGGTGTGGTGTGATGCTTTCTGATGAACATCACAATGTAATTTTTCTGTTTATAGATACATTTAATGTGAAATGTCCACAAGACAAGTTTCTGTTAACACTATAACAATAATTTCCTTTCCTCGCCATCTTGAATGTCATGTTTTTGAACACATGCTGTTTGTCATTGTTTCAATTACTATTATTATAATTCAGCAGCACTGTGTAAAGAAGTGTTTACTAACACTAAAGGTTTTCCAGAGGAATCCTAGGAAATCTATGAAGCACCGGGGTCTGCGCACTCACACTGAAGTGCGCCGGTTGAATATCAGTATTAAAGGCTGTATTAAAGCCTTTTGTGATTGTAGAGATCACACTTCATTTAAGGCTAAATTCACTCATCATTCACTTAATGCTGGGGGGTTAGAGGCTGTATACCCCAGCCTGAGATTATTTACACGGTCAGGCAGTTTATTAGCATGATTAGTGAAACCTCACCTGATACAATACCACTGCTGTCATCATGGCGTAAGAGCTCTGGAGAAAGATTGTATCCTACATGTAATATCAGACCGCTACTTTGTTGATGCTTACATTTAACTTTAATCTACATATGCACAATATTACAGCTGTACTGATTATACTCAGCAAAAAGCTTTACATACTTTGATCACAAACGAATGAGTCACTAAGCTGCATGAATCAGTATCAGTCACTGCCTTGTACCGAGTTATTCCGTTTATTCAGTCGATGCTCATGATTCTTTAAAACAGCCCTAAATTGTGCAAGTTGTATTTATAACTACTTGTATACTGAATCTCATTTGTGATCCGTACATGAGTGAATTCTTTTAATCGTGGTCAATATTCACTCCTATATGGTCAGTGTGTGCACTAAATCCCATTTGAGCTCGTAGGTAAAAACTGAAATACCACTAAAAGCAATCTAAATTAGGTGCATGCATGTACAGGAACATACAGAGCTCCCACAATGGGTTTCTATGTCCGAGTAATTCTGCAGAACGGAAGAGGACCTCACCTGTCTGTATGTGAATGACCTCCATTGGGTTGTCTGTAGACTCCCTGCGCCATATCTAAACAAACACATCCAGATTAGAGCAGGAATGTAAAGATCACACCACAAGATGCAAATCAATCATCAGCAGTAGGAATCAGAAGGCCATAAAAGGTAGAAAAGCAATAAACATTGTGGAACCAAGATTAACTTCTACCAAGGTGATGGAAGAGCCAAAGTGTGGAGAAAGAAGGGATCTGCTCATGATCCAAAAACATACAAGCATGGTGGCGGTAGTGTCATGGCTCGGACTTGCATGGCTGCTTCTAGAACGAGCTCATTAATCTTTACTGATGCTGTAACTCATGATGGTAGCAGCAGAATCACTTCAGAAGTCTACAGCAACTTTCTGTCTTCTGACAATGTAGAGAAATGCATCCAGTCTAATTAGGAGGAACTTCATTATGCGGCAAGACAATGATCGAAAACACACTGCCACCTCAAGAGAGGACTTCATCAGGGACAAAACTGGAAGGTTTTAGACTGGTCATGTCAATCAGCAGACCTTAACCCAACTGAGCATGCAGAGGCGACTGAAGGGAGAAACTCTCTAAAACAAACATATGAAACAAAACCACAGTTATTCAAAATGGTGTTCTTTGCATTTAAACTTGATTTATGGAATAATTAATAATAATTAAAAGTCAAACTATTACTGAAATTCCATAAAACCCTACTACAGTTTGGAGCACCTCTTAATAACAGTTTACATCAGACTGCAGCGGTGCTGCGTGAAACACGCCATGTTAATCAAACTTGCCTTTACACTGTACGCAGGCAGCGTGCAGAGCGACTATTTTATTGCTACATGGTTGTGGTTTCGACTCGTAAAAACTACAAAATAAAACATTCAGTATATACCCATACCCTTCATTTCCAAAATTCTAGAAAAAATTGTGGCCTCTCAACTTCATTCCCATTTATCACGCAACAATTTGTATGAACAGTTTCAGTCTGGTTTCCGTCCACTTCATAGCACAGAAACGGCACTAATTAAAATTACTAACAACCTCCTCTTGGCAGCTGATTCTGGTTTGATCTCTATTCTCATTCTCCTTGACCCGAGCGCCGCCTTTGACACGATCCGTCATACCACCCTCCTCAACAGATTATCTTCCATTGGCATCACCCATACTCCACTTGACTGGTTTAAATCTTATCTCTCAGTCCTCAATCAGTTCATTCAACTTAAAACTTTCACTTCTCAACTTACCGCTGTCACTTCAGGTGTGCCCTCTTTATCATTTATTTCCTTCCTCTTGGCAATATTTTCTGTAAACATAAAATCAACTTCCACTGCTACGCGGATGACACCCAGCTCTACTTTACTTGCAAACACAGTTCTACTCTCCCACCCCCCTTGCTCAATATTTGTATAGCTGAAATTAGATCCTGGTTCTCCTCAAATTTTCTTAAACTAAACAGTGACAAAACTGAGGTTCTCCTAATTGGTACAAAATAATCACTATCCAAAATAGACAATTTTTCATTCGTTATCGACATCTCCGTTTCCCCCTCCCCACAGGTTAAGAGTCTGGGTGTCATCCTCTACAGTACATTATCTTTTCAGACTCACATCAATAACATAACCCGGTCTGCATACTTCCACCTATGAAACATAAACCGTCCCCGCCCCTCCCTCATCCTCCACACCACCGCAATGCTTGTTTACAGCCTTGTCACTTCTCGTCTTGACTATTGTAATTCTCTTCGGTCTCTCTAATAAATCCCTCCATAAGCTTCAACTGGTCCAGAATCCAGCTGCTCGTATCATTCCTAGAACTCCCTCTATTCACCACATCACTCCCGTTTTGCAGGAGCTTCATTGGCTTCCGGTTAAGTTCCGCATCATATTCAAAATTCTACTGTTAGCATTTAAGGCCATCCATAACCTCCATGATGCTGCTTCTTCCCGCACTCTTAGATCCTCCTCCTCCATTCGCCTGACTGTTCCCTCCTCACGTCTTGCCACCATGGGGAGCAGAGCATCCAGCCGCTCTGCTCCCCAGCTCCGGAACTCACTACCATCCGACCTCAGATATTATCGACTCACTCCATCGCTTCAAATCCAAACTGAAAACTCACCTGTTTAAGATTGCGTTCTTTCCTTGATTATATCCTATTTTCATTTATTTATGTATGCTTGTTTTTCTCTCTCTTGTTGATGTTTATTTGTTTCATTTGTGTCAAGAAAGACACCTTTTAATTACATGAATTATTATTATTATTATTATTATTATTATTATTATTATTATAATAGGAACAGCAGATAGGCGAAATGTCAGTCTGTAGCCTATTGCAACACTCTGGCAAAATCCGAACCTTGTGAAAGCTCAGACTGCCACAGTGCGCCTCCCACCATGGCTGTAAAATATGAACGGTGCTCTTTGGCTGCACGCTCAGTCCTTTAAATAGACCCAATGAGTGCAGACAGCTTGCGGTTGTGGGCTCTTATACACACCGACACACCGATTTATAATAGCAGTGCTAATTGTATAAATACAAATCTCTGGCTGAAAGAGGTGGAGAACCCGTGTCTTAGCACTTTAAGAAGAGCTTGTTCTCTGACCTGTCACAAAGGGTTCCAGAACTTTAGGTATGAGGGCCCGGGCTATCTTCAGATTTTCTGGTGTACATTTGCCTGACTCGAGCCCAAACGCCATGCCCATGCGCTTCAGCACCTCGACGTCGTCATGGATCTCAAACATGTTGTCAAAGTTGAACAGATACTCGAACCTGTGAGAGAACAAATTTATGCTGAGCATGCTTGAGGAACGTCATGGCAACAGAAGAACAGGTCAGCATGAGCCTTACTTGTCATTTGAGATGCTGCAGTCGATGACGGTCTTCTTGCTGGTGTTCACGATGATGAAGGGGAGGTGGATGACCGTGTTGGGAGGAGGTCTGTGGTTCTTCTGCTCGGCCTCACGATTCCTTTTCACCAGGCGCTTGAAGGCTATTTGCTGGAATTATTTTCATATGTTCAATACAAAGGTGTGTGATTAGGAGCCCTAATAAACGTGTAATTTAAATAAACACGTTCGTACCCATGAGCCCGCATACCTGTAGTATAAGCTCTTGAAGCTGAGACTGCTTCTGCTTGATTCTTTCAATTCGTCTCTGGCGCTCGGCCTTTAGAGGAGGAAAGGCACACCGTATCAATGCAGTAAACAGAGAACACTGCGTGCATGCATGAACCTAGGATGCTCTACAGATTCCGTTCATACTAAAACCATGTGTGCAAAGGTTTGCATCCATTTCCAGTTGTGCCTTATTAACATGTCTAAAGACTTTAATTAAATGCGCAACAGACTCATGTGTGTTTATGAACTGTACTTTATGCATGTTGTATGCATGTGCATCAGTTTCTAACCTCCAGGTCCTTGCACTCCTGAGCAGAATTGGTTGGGAAGCCGATCCATTTGATTTCCTTCTTGTCTTTGGAGATGATGTTCATCGCCATTAGGACGTTTAGTGCATCATATACCCGCCTCCGAATGTTCTTCTGGTCATAAACATGCTATTGGTATGGAACATATGGAAAAAGTAAAGTCGATCAAATAAACAAGAGCAAAACAAATGAGGTTTTATTACTGTGGTGAGAAATATTAAACAGAGACGAGGAAAGGTCTAGAATGGTGCGACACAAACTTAATTAACACTTGAAGCCAGTTACAATAAATGAAAATAATTTTGAAGGTAACAATAACATAGTTTTTTGGGCTTTAAGTTGATCATCTCTCGGCTGATTGTTCTTGGTCAGCAAAACCTTGGTAGCTAGTCAGTAAAGTAAATTTGAGTACCAAGCTCTTCTAGCAACTTTTATCAAGTTCAAGTGGCATTTATTGTCATTTCAACCATACACATGTAATACAGTGTACATAGGTCCTACATACAAGACAGTACAAAAGTACAAAAAGGTGTACGTGTGCAATAGTAGACAACAGAGACAACATAAAGTGCATGTGTGCAGACATGGAAAATCAACATAAAGTGCATGTGTGCAAATATGCAAACAGTACAGACATAGGACAAGACAAAACAAGACAAAGCAGCGCTAATCCAAATATAATATGAGGTGAAAATGTGCAGAGTTTTTGGTAAAGTAGTGTACATTTTTGTGTGTGTTTGTGTGTGTGTGTGTGTGTGTGTGTGTGTGTGTGTGTGTGTGTGTGTGTGTGTCAGTCCAGTCCCTGAGTGTTCA